>JANZLD010000003.1:39624769-39637475 GCA_026413575.1 Erythroxylum carthagenense | reverse complement strand
CGCTTAAGTCCCATCCAACTCCGAATATCCAGCCACACCGCTTTAGTAAAATCACATGTAAAATACAGATGGTCGATTAGAACCTCCTTTAATTCAATAGAAAGATAACAGAAAGAGAAACAAGAGAAGAAAATGGGAAGAGAAGCAAGGAAAATGGGAGAAAGACACGAGAATCGATATACTAAGAACTCTAGCAATTAGTATAGAAAGAAGAGAGAACATAGTAAGCATTAAATCATCAAAGGAGAAAGGAATTGAAAGGTAAGGAGGTGAAGCAAAAAGAAACACAAAGATAATCAAAAGTAACAAAACCAACTAAAGGTGAAAAAGTTAAAACACAAGAGAGCCGTAAAAGGAGAGCCTAGAGGAGAATAACAGAGTAATAGCACAAGAGAGACACATATTAAGAAACTGTAAATCAAATATTAACTTTTATGTGCTAAATATTTGAATGAAAAAAGTTATGATTGTCAACAACAAGATATTATTCAAGCAAAATATGATCAATTTCTTTGGACGTACTTGCTACCAACAAAAAATTCTATTTTATTAAAATTTGTCTCCGTCCACTATATGAGTAATATGCATATATAACAATTTTTAAATCGGTATTATTAGTATTCCAAATAATTAGAAGATTAATACACATTATCATTAATTTATAATTTATATTTATTTAGTTAAAAATAATTATAAATTAATACATCTTGTCATTAATGACTAATTTAAATCGTATAGTTAATATCAATTATTTATATAAATAAAGGAAATTGGTGGCCATAAGTTATAGAGAGTTTAAAAAAAAGCAAGAATGCAATTCATTAATTAATGTTAGTAATTAAGTTAATGACGCAAGTAAAGATTTTAAGCAAAAATTATCTATTTTAAATTAATACTTAAAAGAGAATTGTTTGCTTGTTGAGATTATCGATCGATACTAAACTCTTTTGTCAAGAAAGGGAAAATATCTTGAATTTCTAAAATAATACTTTCAACTTAACCGTTCCCAAAATTGACTTAGACGAGAGTCCTTTTCCAATTTACACACGCATGTATGTTTTTGGATAGCATAATACATAGTTATGAATTCTCACTAATTAACCTATAGAAACAATTTTTATAATGTGAGAACAAAACATAAACTTGAATAAGTTAAATTAAGTAAAACAAGCTTACCAGAACAGTACTAATTAGGGATTATCTTCATAAATCAAATTTTACTTGAGTAAAAATAAGTTGTTTACTAGAATAGTATTAATTAGTTAAGTTTATTGGAAAGCATTATGAGAGTATATATTATAGGCTCTTACCTCTTATCCTCATCAGCAACATGTAAATCTTGATTGACGAAATAGTTGGAACATGAAATTAGCTTTTTTCAGTATTAATACTATTCTACCATCAAAGCTTGGAAAATATGTTAGCGTATATAAAAGAGAATAAATTGCTGTTTTTATTAATCAGGGGGGAATTGGTATGCTATTGATCATATCCTAAAAATTAGTGTTTTAAGGATAATGCATTATATTTATCTAGAAACCTGATGTTTTAACCGGTTCAAGGAGAATGGGTAATGTCTAGATAACCATTGAAGGAAATAAGCTTCCTAACAGAATTCATCTAATTGATAATTGTCATAAAATCTACAATTCTGACATGTTTAGTAAGTCGAATCACATTTTCCCAAGGATAAGTATCCAGAGACTTGAGCACAATCATAAATTACATTTCATCACCTGAAATTGCACAACAGCTTACAAAAATAAGACATTTAATTAGACTCTCAGTTCTGCAGTCAAATTAAACAATATCGAAAAAACAAATTGAAATATCATTCAGATTATTTGTTGCTAAAATTTGACAGCAATAGCTCTCCAGTTTGGCGCATGGTCTCGCCTATTTAATTAGCTTTTGTCTGCCTCTCCACTCCCTCAATACATGACGCCTGGCAGGCCTATAAAGTCTAACAAAGCACTGAAGAAACCACTGCAATTCACTGAAAGTGAGCCAGCTCCTCAATGACCGCGTTCGGGTTGTTGGCTTGTGGCCTGGTTTCAGGTCTCTGTATCTTCTTTGCTCTGATCTTGAAATGGAACGACATGAGGTATAGAAGAAAAGGGCTGCCTCCAGGAACAATGGGGTGGCCAGTTTTTGGCGAGACAATAGAATTTCTCAAGTATGGACCCGATTTCATGAAGAGACGGAGAGCGAGGTATGGATACTTTTCTTTGGTGTATTGTTTTCCTTTTACTTGTTCTCTCTTGTTAGAACGTTATCTTCTTACTTTCACCCTTCAAGTTTCCAGCTCTTTCATGGTGGATATGGTTTCTCTATTTAGCGTTTGGTACTTCCCAACTCTTTACATTAGAGTTGATTGACATGCAAAAATGGTTTCTTGCTCACTAAAACAAGTGCTTTTGAATTACCTTCGCTATTAAATTAAAGTAGCCTAGAAAAGAAGAAGAGAGCACTTCAGCTTCTGTCAGTTTTTTGTACTGTATGATGACTAGTTGAGGTATAAAATGAATTTTCTCTTATAAACAGAAAAGTTGACTCTGTAGCAAAGGAAATTCTTTTTGGAGCCTACCAAGTACTTGTTACATTTGGAAAAAAACAGCAGTTCCATTGGAAAAGCAGACTACACATTTTACAGGGAGATGACAATTCTATCAGGTTCGACAGTAATAGAAGTCTCCTGTGAGACAACTTAAAAATGCACCATGCCTATCTCTTAGTCTTAACATTCATCTCGCTTGCGTGTTTGTTTTAAGCGGCATAGTTCTAATTATAGGTAAAACTTAAATGGTAGAGAGTACGTGATAATTGTTATAAGATTGCCTGTTCCTGACAGGTATGGAAGTTTCTTCCAGACACACATATTGGGCTCTCCTACAGTTATTTCCATGGATCCGAAGCTCAACAGATTTATTCTTATGAATGAATCGAAAGGACTTGTTCCTGGCTATCCACAGTCTACCTTGGATGTACTAGGCGCAACCAACATTGCAGCAGTTCATGGTTCTGCGCACAAGCACCTTCGAGGGTCACTCTTATCCCTTGTTGGCCCTTCAGTAATCAAAGACGATCTGTTGATGAAGGTAGACAAGTCTATGAGATCATTTACTGCAAACTGGGAAGAGAAAACCATTGATATCCAGGAAAAAACTGAAGAGGTATTGATTCCAAAACTCAAGTTTAGATGTCTCAGTCTGTGTTCCTGTCTCCTGTAGTTTACAAGTCCTAGTCCTCATGGGAATGCAAAACAATCTATTTTACTGTTTTGATGTCTCTATCATATGTTCTATCTTCATAGTTGCAATCAGGACAAAAGAGCAGAAAACAATTTGAAAGGAAAAGAATACATAAAACTATGCCTTGTGGATCTCTGTTGTCTCTAGTATGAGTCACAACTCACAACTAGTTTTCATGGCCAATGCCAGCAAGAATCACCTACCGTGGAAGAAGTGCAACGATCCAAAGAGATGATAGGTAGCTCTAGGTCACACATTTGATGTGCACTAGATTTCATCAATGGCCCAATGACAGTGACGTTTAAACAAATAAAGATGAACAAGTGCAAAAAGAAAACATATGCTCTAAATTTACAGGGTTTTTCAATCTTTTTATTTTGAACCCTTCCATTTTCTTCTATTTTATGTTCACTCCCAGATGGCATTTGTAGTGGCTCTCGACCAGATTCTCGGGCAAGATCAATCAAATTTGGTTAAAAAGAACTTCAAAAGGTCGTTTGATAAACTGGTGGCAGGTGTATTGTCTCTGCCAATCAACATTCCAGGCACAATCTACCGCAAGGGCTTACAGGTTTTTCATTGAAAACTTAATCTCTAATCCTGACAGAACATTCGCCATTTTTTCGTTTAAATAAAACAAATTTCAGAAAACTTCATGTGGAGCTGACTTCCTTTACAGGGAAGAAAAGAAGTAATGAAGTTCTTGAAACAACTTGTTGATTCAAGAAGAGCTTCTCCAAAAGTTCAAATTGACATTCTTGGCGATCTCATGAATCAGGATGGTAAATACCGGTTGACCGATCTCCAAATATACGAGCAAGTCGTTACAATCCTGTACTCAGGATATGAAACAGTGTCAACTACAACAATGATGGCCCTGAAGTATCTATATGACCATCCTAGAGCACTTTTAGAAATCAGAGTGAGTCATATTTACTGACCTTCAAGTTTCACAAACTGTATCGTCATCGTACCTGCTCGAGAACGCTAACGACTTTTCTGAATACAACCAGAAAGAGCATCATGCCATCCGAAAAAGAAAAAATGAATATGACCCGATTGACTGGGATGACTACAAGTCCATGAGGATTACGCGCGCTGTAAGTTTAAATAGGATCAGCACAAGGTTTTGAAGCATTTCCGTTTAAGAATATTGGTAATATCTAAACATGTTAATGATTGCAATGGTGCAGGTGATCTTTGAAACTTCAAGATTGGCTACAGTTGTTAATGGAGTACTGAGGAAAACAATGGAAGATATTGATTTGGACGGTAAGTTTACATATTTCTTGCTGCTATTAACAAATCAAGTTTGAGCGTTGTAGCAAAAAACTGAGACTTGGATTGATTTTTTCAGGATTTATCATTCCAAAAGGATGGAGAATATATGTTTATACAAGGGAGATTAACTATGACCTCTTCCTCTATCCAGACCCTTTCACCTTTAATCCATGGAGATGGTTGGAGGTACGTGACTTGTAGATCTAGTTTTCGGGGCTTTTTTTTTTTGTCGGGTTAATCGAAAGGACTATCAACAATAAAAACATATTTTTGATATGCTCTCATCCCGAGCCACTAGGTCGAATGGTTAGTTCTCTTGTACATGCTTATCAGACTTAAAGCTGAAATATGGTATCACGACAGGATAAAAAATTGGAGTCTCACGACTATTGCTTCCTGTTCGGGGGAGGAACCAGGCTGTGTCCTGGAAAGGAATTGGGCATTGTCAAGATTGCCATTTTTCTTCATTATTTTCTGACGAAATACAGGTTAGCTACACAAGATTTTTAATTCTCATTAGTATTCTTCTCTTTTGTATTATTTGTGAATCATACTTTTTCAAAATTGGCAGTTGGGAGGAAGTTGGAGGAGAAGAAATTCTGAAGTTCCCTAGAGTTGAAGCTCCAAAAGGACTGCACATAAAAGTGTCTAAATTCCTGAATTAATGCCATCAGTGATAACTTTAAGAGCTATGTCATCTTCTTTGACCAATGTCCACATTTTGGTTTCATGCCTCCATAGATCTTTAAGAAATTACCAATTTATGAATAAACAGACGATTTGGCAACCAATTGCTATTGATTTCATCTCCCAGATAACTCAATTGCCGGAGTGTCTTCATAGAAGTATGTCCGATTAATGATTATGCTACAATAGGAACTGTTTTAAGCCACAAGGAGCATAAATTTGGTTTCTTGCAACTTTTTCCTATCTATTGGACCCGAGGCAAAGAAAACTTTTGGGTCTCATTCTCCAAAAGACCTGTTTCTTTTTTGCATCCTTTCCATGTAATAAAAATCAAAGCCCATGAACTCGCTATGGACCCAGTACAGCCTCAACTGTTACGTTTAATTCTTCTAAACTTCCGTCTGTTTTTTTTTTTTTTGAACTCTAACCGAAAAACTTGACTAAAAACAATTGTCCGCGGCTAAAGTTGACGCAATACAAGCAGAAAAGGATAAATCCTAATAAATAAAATCTGTCATAGGACTAGTATTTCTTGCAAGAATGTGAGCTGTACAGTTCGCAGATCTTTTACAATAATCAAAATGAACATCATTAATGGAATGACAAAGAAATAAGCAATCATTAACAATAAAATCAACTTCTGACCGATTTATCCCTTTTTATTATTTATTTTTTGTTGCGATATGCCCGTTATCTTCAAATGGGAAAAGCATGCATTAAATAAACCGACCAGCTAAAACTTCTATTACATGTTCGGAATCATCTCTGTTAATGAAATGAATCCACTTACAGGTTTGGTAGAAAAGCATTAGACAAACAAATTTAAACAACTTAGACGAACCACATTAAAATATGTATGTGAATCAATTTTTCAAGACTTTAGCCTGACGGCGTCCACGGATACTAGCAAGTTTGTATTTTACAAGTTTAGCCAATATGGTCAAAAACGTTTAGAAAATTTCATTACTATCAAAGTGACCTTTAGTATAAAGATTTAGGTTGAGCACATAAATAACTAGATAAAACGTCAAAATCATCAATATCTAATGACAGTTTTAAGTAATTAGAGAAATTAACGTGCGTTCATAAACTAGCAGGAATGTTGTGCAGTTCACTCTCTACTTTATAAACCAAAAGCGAAATTATAATGACAACATACTAAATTCAAGACCTGACATTTGAATGCGGTTCAACATCAGATGCATGCTGAAGTCACATTTTTCATGTAAGAAAGTGATTTTTAGCGTCCAAACTCATGTAGAAGAGACGACACATATTTTAAAGGGCACAAATCATATCATAATATGGAAATACGAAGTGAAGCAGGGCGTGTGACATGTGAAGCTTTTCACGTTTAAGAGTTGTCAAAGACATCATTCAAATGCTATAATTCATTAATAGTAAGGGGTGTACATGAAAACTACGTGCAATTATGAATCAAGCCGATCTTTCCCTCCCAAACCTCACGTTCCCTAACTAAAGTACTCTATAACTTTAAACATTGCCAAAAATTTATATTAACTTAATCATATTATAAATCATATATTATATTTTAAAATGTTTGGCTGACATAAAAAGTTTAACTCTATGATATTGGTATAAAAGGTTTAATTCCTATATAATTCAAATTAGCTACGAGGAATATGAAGATTGTTATGAATATGTTAAGAGACTTGATGATGGATTATTTATTTTTTACTATTATATGTGGATGATATATTGATTATTGTAAAGAGTATTCATGATATGACTAACTAAAGACCTTGTTACAAAAGGAATTTGAGATAAAGGAATTAGGTTCTGCTAAAAACATATCATGAGTGGAGAACTAAATTGATAAAAGCTTTAGGAAATTGTTGCTGCTATAAGTGGAGATCTAAATAGATAAAAGCTTTTGGAAATTGTGGTTATCTTAATCCAACTACATTGAGATGGTATTGGGCATATTTGGAATGAGCAAGACTAAACACGTGATTACTCCATTAGCAAATTACTTTTGGATTGTCCTAGATTAGTGCTAGAAAGTAGACATAAAAGTTGATGATATATCTAAGGTACCATATGATAAACTAGTTGGAGGTTTAATGTATGTAATGGTTTGTACCAAGAAAAATTTAGGGCATGTTGTTAATCAGGTCAGTAGGTACATATCAAAACTTGAAAACATTACTAGAGAATAGCCAAATAGATATTTAGGTATTTGAGAGGTATGTTGTCAAACCATGGAATTATGTTTATCAGTTAACAAGGTGATCTTTTAGTTTTCAAATATATGAATTCAGACTATGCTGGAGATTTAGATAACATGAGCCTTCCATAGAGCATGTTTTTACTCATGTAAGAGGGTTTATCTATTGGAAATAAATTTTACGATATATGGTAGCATTGTCAACAATTGAAGTAGAGTATATGATAGTGGATGAGATTACTAAAGAAGCATTATGACTAAGGGTTAACGAAGGAGGTGGGAATCGAGTAAGGTGGAATTTGAATACATTGTGATAGTTAAGGTTCCATTTATTTGGTAAATAATCAATTGCATCATTGAAGGATTAAGCAGGTAAAAGTGAGGTTTCATTAGAGAGCCAATTGCATCTAGACATGTCTTATAGGGAAAGGTTCACACTATGAAAAATGCAACTGACTTGTTGATAAAACTAGTTAATATAAATAAGTTCAAAATTTTCTTAGACTTGATTAATGTCCCTGATATTAGACATAGAATCAACCCAAAATATATAGAGTATATTCACCAAGATGAAGATTATTGTGTATGGCTCATATACGTATGTGTAGTTTGGAGTGTTTTGAAAAAGAAAATGGGCATTTCTTGAAAGTCTTTGAGTGAATAGGACCTAGAACATGGGCATGTCCCAGGGCATATTCCTATTTAGAAATCAAATGTGAATGTAGGGTTGAAGAAATTGGTATGTTGGTATGATGGAGGTTTATTTGTGGTAGATAGAGTTTAGGAAATAGTCGTGCCATATGTCGTATCCAAAAGTGTAGAAAAATGAAGAGATTCATTACTTGAAACATGATCACAGTTTAGGTACAAAGAAATAGAAGGATGCATATTTTGGGACACAAGCACGACTAAGCTCATGCCTATGTACGAGGAAAACTAATATCTTAGCTTGTACTTATGATGAACAACCTTATTTAGTAGATTTTAAACTCATAAAAGAATTTTAAATCTATTAGAGTTCTGTTTAAAATAAGACTGGTTTGATAAGAGACTATTTAAATATAATTGTACTAGTTAGGGTTTACATACATATATACATACTTAATATTTACATATATACATACATGTATTATTGAATAATTATGATGATAGTTACTTATATTAAATATGTATATATGTATATATGTATGTATGTATGTATGATAAACCTAATATAAGTAACTATTATCATAATTATTCAATAATGAATTAATTGCTCTTAACTCTTAAGGTTGTAAGGACATCCAAATCATCGAATCTCATTAAAAACTTCTTGTATTTTTGTTTATTTTATCCTATTATTTCTATTATGCTATATATTTTCTCAACAAAGATATTATTTATCATCTCTTACTCTCAAACAAATTAGGAAATTATGAAATTACAATAAATAGTAAACTTATGTTATTAATTAGTTAGACCGTTTACATATAAATATTAAATTTACTTCATTTATTATTGTTTATATAACATAATTCTACTATGTTGGCTTTCCACATTCTTCTATGACCAAACTTCATTTTGTATGTACTTATATATTTAAATCTTCTATTGCTTTTTTTTCTTTTTTGTTTAAAAACTTGTTTTCCTCTACCTAGAGTATATTATTGGTCTATATCCTACTGCCAATCGATTGATTATAATTTCATGATATAATTATTTAAAGATATTTTTAATCTTACATATATTCGTTTATTTAACCTATGTATAAGATAAAGTCTATGAGATAAATTTAATCTAAATGAAATTATAATGAGATCATAATTATGATATTCATATTATATTTATATATTATCCTCAAATTGTTCCTAATTTTGTAGGAGGATATCCAAACAAACATATAGATGCTTATTTAAAAAAACAATTCATTGAACTAACCCAACATAAGAATTTCATTTGTAATATTACTTGTATTCTTATGGATGATGATTGTATAAGTAATCCTTTAGTTTAAGATTTTCAAAGTATTTCATATAAGAATTTATTTTTTTTCAATACTAGTTATAACATACCCTAGTCAAGGTTTACTTAATTGTTAGTCATTAGATATAGTTAGGCCCGCCCTTGGGCAAAAGCAAGAAGGGCACCTGCTCAAGGCTCACTCTCGTGAAGAACAAAATAATCAACAAAAAGGGTTCCTATTTTGCTTCATTTTGTTTTTGATGAGGGTCAAGAGTGGAGAACAACAAAAGGGCTCCCATTTTGGGGTCTTTTTTTTTACTTTATCCGGGGCCTATAAAATGTCATGAATAGCTTTAGATATAGTATGAACTATATAGAGATAATTGAATGATTAATATAAGATTCATTATGCTAAGGTGATTAAAGAGAATGCTCTATTATTTTCAATTAATATTGATTTAAGAAATCTTTAGTCATGATGAAATGACACTTTGAAAATAGGTTTTTAAGATTATTAATAAAATCAATTATTAATGCCAGAGAACTATTATGATTGAATTTAATTAGAGTATATATTAATTTATATTTTATGTTTAATCAGAATTTTATATGATGAAATGATTGAATTTATGAAAAATAATGTATAAAAAGATTAGTCAAAATTATTTTGACATTCCTAATATTTGAGTAGTGATGAGGTATTACTAGATGTCAATCTTGATTTATGTATATAAATTATTTAATTAAAGATTAAAAATAAATTAAAAAGCCTAATTTATCTAATCTTAAGTACAATTTAAAGTTATAATTTATATTTAAGAACTTATCGAGTTACACACGAAAAAGGTTAAAGAGAAAAAAAATAATTTATTCAAAATAATGTCTAAACGAATCGCAATATAGTACAAAAAGCCGAAATTTGTTGTGAGAAACTGTCATCCTTGTTTGGAACAAGATGATAACATAATTCCTATAACACATTTCCCACACTCGTTTTACCCAACAGTTTAGGAATGTAATATTTTCTGCCCATGAAATTTACTGCAGTAAATCAAAATTTGTTTTTGGAAATTAACTCTGGTTTCATATCCGTACTTTCCATTTCCGACAAAATTGGGAAAAAGAAAATAACGTTGTCTGAATTCTAGAGCAAATTGCGATAAGAGTAAGAACTAGTGGTGGGTCTCATTTCCCTACCCTCATTGCTAAAAACATTCATGAGTGTCGGTGACAAAGGATTTGGCTGGCAGCCTGCCGACAATCTCTCGTCTCTACAGTTCATATCCTCATTCTTTCACTTTCTTAGTAAATACACTTTCAGGATTGAATCTGCAACCGTAGTCTAGGAAAACTATGTTTTTTATTTCACCTTTTCTGCTTACAAAGGAGTGAAGGACTCACTGAACAAAGCTTCCATTACATAAAGGAATAAAACTTCTTTTATCTCAACCTTATCGCATAAAAAAGAAAAAAGCCTCAAACAAAACTCAAGCCTCTGGTGCTTTAATCTTAAACGAGGTATCCACAAATTGTTTCCACAAGTATCCTGTTAGTTTTCCTGTATAAAATTGTGTAGATTTAACACAAAAGCAGAGAGAAAGTTAGAAAGATTTTATATGCATTTATGCAAAATAATGTCTATTTCCAATTAATAATTAACTTAAGCTTGAATAAGTACAAGAACAATATTATTAGTTAGTAGATGTGAGCATAAAAAGTAGAAAAGAGGCCCGGAAAATTAGACAGAAAAAAAGATATGCGTGACTTAAAAATTATCTTTTATTTAAATATAAAAATAAATTTCTGATATGAAATATTTTGAAAATGTTAAATTTTTATATCTTAGGATTTAGATATATCATAAATCTATATACTAATTAAGAAAGTACAAGAAACAAGGAGACATGAATGCTTCAACTAATTATAATCGAAAAGCTACGAAACATATGAGACCAGAGATTTTCCATTGTATTTGTACGAAAAAATCAAATGTGATGACTGAATTTTGTATCCGCTATATTTAGCCGGTGGTTATTAATAAAATAAAATAAAATGTAATATTCTATTATTTAAGAGAGAAGTTTATAATAAAATAAGATAGAAACAAAAGATTTCACATTATATCTCATTCAATCTTAAACAGTAAAAATAAGTTACTTCTAATTTAGTGAGTTTAAGATAGAATGTAAAATGATAAAGAATATTTTACCATATAATATTAAGAACTTTTCTTTCAAATAATATTTCACTATATTATATTATCAATCCTTCTTCCCCTTTTACATCAATTTATATTTCATTGTATTATAAATTACGTTCTTCCCAGTGATGGGTATCCTTACCAACCTTCAAATTCTAAACGTAGCCCAAAACCACCTAGTTGGAGAAATCTTCGGTGGCATTCCTTCGATTCTCTAGTATCTTGGCTCGTCAAGAAGTGCATTTTCTGTTCAATCCCAGAAAGTATTACCAAATTATCCTAGCACCAGTTTATTAATCTCTCATATAATCAATTTCTCGACGTGAAATCTCAATGAGCCTCGGCGAGCTCTAGGTCTATAATAATTGCCTATTCTTTGTTGCTTTACCCAATGATAGAAACGCCATCTCAATTGATGGGCTCTGAAGGTAAATATCTTACGTGAACTCGAAGTTCTACGTCATTTATTTGATGGACACAAACTCGATACAAAAAACAGGCAAGTGAGATTTTAAGGAAGTAACATGTTTTAAAATAAAATTATTTTTTACTTTTAAAATATAAAAATAGTCATATTGTATAATATGTAAGTGTAAAAAAAAAAATTAATACTATTGATATATCCTTTAATTAACAAATAGTTAATTTCTTCAAATTTTACATTTATTTAAAGACATATATTTTTTAAAATGATAGGGTTCAAATTCAGAAAATATTTATGCTAAAAATACAAATTTTACCGTTAATGAAACAAATGAAAGGTTTGAATTTCTATTTCCAAAATTGACCACGATGCTTTAAAGTCTTTTGATATCATTACTAAAATTATATCATAATTTTAAGTTTTAAACCGTATGGTTTGACTTTTATTTTTTTATTACAGTTTTCAGTTTTATTTTCAATTTTTTGTTTCAGTTTTTCTTTCAAATAAAAACAAAAACTTATTTGGTTATTAATGCTAATGTAGTTGTATTTTTATCATTGATAATAATTATATGTTAGATAAAATTTAAAGATAAATTACTTTTAATTAAATAAATTTATTTGATCTCTTATATAATATTTATTAACAAATTATTAAAAAATTATGTTATTTTAATAAAATAAATAATTTATAAATTAAAATTTTATTTATAAATTAATATTTATTTGAAATAT
>JANZLD010000003.1:39612645-39624151 GCA_026413575.1 Erythroxylum carthagenense | reverse complement strand
TTTATTAAATATATAAATATAATGTTGAATTAAATTATTCATAATTTTTATTAAAAATAAATAATTAAATAATATATGTTTAAATGATAGTGGATCAAATTATGAAAGAAAATAAAAAAGGAAACAAAAACCACTTTTTATGGTTTTCATAATTTTTGAAAACTGGAAGAAACCAAAAATAGAAACTAAAAACTCAAACAAGTAAATTCTTTTACTAAATTTGAAAACAAAATTAGAAAACTAAAAATAAAAACAAAAACAAATATCCCAAGTTTTAATTTGATTTTTCCTTAATGTTCTTTAGGAAATAAAACGTGTTTGACAAAATAAAAGTACTACTTCCAAATATCAGTATTTTAAAGTTTTTATTGAAAAATAATTCATTTAATATCTAAATATTTCTATATTATTGTTAATATTAATAGCTAGAAAAACTAGAGCTAGTTACTTTTGGATTTCTCACTTATCAAACTCTAATATATATATATATATATATGCACTTACGTACACTTATATACACAATTTATTTAGAAAATTTTTATTTTCTTTTTTAGTAATTTTTTTTTACTATCTTAAATTTATAAATGCCGTTGGCAACTCTACAAATGAAGAAAGAATTAAAAAAAAACTAGAAAGTTTAAATGAATGACATAATATTTTTATATCCTATTTATTGTTACTTGTTATTGGTATTTATATGTAGATTACATAGAGCTAAAAAATAATTGAAAACCTCTTACAGTTATTAAGTAGGGATGCTCATGCTATACCATAAGTTAAGAAGAAATTTAAAGTGTGATATAGTGAGAAAATTTTAATCTGAAAATTGTTAGTTTTATTTGAAGTTATTTCAAATTTAAATAAAAATAAATAAGTTTTAATATTTAGTTATGATTAAGATAACTGTCATTTGTAATATATAAATCAATAAATATACTCAAGCTACAAAGTATAACTATTTAATATAGAATTAATTTTTTATCATATTTATTGTACAAGCAAAAACTTATACATACTATGAATTCATTTTAACAGCGAACAATATATATCAACGAGGCAATTTGATTCAACATGCAATATCTCTTAACTCAAGAAAAATCCAAGGCCAGCAAATTGACCTTCAGTTCACTTTAGTAGAATCCGTAAATGACGGTGGAAACTGTTATGTCCCTTTTTAGGTTCAAATTCAAAAAAAGAACCGATCAAGCACTCTGGCGGTCTCATCTTTCTGTTTCTTTCACTCCTTTCGTAATCGGAAACACCTAAAAAGTTAATAACAAGCTACTTTTTATTCCAATTTACCCCTCAAGCCTTCTATATATTGGACTCACACACAACAGGCCAGAGTCACGAACAAACTCTCCTTTGTATATCAGATCCCGCAAATTTGTTGCTCAATATTCCAACAATGGCAGGATCGTCGACCAAACCTATTCCCCTGTTGAGAGATGAGCTCGATATAGTGATACCCACAATTCGAAACCTCGATTTTCTGGATATGTGGAGACCATTTTTTGAGCCATATCACTTGATCATAGTACAAGATGGTGACCCATCAAAGACCATCAAAGTCCCTGAGGGCTTTGATTATGAACTCTACAACAGGAATGATATCAACAGGATTTTGGGTCCTAAGGCCTCTTGCATTTCCTTCAAGGACTCTGCTTGTCGCTGCTTTGGCTACATGGTCTCTAAGAAGAAGTATGTCTTCACCATTGATGACGATTGCTTTGTAAGATCTTATTCTCCCACTCCCTCTTTTCGGATCACCCGATTCATGACTCCTCTTTTCATGAATTCTCTTCTTTTAAGAGGTTTTTGGATCTAATTGTGTTTGATTCTGGAATGAAGTCAAAGAACCCGTCCCCCGCCGGAAAATTTGAACTTTGATCATTTAACTTTTTTCTCTTCTAACTTGATGTTTTGTTTTTTTATGCTTCATTCATATGAGAAGATTGAGGGGATTCGTTCGACCGCTTTTTGGGAGTCCCTGTGATCCTTAAAAGTTTGTGTTTATGCGCATGGATCGTACTTTCGAAGTTCCGAGAGTTGTACTTTTTATATCATTGAAGTTGTAGATGTTGCTTGAGGCAAGTCTGGAATTGTTTCTTTGCCACATTGATAATGATTCTCTTGTTTCAAACTTAGCATGTTTTTGACTTTGTTCTGCAAACTGAAACAAGTTACGAACTGTCAATACGGATTTCAAACAATAGCATCATTCAAGATATTTATGAAATTGTCGAGTCTTTAAGAACCTAACGGAGAGCCTCTGATAGTGTCTCATTAACATGGTAGAGAAACTAATGACCGAACGGCTGCTCACAAAACCAACGAGTTCGTCACTTGGACAGTATTTTACTCTTCTTTCCTTCTTTTGACGAAAGCGTGATGCCAGATCTGATGGTACCACTTGTTTAAATCATAGTTCTTAATGGAGATCAGCTAACTGATAAGAAAGTTCAAAGAATAAGTGTTGGATAATGGTCAAAACTTGGTTCTTTAGTAAATTTAGCTCCACTTTGTGTTTATCCTCAGAAACCTCTGTTCACTGCAGGTCGCCAAAGATCCGTCAGGCAAAGAGATCAATGCATTGGAACAGCATATAAGGAACCTGCTAAGTCCGTCAACTCCATATTTCTTCAATACTCTTTACGATCCATTCAGAGAAGGTGTGGACTTTGTACGTGGATATCCTTTCAGCCTCCGAGAGGGTGTCACTACTGCTGTTTCTCATGGTCTCTGGCTCAACATCCCAGATTATGATGCTCCCACACAACTTGTGAAGCCTAAGGAGAGAAATACAAGGTATTGGGATCTAGAAACGGGAGAATTCATAATCATGAAAGATTCCATGGCACTTTGCTCATTAGTTTCACCTTATTTTACTTTTCCCAGGTATGTTGATGCTGTTCTGACAATTCCCAAGGGAACCTTGTTCCCTATGTGTGGCATGAATCTGGCATTTGACCGTGAGTTGATTGGACCTGCAATGTACTTTGGTCTTATGGGTGATGGCCAGCCAATTGGACGCTACGACGATATGTGGGCTGGGTGGTGCATGAAGGTACATTTTCTTCAGTAATCCTTGTGTTTACCTCAACTGTTTAATAATCACAAAGTTCATGCAAAGGACAACTCTCCATTATGTTTAATCAGTATTATGAATCACATGATTTTCCCTTTCATGGGATAGATAATGCTTCTAGTAATTGGTAGAATTGAAACCTGACATTTGTCGTGCTTAAATGATGGAACTTCGAATGTTCATGACTTTTAGGTCATTTGTGATCATATGGGATGGGGTGTTAAGACAGGGTTGCCGTACATCTGGCATAGCAAAGCAAGCAACCCTTTTGTCAACCTGAAAAAGGAGTATAAGGGGATCTTCTGGCAGGAAGAGATAATCCCATTTTTCCAGTCAACAGTCTTTCCCAAGGAATGCACCACTGTTCAGCAATGCTACTTGGAACTGTCTAAGCAAGTGAAGGAAAAACTTGGCAAGGTAGACCCTTACTTCAACAAGTTAGCGGATGCTATGGTCACTTGGATTGAAGCTTGGGATGAACTCAACTCTTCTCAGGGAAAACCTGCCGCGACACAACGAGCAAAGTTAGCCAATGGCAACGCCAAGTAGATGCCTTTCTAGCTCTACATTTGGGTAGTTATTTAATCATATCTTGTACTATTTCCTTCCTTTACCGTTATTCTTATTAGCCTAATACTGTTGAGCCGGACAATATTCTAGTGCTTATATGTTTGATGTTTTGGATCTGTACGGCTTATGAGCTTAGAGAGTCGAAGTATCAGATTTGGCATTCATGTAACCATTTCATTTCATGGTCTAGTATCACATCTAAATGATTTATATTCTGTTCTAAATTCTAAAGGTTCCAGAAGGGTCAAATCCCCAATTCTGAACCATTTTGACGAATTGAAGCTGTGTGATTGGGAAGTCATCAAAACTTGTTGCTATTTCTTGCAATCAAACATGAATTTGAAGCTTGGGGTGAATAAAGATTTGCTTTTTATCTTTAATTTTAAAAAATCTTGGATATATGTAATATTTTTGGTTAAAAAGTGAAAAAACATGAAACATGAAACATGAATTTGAAATCTCTTGGGTTCCAGGACCCACTAGGCTACTAATGACGACGTTCACTGGCAAATGGGGTCTCGCAGTTTTGTCAGCTGCGCTGGCCCCAGTCCAGTTTCACTGTGAATTTCGTTACGTCTCTCTTTTTCGTGATGTTCTTGGTCGGAACAAAATCATATCATGACAACTTACAATTGTCATGATATGTTGGTCGGAACATAACAATAGCATGATTTAAAGAAAATAGTCGATGGGGGGAAGATACCGACCTTATCGATTGAAACCACCGTCATGTTGGACCAGTGAACCAAGGAACTGTTGTTTGTTACGTTGTGTTCTTAATACAAACATGAAGAACGTCTACTCATTAATTAGTTTTTTTTTGGTTTTTTGTTTTTTTGGCTCTAAACTTTTAATAATGCCACAGTTTACCTTTCGGTAGCTCGAGCTTAAGCGCACAAGGGCATTTAACGAATGGGGTTTAAATTGCAGTTTCACATGCTGCAGACTGCTAATTGTATAGGGTGATGTTTCCGTGGCTTATAACAGTTAAAGCAATAACATTTGCTTTCTTCTATTTTTCAAAAAAAAAAAAGTTAAATAAATGCATTGAAGAATAAAAGGTTACAAGATGCACAGGATTGTACAACGTTTGTTTGAAGGTGTGAGACTCTCATAAAGTTTTTCAATGGAGTATTTAACTCCATGTTACGAATACCTTACTCATATGGGTATTGAATTTGGTTCTAGTTTAGTACAATACGATTACGATACTAGCTCAATGTTAAGTATTATTTTGAATAATTTTTTACGATTATAAAATAATTCTTAAATTTTTTAAAATTATAAAATAATCTCTCAATATATTTAGCTATATGATTTTTAAATTTTATATCAACTTTGTCTTCAAAAATTATAATAATATAAATTTGAAATAACAACTATCTCTTTATTTATATTAATATTAATTTTATATTTTTACATATAAATAATAATCATAATTAATATAAGAAAATATTATTTATTCATCATATGTATAGAAAATTATAAATAACGCAAAGTGCTTAAAATATTATAATTTATATCATATAATAAAGAATAATTATGTCCAAATATTAAATAGTAAGAATAATAAAACTTTATGATTTTATAAGTATTATAACAAAAGTTCGTATTGGACATAGAAAGTGAAACTTAAAATAAAAGTATTTACAGTTAAAAAATTTATATTTATAATGCATATACAAAATTAAACATATGTATCAAATACAAGTGAAATTAAAAGAAAAGAGAAGAAATGAAAATCTGAAATTTTATTCAATCAAATATTTACTTAAATTGCATTAATCTTAATTTTTATTTTGTACAAAATTCTTATTACTATTATTATTTAAATTTATTGTACCAAATGATAAGTCATTTTTTTAAGTTACTCTTATTTATCAAACTTGGTTTCTCTTAAAATCAATCTACTAAAAGATTCACATGGTCAAAACAATTTAGATTTATAAAACTTCTTATTTAATTAATATTATACATTCATAAAGCTTTAAATTATATTGAACAAATGCCAAGTTATTTACTTAGCCTTTACATCTTTAAGGATGTGTATGTTACTTAGATTCAATATAGAATTGATATTACTTGTCTTGTTAGTCTTTACAATCCTTTTGATATCCATTTATCAATTCATTTTAACTTTTTTAAAAAAAATCAAAAACTCAGTAGACTAGGTGCATTTTCATCACAGATTGATATTTTAGAATTTTTAGTATTTAGTATTTAGTTTTTATTTTTTTAATATTAAAATTTAACTTTCTAGTAAACAAAACATGTAAATCATCTAATTTTTTGAATAGATCTCATTAAAATTTTTATCAAAACTTATTTAATTAATATTTAAATATCAATTACTTATTATTTATTAATATTTAATTTTATCTTAAATATTTATGCCGATAAAAATAAATAAGTATAATATATTTATTTTAGTATCAGTTTTTATATTTCAAATAAGTTTCATACTCTAATTTAATAGTTAGAAAACAAAAGCTTTTTAAAAATATTTATTTTTGAAAAGAAATACCATAAAAATTTGATTATATAAAATAGATATTATGTTTGGAGAGTATGCGTGGGCGTAAACTGATTAAATAGCGAGAAAAAGAACCTTGATCATCCTAGCGGATATGTTAGGCCCAAGGTCCAATAGATCAGTTTAGTTGGAGGCATCGGTTTTTTTTTTCATGAAGTATTTTAGGAGGGTCTTAATTATGGAAGGTATTTTTAAGACATCCGTACTTAAATTAATTCCCGCTTAAGTCGGATAGATCTTTTGCAGGAGACAAAGCTCTGATCTTAAATTTTAAACGACTGTATACATAAGGAAAGTTTAAACCCGTGATCTTATTTAAACCGAAAAAACTTCTTATCAACTCACCTATTATTTCAGGTTGGGGGGGCATCGTTTTAAAAATTGTCAAGTGGCAACATGCGGATATATGTATAATATACAAAGTTAAAGTGAAGTGGGTCAAGTAATAGTTGATGGCGACAGTGAGGGCTGGCGATGCAGCATTGCACAATAGCAGCAACTAGCAATTCAGGGAAGGGTAGATTAGAGGAGCTGAGAGTAGAACAGAGGAGTTGGAGGTTGGAACTGTTGCAAACAAGAGACGTTGGTGGCTGGACCTTTTTTTTTGTAGAGGCTGCAGGTGGCTGTCTTCTCTCTTCACTCTCCTCTCTTTTATGGTCGGTTTTCCTGTGAGTGTAATCGGGTAAGGGATGAAGCTAGGGTTGGTAAGAATAAGATGGATTTTATTGTTTTAAAATTTCAAATCTACCTTGGTAATATAATGTACCACTGGCTGGTACCCAATGAAAACGCCAGCACCAAGCAACATCCATAATCGTGTTGACATAAAAAAAGAAATGCCTAGATTTAAGTCTTATGGCTTAAAATTAAATTGATATGTCTATTAAGGATTAGAATTAAAAAGAAATGTTAGAACTGACTTAGATGCTTAAAATAAATATTAAGACTTTAAAATAGGGATAATAAAAGGAGATGTGTCTTATGACCCGAAATGAAATTGACATGGAAATAAAAATAAATGATTAGAGCTAAATCTTAAAACTTTAAAATAAAGAAAATGCTTAGAAATTGATATGTCTATAATAAATCTTAGGGCTTAGAATTAAAAAGAAATGCCCAGTGTTGAGTTTTAAAGCTGGGAAGTTAAAATTGATATAGGACTAAAGAACGTGCTTACGGTTTGTGACTAGTACCTATGCTCCAAGCAAAATGTGAGTTTGATTTAGAAGTGGGAAAAGAATATGAGTTAGTGCTCTGGCACATAGAACTTGACTTAAGCTTTGAGATTTTCCGGGACTTCAATTTTCTTTTAATCTTGTCTTCCTGTTAATAATTTTCCAGGTCTTCCATCATACAATCACTTGACAATTGACAAAGTAACAAGTGAAATAAGAAAATGATTATTTTAAGCAACTATGAATTAAACAGAGGACTTAATTATTTCAAAACTCATTTGGTTTGGCCTTTTGAGAATTTGAAGTCCAAAATGAGGTTTTACTTTGAAAAGTATGATCCTAATTACGCTACGCCTTGAAAGAAAATAAAGCACACCATTTAAATGAAACACAAAGATCATGTTACGAGAAAGCTAACTTGTCAGATTTAACACTAACAATTGCTTAAGGTAGAGATGCTTACTGATTGGATCAAGCCTAGGCTCCTTATGGGTTGGGCTTTTCGGCCCGAGCTTAAGTCTGATATAATCTACTGCATAATTAAGTTTTGATAATTTAAAACTTGATCAGACTGAGCAAGGCCAAACTCGAAAAGGCTAATATTTATACTTGTGAAATTTGTCCCATTTACACATGTTCATAATCTGAGTAAACATAAAATTTAAAGATGCATAATTATCAAGAAATGAGTCAAACATGTTATTAAAATCTTAGAAATTATTTGATTTTTTCTCACAAGATAGATACATATGGATAGAGAACAATTACATAAATGTATATATACATAAGCAAAAAGATGTATTTGTCGAATTGCTATTTACTTATAAAAGCTAAGAAACTATAAGCGACAGTTGATGTAAAAATAAAATAGCAAATACCAAACCAGTGGACTAACATTTTATTCTTAATTAGCATATAAAAAAGATAACAACATTCATATGCATCATCTAAGTTGGCTTAGAAATAGAAATTCTAGTTTAAAAAAAAGATGAGGATGATAACTTGGAGGCGATTACCTGGAGGTTGGAGCCTAATTAAAAAGAGAAACAGGGAAGAGAACTGACGAGTAGGCTAGTGAAAATCAGGGGTTAGGTGAGTGGTGGAGAGATGACAAATGAGTTTAGGGAAACAAAATGCCTAAGTAGAGGTGGAGATGGCAACATTTGCATTTATTTATTTATAATTTTTACCCATCATTAAGGAATAAAATGATTTTTTTTTTAAGAAAACATGTACAACTGGATTGTATCCAAACCATCTTGCTTGTTTCCTCTATCTAAGGGTGCAAGTTTAGTCATGTCTTCGTGCATGTTTTTGTCTTGTTAGGTTTGTTCTTTCTGTCTCGTTTGTCGCTGGTTGTTTCTCTTGTTTAGTCATGGAACCTGAATTTCAAAGGCTGTCTATTCGCAAGAAAGAAGACACTGAACTCGTGGTTAAGGTTTTGGATATTGAAGGGGGTTGTATAGATTACAATCTGAGTTTGCTAGGTCGTTTTTTGGGCAAACGTAATGTTAACTTTGAGGCCGTGGAAAGGACGCTTCTTAATATATGGCGCCCTATTAAAGGTTGTTTAATCAAACCTTTCGGGGGAGAGGGTCTATACCTGTTCCAATTTTCTCATGTGGTTGATCTTCGGAGAATGCTGACCGGAGGACCATGGAGTTTTAACAATTGTATTCTGTTGGTTCATCAAATGAGAGAGGGCGAGAATCCGGATGAAGTAGAGTTTTGGTTTGTTGACTTTTGGGTTCGAGTGCATGATCTCCCACCGGGCTTTGCTTTGGAATCTTTAGCGATCAACCTGGGAAATATTATGGGTTCATTTCTGGAGTATGATACGGGAAACAAGCGAAATTCTATTGTTCAGTATCTGCGCTTTCGAGCTCGAATCAACATAGCTGAACCGCTTATGAGGACCAAGCGTATTCGTAAGGAGGGGGGTGATTTCTTTGACGTTTCGTTTAGTTATGAACGGATCCCTCTCATATGCTATCTGTGCAGCATTGTCGGGCACAGTGAGTCCAGTTGTGTTAAGCTTACGGAGCTGCCGGAGGAGGAAATCACAAAGTAGTGGCCGGAGGAGATCCGATCCGAGGTACGTGATCAGCTTAGATTCCGCCCAAATCAGTGGCACCGTGACCCCGCTTTTCACGCACAGTTTGAAAGTAGGTCCCTAAATAAAGGGAATCAAGATTCGATCATGGCAAAATCAAAGCATAACAAAGTTATGGATAATTATGGCTCTCATTATAGGAAATTTCAATTTGCGCTAGCTGTCGCTTTATCCACACCTGTAACCCAGATTGCTGAACTGGCAAAGACTGGCACTGACGCGGAGCTTGATGTTGTCTGTAAGGGTATTGATGAAGTTAAAAAACGTCCCCGCGAATGTTCCTACATTGGTCCCAATCTCGTTGAGTTGAAAGGTGGTAGCTACTCAACTTCTTCGAATGCAACCTATAGTGCTACTGAGTTATCAACAGTCGGTCTTGTCCAGGAGACCCGCCGATCACCATGAATTGTATAGCTTGGAACTGCTAGGGTTTGGGCAACCCGCGTGCAGTGAATGCTCTGAAGGACATTGTTACGTCAATAAGCCTAGTTTTCTTTTTCTTAGTGAAACTCTTGTTAGTTCGCGTAGGATGGAGGAATTACGTATTTTATTGAAGTTTGATTGTTGTTTTTCTGTTGACCAAAATGGTCGTACTGGGGGTCTTGCACTCCTCTGGAATAATACTAGTAATGCTACTGTTTTGGATTATTCGAGCAATCATATTGATATGGAAATTATTCACTCTAGTGCATTCAGATGGAGATTCACAGGCTTCTATGGCTTCCCGGAATCCCATAGGAAGCGGAGTAGCTGGGAACTTCTTAAGGCTCTCTCTCATCGTTATAAGTTACCATGGGTATGCATGGGCGATTTTAATAATCTTCTCTGTGTTAATGACAAAATTGGTGGTCGGGATTATCCTGCTTTGCTCATAGAGGGGTTTAGCTCATGTATTGCCGATTGTTAGTTAATTGACGTCCCTCTTGTGGGCTTTGGCTTCACCTGGGAATGGGGTAGGGGTTCAGATTCCCTGGTTTTGGAACGACTGGATAGGGCTTTTGTCACTATGGATTGGCTTAATTATTTTCCTTTCCACAAGCTCTTTAATTTGGTAAGCTCCTATTCCGATCATACTCCAATTAAACTCTTCGCAAGTGCTATGTTCCGGGTTAAAAGGGTCCATCAGTTTAAGTTTGAGAATTCATGGTTGCCTCACGAAGAAAGCGGGTAAATCACATTGAATTTCTAGAGGATGATCGCGGAAATACTGTGTCGGATATGGATAGTATGTGCTCAATTGTGTTGAATTATTTCAATGGCCTCTTTGCAGCTCCCTTATCCGCTCTGACTACATTCGAGTTTGAGTGTATTAATCCAGTGGTGACGACAAATGATAATTCTTCTCTAGTGGCCCCCTTTACGATGGAAGAATTCAAAACAACCATTTTTGCTATGCATCCTTATAAAGCACCCGGCCTTGATGGTATGAACCCAGCTTTTTTCCAGAAATGTTGGGATATAGTAGGAGCTGATATTTTCTCTCAGAGTTGCAGGTGGTTGGAGAATGGTGCATTCCCTGATTCACTAAACAACACTAATATTGTCCTTATTCCGAAGAAAGATAAACCTAGCAATATGAAGGACCTAAGGCCTATCGCTCTCTGCAATGTGATTTATAAGATCATCGCCAAGGTTCTTGCCAACAGACTTAAGGTCCTTCTTCCTCGGATTATCTCCCCTCTGCAGTCAGCGTTTATCCCAGGAAGACTAATATCCGATAATATTATGGTTACTTTCGAAATTGTTCACTATATGAAGAATAAAGGAAGGGGTTCTAACGGGGATGTAGCATTCAAGATTGAAAATATCAAAACATATTGGTGCAGGAAAATGGCCTCTTGCCGCGGCGAGGGCATAAGCGCGCCGTGACGTGTGAGTCCAAAATCTTCCCGAAAACCTGTTTTCTTGGCATTTTTTACCTATACACTTCCCATCTTTCAAATATAACCAATCTTAACCTTAAATCACCTCTTATACTTCATTTCTAAGCTCATTCCAACCCAAAATCATTCACAAACACAACATGA
>JANZLD010000003.1:39529579-39549790 GCA_026413575.1 Erythroxylum carthagenense | reverse complement strand
ATGCGACATTTGCCTGTACCAAATCCTAACCCGATCCAAATTACCAATTTACCCGTCACTCCGGTTACGGGATGTTACAATAGGACAGCTATGGAGAATTATAGGAAATTGTGATTTTGATTAATCAAATGGGTTGAGAATTAAGAGTTTGATGAGATAAATTTGGTGTTTGAGTTGATATGAAGTGAGTTTGCACTAGAAGAGTTAGATTTGGGAAGTTTATGAGTGAATATGAGGTTATATTGGATGTAAGAAGCATTGGAGAGGCTTTGGAGGGGTTTGGGGAACCCCTATGTCCGTTAAACGAACTTTAATGGACCTTCTCAAGTGAAAAAAGACCCCCAACCTCGCCAATGTCCATTTAACGGACTTTAAGTCCATTAAACGGACCTTCTTGGGTGAAAAATGGCTCTCAAGCCAGTCTGTGTCCGTTAAACGGACATTCACGGGATAACTATAGTAAATCGCAATTTTGGCTATTTTAGAGGTAGAATCTCGCTTTGTGGTCTTATGAAAGTTTTAGATCTAGAAGGTTTCTTTCAAATGGTCCAAGAATGGCCTCAATCCAAGCTTTGTAGAGAAAGTTATGCGAATTCTCCTAAGATAGGTACAATATGATTGAGGATATAAACATGTTTGAATCGTTTGGCCATAACTTCATCATCCGACCTCCAAATGTAGTGATTCTTTAAGAAATAGCTTCCTAACACATGTATCTATCTCTTCATAAAAATTGGGATTTTTTAGAGTTGATTTGAGAAAGTTTGATGGAAAGAAAGAGAGGGGTTGGTTGGGAGAGTATGACTGGGGTATGAATATACTTTGACTTTTTAAGCATAACTTCTTCTATAGGGTTCCAATTGAGATAGTTCTTACTTCAAATTAAACTAGAGACTTGGAGCTACAATTTTTTTGAAGAAGTCAATTATGATTTTGGTGTTTGATTGGTGTGGGCACACATCACTCTTGTGGGATATGGCTAACACTGGTTCATGGAAATAACCCTTCAAGATAATACGCACGCTCATTACGAAGATCACATTTTTTACTTCAAATGTTGGGCTCCAGAAGCGGGGTCCAACATGTTTGGTATTAGAGAAAGAAGATGAACCAATGATGGTTAAGAGAATTTCATTGGATTAAGCTCACGTTTCATGATCCGACGTTGGGCTCCGGAAACGGTGCCCAATAAGCCCTACTTAATTTGACAATCAACAAAAAGCAGATATGGCATAGAAGATACATGCATGCAAACCAATCAGATGAAGATTAACAAATCAATCTTAAGGAAGTTAAGCACAAAATTAAAAAGAGAGAGAATTTACCTAAAGAGTTAACCGAAGGCCGAGGATTAGTGTCAATGTTCTCACCACTAAATGCTATAATCTATAGCTAGAAGTCAGTATTAAGTCTAGATTGGCACAAGGAAACTGAGTTTGAACACGAAGAATCAAGAAACACAGCGGTTAGATCCGACTTGGGCTAAGATCGATCCATCACGACTCACCATATATAGCTACCGTGACTACTCCAAGCTAAAGTTCAAGCCTAGCAAAGTAAACCTGTAATCAGATGGTTAATGGAAGAAAAGGTCGCATGATTCAAGTCATAGATTTTCATACCTTGGTAGTTAAGAAGTTTAACGCTGTTGGCAACTTGTTCTTTTTAGATTTTTAATTTAATTCATTATGAATCCTGAGCCTGTTAACCAAGATGCCAAAGACGAAAGATCCAAATATATACCTAAATTTTTCCTAACATCACTTGGAGAAAATAAAAATACTAGACACGTATCAGACAGAAGTACATAACGGAGATATATTAAGCAACAACTATAAAGAGTATCGGACAATGGATCAAGGAGAGCAGTAGAAAGGCCTAGGGAAAGAAGAAGTTTATACGAGCAGAGAAAGGTGAGAAAAGCAAGCACTTCTATGACATTGTTACCAAGTATGGAAACTGACGAATCGTCCCATCACGACGAGACAGATTTCTCACCCGACCACTTCCTTGATTAAAATGAAATCCTGTATTCACCAGCGTATTGTGACAGTGACTTGCTATTGTAGCTCCTGTCTATTTCAACTTTCCTCGTTTAGCATTGCACCCACAAAAGATGGAATGCATGCTGAGCTTCTTCTCCCTTCACTATCTTTTCATGCCTGCCCAACTCAACGCTTCTCTCCAACTATCTTGTCACACGGGTATCCTAAATTTTACTCCAACCATAAACTTACCATTTAAGAGTCTCCATTTTTTCGGATAATAAGCATATATGCATCTCAAAATCTCTCTTCTAATTTCTTAGCATAAGATCATAATAGTAATTGTTGGTGTGGGATATATAATTGCAGCTGCTACTTTTTAATAACCTTTGCTCATGTTAATTCATTTCTTGTCTCAGGTTTTGATAGGAATTGAAATTCTCAAAACAAAATCATTTTATTTGTATTTAAGCTTAAGTAAACGCCTTTTTAAATTCTTATCGTATAGAATTTGTATAAAATAAGTTTTTTGAAAGGGCGTTGCAAAAAAAGCCAAAATCTCCAGATTATCAAAATGTTTCGTTTCTTCTAATATCTTATTTAATGCTTCATATTCTTTGTTTTGTCGCAAAATGATAGAATACAACCATAGCAAAATGATAAAGATGTAAAGTACCTTTACTAACTGGCAAAATCATCAGTACAGCTCAAAAATCAACACATTATAAGTTTTTTGGGAGTTTCCAACAATAATTATTTCTTCAAACCTCAAAGTACCCATGGAAAGTTCAGGTCCTATTAAATGCAGCGCAATGCTGGCTAGTAGCTACGTCTACTATCAGTAACCTCAGATCCCCTTTTTGAAGCTTAGCCTCCTCTATATTGTTAATCAACGTCCTATTTTTCAATTACAAGCCTTAAGCTACAATTTCTCTGGCGTCCTATCCTTCTCTTGCTCGTCTGTTCCTTTTCCTTCTTCTTCTTCTTCTTCTTCGAGAAATGAACTTAGAAGAGAAAGTCACCATGGACTTGATCCCACCTTCTGAACATCTGTGCTATGTTCGCTGCAACTTCTGCAACACTGTTCTTGCGGTAATTTAAATGTTATTATTCACCCCTTAAGAATCTTATGTCTTTTCTTTTCTAACTTTCATGAGCTTTTGTTTCTTAATTCTCACATAGAATAAATGACTGAAGACAACAAAATATTCGCTTTGGATATTAACCAAGAACACACATATCAGCTTAGTAACATTTTCGTTTCCTTTGATTTATGCTAAAACTTTGATCTTAGCCATTACAAACACACTCATATTTCTGAACTGCGTTGGTCAAAATCCAAGTAGTAGGGAACAACAGCATATAATTCAACTCGTTGTTTGTCTGTTATGTAGCCCTAGCTATCATATGGCACATGTCAAACCCTATTGCGGACAAAGGGCTGTGAAAGATTTCTTTCTATTTAGCATATATAGCTATATTGAATGGTCGAAACATTGCTTTCTGTGTGTGATGCAGAAGAATGACTTTTTGGCGCATTATCTTCAGCCATAATATGTTGTTGTGGTCATTCTTTGTCATTTTCATGTGCATTGACTTGGATGGTTCTAGGTTGGGATTCCATACAAGCGGCTGTTGGACACTGTGACCGTTAAATGTGGCCATTGCAGTAACCTGTCTTTTCTTAGTACAAGACCTCCACTCCAAGGTCAATGTCTTGATCACCAGCTGGTTCAGGTTTGTCTCCATGCCTAAAAACACAGCCATAAGACACTATCTCACACAGCATGCACACACGAACACGAAGAGGCCCTGTAGATTGTTTTTTTTAAAAAAAAAATCCAAAATCTTGGTTATGTATTATGCTGGCACTCATTATGCTAATGAAAAGGCATGCATATAGATGAAATAATATAAAATTCACTCTTTTTAATTAGAGAAAATATATTATTCTGTCACGATCAAAAGGATATGTATTACTAACGAAAGGTGAATGTCTTAAAAGGAGAAGCAAGAGCATTGCGGTGATTTTAAGCGTGGACAATCTTCTTCAACATGCTCAGCCACAACTTCTGAGCCATTATCACCCAAAGCACCCTTTGTAGTAAAGCGTATGAAACTCTATTATTCCGTTTATATTTCACTTCTTAATTACTAGCAGGCTTCCCGAGTTATATAATATACTAGAATCTGCTATGCAGCACCTGAGAAAAAGCACCGACTTCCATCTGCGTACAATCGATTCATGAAGTAAGAGGAAGATATATATATATATATATACGCATTTATATCCCTCCTTCACTGCTATTCCTGATTAACTTGTAGGACTTGTACTTCTATTATAACATGTTTTTCCATGGTGGTTAGGGAGGAGATTCAGCGCATCAAAGCAGCCAATCCTGAGATACCCCATAGGGAAGCCTTTAGTACAGCAGCTAAAAATGTAACTTATCACTTCTCTTCACAGTGCTTTTGCTTAGTTTTGTTTCTTAAATCTGGTTTTTGATTCCTTCTCCTATAATAACTTGCGGTGTACAGTGGGCAAGGTACATTCCAAACTCAACTGCTGGACCAGTTTCTGGAAGCACTAACAATGTAATTAAGCGTTATCCTTTGTGTCCTCTAATTGTCTGAAAACATTTTTAAGTCAATCACACACTAAATTTGTTTGACGCATATTGAAGAAATAATGTATCATACTAGTAAACCTTGAAGTTCAGTAGTAAAAAGATTTTAAAACTTTTACAATATTAGTAAGAAGTCTTACGACATAGGCACTCTCGATAAGCAGAATAGGTGCACTGTGCACACGTTCATATATATATATGTGTGTGTGTGTGTGTGAGAGAGAGAGAGAGAGAGTGTGTGTTCACTAACTAAAAAGCTGAGAGCGTTTAAAGATATCTACCAAAGTTGTAAAAGATTTACTGTTCAGACGCCTTATTATAGGTAGAGTTAAAAAGAAAAATGAACGGAACTGTCAACTGTGATGTTTCCATAGGTAAAACAAAGAACAGTGAGATATTACGTAAGACATTATATGTTATATGTTATTACCTGCTGGTTAAAGTTGTCGGAACTGGTTTTCTTTTAGGGGCTACAGTTTGCAGGGCTGGAGCAAAGTTCGTGAGAGCACTGGAGTTAAGCCATCGAGGGAAGTAGGGAACCGCATCTGGCTTCATATCTCAAACTGTACTATCTTTGCTGCCAAGTTTCGTCTGTTATTTCGTGTGATTTAAGCTTGTTTGGTGAACATGTTTGAGAATCTTAGTTATGTAGAATTAACGTTGTTGAAATTTCAATCTTTGGGAAAATGATGGATACAACTACTGCTGCAATCAATACTCAAAGACTTGCTTAACTGATTTACATTAGTTATTCTTTTCATTGTTTGCTTAAAATTTTGTATATTTATATAGGACTACATTTTAATCAACAAAACATGTAGAAAAGAAAGTAAATAACCAGTAACCTCAGTATTTATTTATCAAACTAAAACTAACAAAACCTTATCACGGCTATATAGAACACAACCCCACTTATCTCTAGGGATGGCAATGGGCTGGCCCAGCCTATTAATTTTTTAAAAATAAAAATATAAAATAACTTATTTTTTTAACTGGGTCCGAGTCTGGGCTGCTCAGGCCCAGACTTACTTGAGATTCAATTCTTTTAGATAAAATGATAGTGTTTTGCTTAGAATAATTGAGTCTCGAGTCAGTATGGGCCTGAGCCTGACCCATGGATCGGCTCATTGAAAACAACTAAACTTAGGCTCATAGGCTAAGAATTGTGATCCCTACTTATCTCTCTCTGTTTTGTTTTCTTTTTTTTTCTTTGTATTCACTCTTCTCTTTTGTCCATACAACTTAACATATATATACCTAGGTTAAATAAAGAGTTAATTGTCTCTATAATACTCACACCAATAAACAGATCACACCTAACCTACTTGGTTTAATTCCTGACATAGCCTCCCTTAAACCAAGTCTTCACGCTTCGCCATGCCAAGCATTCTTTTGAGCTTCAAAACACATCTATCTTTAATGGCTTTGTAAATATATCCGCAACTTACTCCTTAGATGAGCGAAACTCGACCACAGTCTTATTATCTTTCACCAAGTCCTGAATGTAGTGATCCTTGATGTCAATATGTTCTACGACCATGGAACACAAGATTCTTTGTCATTGCAATCGTCCAATTGTTGTCACAAAAATCTGTGTAGACTTGACTTGTTGATTTCAATTCACTAAGCATTCTTTACAATCAGACTGCTTGAGTAACACAACTTGTTGTTGTAATATACTCTACTTCTACTGTACAGAGAGCAACCACCTATTGCTTTTTAGACGACCATAAAAACACTCTAGTGCCAAGATGAAAAATAAAACCAGAAGTACTCTTCCTCATCTCAACATTGCCTACCTAATTATTGTCTGTATATCCAACAAACTTTACATCATTACTATAGGAATAAAAAATACCTTCACTAAGTATAACTTTAATGTATCTCAAGATAAACTTAGCAACTCACAAACGAGATTGACGAAGACTCTCTACAAATATGCTAATTATCCCAACACCATACATGATATCTAACCTCGTAGTAGTCAAGTATTGCAAACTCCCAACTATTTTCTTATAATTAGTTGCATTAACTAATTCATCACTACCATCTTTCACAAGCTATAACTTGTCTTCAGCAAGAGTCAAAATAGGGTTGCACAACTTCATCCTGAATTTCTTCAAAATATCACCTGCATACTTTTTATGGGAAATAAAAGTCCATGCATCTATTTGATTCACCTCAATACTAAAGAAGTAAGACATCAAGCCCATATCGGTCATCCTAAATTGAGAAATCATAGCCTCCCTGAAACTCACCATCAATGTTGGATTATTGCCATTGAAAATTAAATCATCCATATACAAGCATACAATGATAAGATCACCTTGTGGATTAGATTTAATATGCAAAGTATGCTCATAAGGACACCTCTGAAAGCCATGATTAACAAAATAAGAATCAATGTGAGTATACCATGCCATAGGCCTTTTTTAAAATCCATATAAGACCTTATTCAACCTATAAATCTTGTCTTCTTCCTCCTTAACATAACCTAGAGGTTGTTCAACATACACCTCATCCTCAAAAACACCATTAAAAATGTAGACTTTACATCCATTTGGAATATTTTCCAACTATTTTGGGCCGCAAGTGATAGCAACATTCTCACAATGTCAAGTCTAGCACTAGGAGCAAACACCTCACAATGTCAAGTCTACCAAGCGAGCTTTGAAGTGTTCCACCTCTCCATGGGGTTTGTACTTAGTCTTATACACCCATTTAACAACAATTAGTTTCTTTTCCTTAGGAAGTGATATATGCTTAATTGATTGTATAATTATTCCATAACACTTAGCAATTAATGACATTAAATTACTTAAGATACTCATTTTGACTTATATGTGAATTTAGGCACAATTCGGAAGTAAAGAAGTTAAAGTGAATCGCAAGCACAATATTTGGGTCATTTTTTAAAGATTTATATTCACTTGTTTTCTTGGAGAAAGAAGAAGATTAGAGAAAATAAAGACAAGAAGAAGACAAGAAATGAAAACATAAAGAAAATAAATTAAAGTTGTTATCGACTATACATGTCCTATGCAAGAACGTGAGTTCAAATTTAATGGAAAGCATTTGGATTAATTGGTCAAACAAAGAAGGCATGAACAATTGAAGTTAAATCACGTAACATGCAGCAAGTGGATAGCCAAAGCATCAATACGGTAATAACAAATATGTAAAACGCGACAGATGTTGTTTACCTGAATAACATAAATGTTATTTTTGTTTCACACAAATAGTCAAGAGAAAAACGCAAAGTGAAGGAGCAAAACACAGATGTATAGCGAAGGGCACCAAAACATAGTCGTTGGGCTGAAGAATAAAAGGAAAACACTGAAACAACAACATAAGGGATTGGCAAGTAGGTGTGAATAAAAAGTGAATAATACCAGTGGACCAAAATTAATTCAGAAAAAAGGACAAAATAGTAGCGTAGAGAGGGCAGTAACGTGAGGATGATAGAAAGGAGGGAGGCACTACAGGAGTCTTCAATGGGAGCATTTTTTTAGGAGAGGCCCATAAAAGGCAAAACATAACAACTAGGTTCGAAGGTGACATCGACGCTGACGACCCGAGTTAAGTGTATTTCACTGTTTTGTTGTTTTTTTCTCCCATTAGAAATTGATTGTATTATCCTATGTTAATTGATTAGAGTTTTATGTACGGATAATCGTATTCTCATTATTGTTCAGTTATTTGTATATAAACCTATTGGGTATTGTGAAAAGATAATTTTAATGCGTTCATTGAATTGTTTATTTGCAAACTCACTAGAATTTTGATATAATCTGAAATTGTTATATTGAAATTCGTGTGTAGCAACTAGTGATTCGTAATTGTTAGGGATAACATAACCTAGATTAAATGATGCATCATATGTGATTGTTGCCTTGATTAATCTATTTACCTAATTCATAATGTTACTACCTAATTAAATCAAGAGATTGTATTTTAGGTTATTTGGTAGTTAATTTATTTAATGATCACATCTTGATTAAACACTACCTAAAGAAAAATTCAGGTTAATTATTAACCCACAATTAATAGTTACTAAGAAGGGTTTGAGAACAACAAATCAATGAAATATGTTTAATTAAGGTGTAGACCCAGATTGAACCAAAGAACTATATACCTATCGAATTCTCCACTTTTATCATTTTTTGTGTTTTCTTTAATTTGTTTTTATTAGTCTAGTTTTATATTATTTTTTATTTCCCCTAAATCTAAACACCAATTAATTTTATTTTAACAACTTTACACACACTCTCTGTGGGATCGACCTAGAGTTAACACTGTTATAGTAGTAGTCTAGTTATTTTATTTTAACTAGTGTTACGACGCACTGTCAAGAAGTGTAGAGAGTTGCCAAGTACTATTTTGTTCAATAGCATAAATCTCATCATCCATGGCTTTCACCAAACAATCATCATGAGCAACATCCTCAAATGACTAAGGATCACAATCTGCAAACAAGGCTTAGTGAACAATATCAACAATATCATCAAAAGAATCATATGTAGTGCCACTAATGTAATCTTATAGATAAGTAGGCCATGCGTCTTTGTCTCTATGGATGACTAGAAGTGTCTACAAGAATTGGCTCCACCTCTGGATCATCATCAATTCTTTTAACAACATCTAAAGGACTTGGTAGTAAACTTTTTCTTCACTTGACAAATCCCAAATAGAATCTTCATCAAAAGTGACACCCTTACTAACAACAACTTTCTTAGTCTATGGATTGTACAACTTGTATCCTTTCATCTCATGATTGTAGCCAATGAAAATACATTTTTCTTCGCTATCATTCAATTTGTTCCTCAACTCATCAAGCATATGAGCATAAGCAATACAACCAAACACCTTAGGATGCCCAATATTAGGCTTTCTATCAGTCTAAGCTTGTGGAGTTTTTTCACAAACACTCCTAGTAGGACATTGATTTAAAACATACAAAGCAAAAGAAACTGTTTTTATCCAAAAAAATTTAGGCAAATTTTTACTATGTGGCATTCATCTCACCATATATATAATAGTTTTATTCTTTCTTTTTGCCACCCCGTTTGTTGAGGAGTCTATCTAACATTTAAATGATGCATATTCAGTATCCCTATTAGTTCTCAAAACTTTAAGAGTATCCCACTTTGTTTTTCAACATAAGCCATGAAACTCTTAAAAATATCACATGTTTTAGATTTATATTTCAAAAAATTAACATAGGCCTTTCTGCTATATTCATCAATAAAAATAATAAAATAAATACTACCACCATTGGAAGGAACCTCCACAAAGCACAAATATGATTGAACAAGTTCAAGTGGTCTACTTACTTTCCAAGATTTACATTTGGGAAAAGCTTCCCTGTGCTTCTTCCCTAAAACACAAGTCAGCACAGACTTTGTCAATAACACTAATAGTTGGTAGGCCAAATACCCATTTCTTTTTAGAAAGAAAATTAAGACTTCCAAAATTCAAATGCCAAAGTCGCATATGCCATAGCCAATTATCATCATCAATTACAGAAACATGGTAGGAAGATCCTCATAATTAATTTGCAAAGGGAACAAACGATTTCTTGACATGTTTTATCATCTGCTGCTTTGTTTCATAAATAATGCATCCATATTTGCTGAAGTACAAGTCACAATCTTTCTTTCCTAATTGCCCCACACTCCAAAGATTTAGGCTAATATTTGGAGAGTAAAATACCTTCGAAATACAATTAAGGTTGTTGTTTTTCAATCTGATTCCAATTTTGCCTTTCCCATAAACTAGAATATACCGATCATCTCCAAGTTTCACTAAGGTGTGAAACAAATTATCAAAGTTAGAAAATAAAGTTTTATTTCCATTAAGATGATTAATAAATCCTGTATCTAACAACCACTGACTGTTATATTCGCCTCCACTATCAGAACTGACAATCAACAAAGTTTCTGTGCTATCACCACTATTCCTTGCAACTTTCGCAAGACAATATCTATTTTCTGGTCTCCTTAAATTGATCTTTGCTAAAATGACCATACTTCTTGCAATTATGGCATTGAATATGAGACTTGCAATCTGACTAGAATGCCCATATTTTTGCACTTGAAACACTAAACATTAGAAGTATCATGGTTTTGATTAATGTTACCTCTTCTACCCTGTCTTTGACTAGACCTGAAATTCTTACCTCTTCTCTAACTAGATTCTCCTTTGTTTATTGACCCATCCTTTTTCTTCTTTACATTCGCTTGAGCTTTTAGTGCATGCTTAACATCCAGTGCGAATCTCTCATCTAATTTCTGTTCACGTGCTTCCAATGCTCTTTGCAAACCATCAATTGTCACAATCCTCAAATCCTTCACCCTCTCAATAGCAGCTTAACATCAAATTGCTTTTCCAAAGTGTGAAGAATTTTCTTCATGATTTAAACATTGAAAATAGTTTCTTCATTGGCCCTTATATCATTGACAAGTTTTTGGATGCACATAAAATAGTCAACAATATTATCATTCTTTTCTTATTGAAGTAACTCACATTATCTTCTGTATGTCTAAAGACACATCTTCTGAATTGGTTCAACATCTTAGTAGGACTGAAATAAAATGTCTCAAGCCTCCTTTGATGACTTTACATTAATAATTTTCTGAAACACATATAAATCAACACTTTGAAAAATATGATGGGTAGCCTGATCATCTTTGTTGCGAGCATGTGTCAAATCTCGCCTTTATGCCTCTATCAATTGTTCAATATCTGCAAGTTCAAAAACTTCATTCTTAAAAATCTCCTAAACACCCAAAGATTTTATAAAAATCGCATTTGAACCATCCACACTTGAAAATTATTCTTCATATCAAATTTGAAGATGGGACGTGAAATTTACTACGTGATTGTAGCCATCCAGGATCTTCTAGCACAATAAGTGCACTACAGTTAAGTAACCCAGTTCTAAAAAAACACAAATGAAGATGGGAACAACGCAAATTGGGAGATGCAGTGACACAAATTGGGCAACGACGGGAATATAGTTAGGACAGAAACTAGGCAATGACTGGGAAATAGAGTAACCAGATGTGAATATTACATTAGGGGATGAAAACTGTGTAGAGCACAATTCCAAATACCTAGCCAAAAGAACGATGCTTAATGGTAGCTAAAGAGGATTTGCATTGGACAATAAGTTAGATGACAACGATGTAGTGTTCTATGAGTTGGTAGAGCCCCAGAGACTAAAGGTTTACTTATTTAGACTATCATCATCAACTCCATATGAAAAACCAAGTTTAGATATTATGTTCTCTCTTCTCTGCCTTTTTTGTGGCACAATACCAACCAAACTTCTCCCTCCTTCTCAAAAAACATACAAAGAGCAACAAACATATGTTGCTCAATAGAAAGTCCAGAAGGTGTAGTCGAGATCGAAGACCACCAATCTGGAAGATACTTAAAACATCCCTATTGTCTATTCTGCTTCGTTTTTCACCTTCAGGGGAACCAGAAGAAGAAACCCTAGGAATTTCCAATGATCTGATACTAGATGTAGAAAAGAAGTTAAATAACTAGACATCTCAATTTTGATTTATCAAACCAAAAGTAACACAGTCGTATCTCGGCTATATAGAACATAACACCCACTTATCTCTCTTTATTTCGTTTTCTTTTTTAATAACTCTTCTCTCTTGTCCATATGACACAAACACTATATACCTAGGTTAAATAAAGAGTTAATTATCTATAAACACTCAGGCTAATAAATAAATCACACCTAACCTACTTGATTTAATTACTAACAGAACATTGATTGAGATGTTATTTTATAGCCCTAACCTTAGCCTCGAGTCATTATAAATAAATGGAGAGAAACCAATTTATCTTTATGGAAATTTAGGTAGACATAAATATTAAAGATCCATAATTATAAAGACATCTATTGTTCACTCATTATATATAGATTGTTAACAATCTAACTACAAACATGAGCCTACTGCAGTTAAAAATGTGATTTGTTAAAAGATACGATTCACTGTAATAAAGTTTGCATATTGGCATGGAAAGCTTTAAATTTGGTGATTAAACTAATCATACACAACTCCATCTAACCAAAATCATTTGGGTATTTAATCAAATTCTATTGGTTAGTAGATAATTTGTACATGAATGGATAATGTGAAATAATGTAGCCTTAACTTCTTAGTATGAAAAGTTCAAGGTATACAAAGGTAACTTAACTATGATAATCATAAAAAGTTCCTGCAAAATAGCTAGTTAACTTTTTCTTCAAAATATATATTTTTTGTTGAAAGCAAGAATTTTCCTTAGGTGAAGAAAACTACAAAATACTACCACAGGTTAAAATATATCAGCTGTGGAAAAATCATTTAAGGCCTGAAATGGAGCCCATTGATGCTTTTTTTTTTTCATTTTGACTAGTCCTGATGTGAGTGATATTAGATTTAAGCACCTCACAACTAGGGAGGTCAAAGATAACTCAACCAAACCAAGTTGACCTTTAACACTGATATATTGTTACTGCTACTCACAATGTTGACGAAATGTTGTTGCGTATGAAGCAGAAGCTGAAATAGCTGAAACAAAGTAGTAGTGTTACTTTTTTTGGAGTTGACAGTTGTTTTCTTTAATTATGGAGTAGGCTTTCTTGTAATTTACTTCAATATGGAGACTAAGTATGTAATGTAAATAACTATTTTTAGTTGTTGTATAAAAACAAAATGATCATGAATAATAAGATACGAGTGAGATTGGTTTTCTACATGGTATTAGAGCAGGAAAGAGTTTTATGAAATCTTTTTTACATCATAACTGTTTTTCTTCTTGAATCCAGCATCAATGGATGAGGATATGAGAACTAAGTTTTAGATTTGAAAAGATAGAGCAAATAATATTGGAAATCCAATGCAACTTTAAGGATATAGTCATCTAAGATTGATTCTTGTCATTACTAAACTAAATGGAAACAACTATTTGTTATGGAACAGAGCTATGAAAATAGTGTTAGAAGAAAAGCTAAAGCTTGGCTTTATCAATGAAAGATGTGAGAGGCCATATGATGAATTGCCAGATTTCGAGAATTGGTGCAGATTGGATTATATGGTGACTTCGTTGATCTTGAAATCAATTTCAAAAGATATTGCTGAAGAGTTCTTATACACAACTTCTGTAAAGGAAATGTGGAAAGAACTGGAGGAAAGATATGGAAAATGCAATGGTCCATTGCTATACCATATTCCAAGAAAGATAAGTTCAATACTTGAGGGAAATTTATTTGTAGCTAAATATTTCACAAAATTGAAGAAATTGTGGGATAAACTAACATGCTTAACTCCACTTACTCAATGTAAATATGGAGTAGGGAAATAAATTGCAGAACTTGAATCTAAAAACAAGTTAATGTAGTTTTTTATAGGATTGAATGAGATTTATGATAGTGTGAGAAATTAAATTTTGATTATAGATCCATTGCCTAGTGTAAATAAAGCATATTCAATGGTGTTAAGAGTTGAGAAATAGAAAGAAGTAAGTATCAGTTTCACAAATGCAGTAAAGAATGCAATAATGATTAGATCACATGGAAATAAAAAAAGAAGGAATAGGTGCAAGAAAATCAACAACGAAGAGAAAAGAATCAATCGATAAGTTAAATTTACATTATGATTATTGTAACATGGATAGAGATATGAAAGAAAATTGTTTCAAAATTCATAGATATCTATAGTGGTTTAAGGAATTAAAGGAAAAGACAAGTAAAGAAGGGAACAAGACATATGTGAATGTGGTTAACGAATCAGATGAAATAAATTGAGCAATTTCAGTTGGAGACTGGAAATCAAATGCTTTAGTTATGATACAATAGAAGATTGATGAGTTACCCTTCTTTCATGAACGATTTTGCACCTATTCATTTACCTGATGGATCCATTAGGCTTGTTCATCGTATAGGTTATGCTCAGTTAAATGAAATATTAACCTTGACTAATTGCTTACATATTCCTTCTTTCAGATTCAATCTTTTATCTATCGATAAACTCACCATTATAGCTCATGTAAAGTTTAATTTCCAGCCTATTTTCTACATAATACAAAACCTAATGACCGATGAAGTGCTTGCAATAGGGAAAGTGATAGGATGATTGTATATTCTGGATTCCAGCTTTTATCATCCTAAAAGCATAAAACAATACACCTTAAAGTTGTATTCAAGTCTCTATGTTAACTCTGTAGATATCATTGATCCTTGGCATCAAAGATTGGAACATCCATGTATAAATGTAACAAAGCATTTGAATGGAATAAATGATCTTTTTACTGAAAGGAGGCACCCATATGAAATATGTCATTTGTCCAAGCAAAGTAGACAACCTTTTCAAACCGGTTCCATTCATTCAATCGAATGTTTTGAACTTGTTTATGTTGATTTTTGGGGTCCTTATAAACATGCTTCAATTGGTGGAAACCATTATTGTTTGAACATTGTTGATGATTTTAACAAAAAAACATATAATTTTTTTGCTTAAGCACAAACACCAAATTGTTCAAGCACTGTAGATCTTCTTCAACCTTGTCAAGAACCAATTTCATACATCTGCTAAAATTATGAGAACAAAAAATGGTATAAATTTTACTGATATATCTTGTACAACTTTATTGTCTAGTTTAGGCATTATTCATTAGAAAACATGTGTTTATACCCTTCACCATAATGGGGTTTTAAAACGAAAACATAGACATTTGTTGCAAGTTACAAGGTCTTTGATGTTTAAATCGTATGTTCCTATTTGTTTTTAGGTGAAGCTATTCTCACAAGCACCTATGTCATAAATAGATTTCCTTCATCAACTATTTCCTAGAAAACTCCTTATCAAATCCTCTTTCATAAAGAAACAGATTATTCCTTTCTCAAAACCTTTGGTTGTTTAGGTTTTGCCTCAAATACATTTCCTCACAAAGATAAGCTTGAACCTAGAGCTTTCAAAGCTATCTTCATTGGTTATTCAGGCAGAAAAAAAGGCCTATAAGGTGTATAATTTGGAATCACAAAAGATTTTCATTTTTAGGGATGTCATCTTTTATGAAAATATCTTTCCATATCAAAATATTGTTACAGATGATACTAGTATTCCTTTACTTGTAATTTTCCTAAATTTAGATGATACAATCACCCATTTCCATTATTTTGATTCTAATGATGTTTCTCAAACTAGTCTTATTTTAGTTTTTGAAATTGATTCTTCCTTAAGCCATATAGCAACCACTCATATTAAAACTCCAAATTTAACGAAAAACATTGACAATCTTCCTACTAGAAAAAAGTGATAGGCTAAAGCAAAAACCCCTATAGATGCTTGATTTTGTTTCAAATTCAGTAGAATCTTCTTCACTTTTTAAATTTGTTGTGAGAAACCATCAATTATCTCCACACACACCATCTAGATATCCATACTTTATTTCTTCACACCTATCTATTGCATACATGTCATTTTTGGCAAATATGTCAAAGGAGTTAACTAATTTACGTCCTAATAAGAGGGGAATAGGTTGTAAGTAGGTATATAAGGTTAAATACAAAAATAATTGCACTATGGATAGATACAAGGCTTGAATAGGAGTAAAAGTTTTTCATCATATAGAAGAGGAAGATTATTATGATAGTTTTTCACCTATTGCTAAAGTAGTGATAGTCATTACATTCTTAGCTATGGCAACAATGAAGGTGTATCATTTGCATTAATTAGATATCAACAATGAGTTTTTACATGGCTATTTAGATGAAGAGATTTATATGGAGTCCCCACCAGGTTATATAAAAGCATTTGATGGAAAAGTTTGTAGATTAAGAAAATCATTGTATGGACTTAAATAGGTGTCAAGATAGTGGAATCAAGAGTTTTCTCAATGTCTTCATCAGTTTGACTTTCAACAATCTTCTCATGACAATTGTTTATATATTAAAGTAACAAGTCAAACTTTCTTAGCTATAATGATCTATGTAGATGATATTCTTCTTACAGTTGCTTTGATAGATCATGTTTCTTTTGGAAAACAATTTCTTCATCAATAATTTACTATTAAGGATTTAGGCTCTGCAAAATACTTCCTTGGTTTCAAGATTGTTCGATCATCTAAAGGAATGCATATTAATTAGACCAAATATATTTTTGATATTTTGTAAGATGTTGGTCTAGTAGGTGCAAAGGCTAAACAAACTCCTCTTCCAAAGTCAAACAAATTTCATGATGAAGATGTTTCATTACTTGCAGATTAATGTCAAATTGAAGGTTGGTTAGTCATTTATTATATTTGGCATTTATTCGGACTAATATTAAACATTCAGCACAATAATTAAGTCAATATGTTTAGTCTCCTACTGTTCTTCACTGGAAAGTTGCTTTACATTTTTTAAAGTATCTTAAAGGATATCCTTTGAAAGGATTATTTTATCCTTCATCGTCTTCTTTGAATATTACCACAATTGTGATGTCGATTGGGCAACTTGTCCTGTTACATGATATTCTCTTACAGGTTATTATGTTCTCCTTAGTTCCTCTTTGATTTCTTAGAAAACAAAGAAAAAACCTATAGTATCAAAATCTTTGACAGAAGCTAAATTATCACTACATGGGAGCAATAGTTTGTGAATTATATTGGATCACTTATCTTTTACAAGATTTATAGATTTCTACTCAATTACCTGTCTCTTTATATTATGATAATCAAGCAGCTTTACACATTACTACTAATCCAGTTTTGTGAATGGATGAAGCATTTGGAAATCGATTGTCATATTGTTTAGGAAAAATACAAAGATAGTTTCATACATCCTTAGTATATTTATTCTAAATAATAGTTAGCTGATATGTTTACAAACTCTTTCAATGGTCTTGTGTTAGGTTGGGGGTGTTACAACTACTAAAGATATTGACAAAATGTTGTCGTGTATGAAACAAAAGTTGAAATAGCTGAAAGAGAGCAGTAGTGTTATTTTTTTCTTTAGTTGATAGTTATTTTGTTCAGTTACAGAGTAGGCTTTCTTGTATTTTAATTCACTATAGAAATTAAGTATGTAATACAAATAACTATTTCTAGTTGTTGTATATAAACAAAAAGATCATGAATAATAAGATACGAGTGACATTGGTTTTCCATATATATTCAAACCTTAACCCTAATTTATTATTACACTTTTTTCTACTCTAGCCTCAGTTTCCTTAACCTTTAAATATTATTGATATGGAAGCATGAAAATTGATTTCAAACCAAATTACATTTATATTTGGAATAATTTAGTTTATATAGGAATTAATGGGTTTAATCTATTTTAGATTACGAAGATCAATAATAAGAATCAAACAAAACTTGATTTTTTTGCGCATAATTTGATTATGAGTGCATAAATTGCATATTTTATATATATGTTTGATACAAATATTGCATGCATGTTAAAAATATATGTTTTATATATCTAATATTATTACATGTAATTTTTAATGAGATTATTTGAAATTAAACTTCTTGTTAAAATATTAAGTACACATTAAGAACGCGATTGTAGCCTTCCATTATTTAAGAATAAATTAGAGTTTTGTTTATTGTGAGGCTTGCTGAGTGACATAGCCCTTCTAACCTAACTATGTTTTATCTTAAATTAATGGATCCCACTTAACTAATTTTGTATGATTTGGATGACTGACTCATAGTCATATAAATTTAAAGGCAAGGTCAGGAATAGCATATACGATATTTTTTGGCAAGAGTTGTCATCTAACTTGATCTAGGAGTTATATAAGATGCAATTGATAAGGATGTTATATACCTAATCTAAGTTTGGATGATTTGTTACATGACTCAAGGTCAACTAAATTTGAATGGGATCTTAGTTAACTAAAGAGATTAAAGTACTCTTTTTGAATAGTAATGAGGCCTATAAATTTAATAAAATAGTGAGAGTAACCAAATATATGATTAAGTTCTAATCTTATTTGGTAGTCGTGATATATAACCAATACTTGTTTTTCCTCACATTTATATTTTGCTCTAAGTGGAGTTTATCTTATTTACTATAGTTGATACTAAGAGTTAGTGAATCAAATTTCTTGTACAAAGGTTATTTTTAAGACGAGTTCACAAAATTTGATAGAAAAATTGAACATCCATTATGCAATTTTGCTTTTAATCCATATTGAGGATTTGGTATTAAAGTTTTATAGATATGTCAAAATCATATGGATGATAAAATGTATTAACATTTTGAGTTGAATAATGTCTCATAAACTTTAATGATAACATGTAAGATGCATGTCAATGCCATGATAATAACATGTCGACGGTTGTATAGAGTAGAGCTAAAGGTTATAGTTCCTTAATGAAATTGTTTCAATCAATTTACTATACTAAAAGCAAAAGTGTGGACTACAATTAAAGGAATTTGATATGGTATGATAATAGTTACTATTAGAATAAAAATGATTACATGGCTTTTCTTTACTAGATATGATATGATACAGATCATATATGTTTCCAATTCATGCATTTCAGTATTTTATACTGAATTTAGATTCAAAATTATTATAAGTTCAATACATTATAAGAAATAAATTCTTGAGTAAAAGTAATAAATCCAAGTTTATGCAAATAGTTCGCATATGTTGGATCAAAGGAGACTTATGCTTAATCTAAGTGGAAAGAATACAAATTTAGATAACCTAGAGTATCGTTTTATAACATGTTGGTGAAATCAACATAATAAGAATCACAAAGATGCATATAAGAATATATGTATCATTTTGATTATGAACCGTATGAAACTTGTTGAGATAAAGAATAACCAAATCAACTTTTGGTGAAAGGATGATGATGGTATTGAATTGTTAAATCTTATAGATATGATGTGTTGGATTAGATAATAATTCATAAAAGGATGATTCTTATATTTCATTGGAAGTACTAATAACTTTATGTGATATAGTCATATATATTAAATGAAATATTGATTTAAATTTTTGAAAAGTTCAAATTATTTAAATCTAAGTAGAAATTAAACATTAAAATCTTGAAGCATTTCGATGAGATCAATGTGGTGAGGTTTACATTTTCGGTTACTCTATAAGGAATAAGATTCTCTAGTGAATACCCTTACAAAAAAAATCATAAGGGTATAGATTTATATAAAGAGGAATATACAACATGAGATATTGTATGATGCAACATCATGTCTTCCATAGTTATGCCTAGTACAACAACTTATCTTCAGTAGTTCCAATTAAATCAATTAGCAAGATTTCATATTAGATATAAAAACACTAATGCAATGAAAGAGTTAGAGTAAATGATTTAATGATGTGACGCATATTTGAAGCATATATTATCCACTAAGTTTAGAACCAAATTAGATAATAAAAGGTTTGTAAGCGATCTAGAAGGGGGGGGGTTGAATAGATATTTAAGCTTTTTATAAAATTCTACAATAAAATCAGAAGTTAGTTCACACAAAAATAGTTTAATCAAATCTAAACGTAAAGAGTAGGGAAGAAGAGCAAACATTGTTTTTATAGAGGTTCGGTGCTAAGACCTACGTCCTCTACCTAAGCTCCCAC
>JANZLD010000003.1:39480367-39490521 GCA_026413575.1 Erythroxylum carthagenense | reverse complement strand
AATCAAGTGGTGTTGTAAGAGTTCACACTAAACTAAAATGTGTGTAGTAAAGTGGTTTGCCAAATCCTAAGTGGGAGTTTATGTAGAGGACGTAGGTCTTAACACCGAACCTCTATAAAAGCAATGTTTGCTCTTCTTCCCTGCTCTTTACATTTAAATTTATTTAAATTGTTTTTGTGTGAATTAACTTCTGATTTTATTGTAGAATTTTACAAAAAGCTTTAAAGATCTATTCAACCTCCCTTCTAGATCGTTTACAAAACAAAATTAAAATATGATCTATTTTTTTTGATTACTTGATAAATTTTGAATAAAATTAAACGTATGATATTAAGTTTGCCCAAAGGAAACTTGCATTATAATCTAAAATATTTAATTATTTTGGATCTGATAATTTATTGAATATTTATGTATTTGCAGCTATTTCTCCTCATTCACCTGCTTCTTCTGTTAATGTATTTAATGGTTTGAATTTCTCTTAATCATGCAAACAAGTCAATTTTTATTTAGGTGTTCTAGATCTTTATTTAGCATTATTGGAAGAAAAACCTACTGCCATTATGTATACAAGCAGCATGGTTGAGAAGACAAATTATAAATCATAAGAAAGGTCTAACATATTTTGTCTTAATTTTATATGAATAACTATTTCCAACAATATGAAGACCATTATTTCACAAACTAAAAGTTCCAAAGACTACCTTAAATTTGTGGAATAACGTTTCCGTTCTACTGAGAAGTCTCTTGGTGGTACTCTAATAGTTGAACTCATGATCATAAAGTTGGATGGATCACAAAGCTTGCAACAATATGCCCTAAAGATGACAAATATTGCAAAAAAATTAAAGACCTTAGGTACGATAGTTAATGACTCCTTCTTAGTGTAATTCATTATAAACTCATTGCCTCCTAAGTATAGACCTTTCAAATTGACTACAACACTATATATGAGAAGTGGAATGTTAATGAATTGTCTAGTATGCTAATTCACGAGGAACAAAGGCTAAAGAATCAAAGAGTTCATTCAGTTAACCTTATGGTTCAAGGTCCTAACAAGATTCACAAGCTAAAGGCAAAGAAATTTAAGAAGAAAGTTCCTGCTAAAGTGATACAATTTACTGCTAATGTTTATAAGAAAGAACAAGAGATAGATAAATGTCATTTTGGTAAGAAAGAGAGACACTATCAAAAATATTATCTAAATTGTAAGGCTTGATTTAAAAACAAAGGTACATTTAACCTTTTTATATGTTCCAAAAAAAGTTTAATTGAAGTTCCTTTTTAATTCTGGTGCTATTACTCATATTTCTAATGTTATTCAGGAATTCTTTATAATTCAAACCATAAACTCTACTAAGAACTTTATATTCATGAGAAACTATAGAAAGGTCCCAATTGAAGGCATAGGGATATATTGTCTGATATTAGAACTTATTATCACCTTGATCTAATACAAACTCTTTATTTACTTAAAATTTCTAAAAACCTAATTTCTCTTTCTAAACTTGATGAAAATGGTTTTACTTTAAAGTTTGGTGATGATTGTTTTAGTTTATTTAAACATAATTCCATTATTAGTTATAGAATTCTTATAGATAGTTTATATAAATTGAAACTTGATGTTAACTCTTTTAATCCTTATTTTTTTAATTATACCGTTAGAACTAAGCATAGCATAATGAATAATAATTTAGCTACTTGTGGCATAAATGTTTGGTTTATATATCCAAAGAAAGATTAGAAAGATCAGTAATGAATGAAATTCTTCTAAATTTAGATTTGCTAATCTCGATGTATATGTAGATTGCATTAAGGGAAAACAAACTAAACATAGTAAAAAAATGAGCTATAAGATGTACTCAACTCCTTGAAATTATACACTCTGATATACGTGGACCTTTTAACATTCCATCTTTTAGTGGAGAAACATATGATCACCTTTATAGATGATTTTTCATGGTATGGATATGTTTATTTGCTTAATGAAAAATCTCAAACTGTAGATGTCCTTAAGGTCTTTGTAAAAGAGGTTAAAAGGTAATTAGATCAAAAAAAGTGAAAATTGTAAGATTTAATAGAGTTGGTCAATATTAAAAAATATATATGATAAATAAGGACAATCTCCAGGTCCATTTGGAGAGTTTCTTTAGAAACATGGCATATGTGCACATTATACTATATCAAGCATGCCTTAATAAAATGATGTGGTAGAAAAGGTGTCATAGAACATTAATGGTTATGGTTAGGAGTATGATGAGTAATATTTCATTACCCAAAACCTTATAGATGTATGCACTTAAAACTACCATGTATTTGCTAAATAGGATTCCTAGTAAGGTAGGACCTAGAACTCCTTTTGAGTTAAGGACTAGTAGGAAACATAGGTTCAAGAAACTGTATACTTAGGGTTGTCCAACATAAGAACATATTTAACATCCACAAGAGGAGAAATTATATTCTTGAATAGTCAAAGGTTACCTTATTAGTTACCTAGAGAAATCTAAAAGGTAGAGGTTTTATTGTCCAAACAATAGTCCAAGAATTGTTGAAATAGCCAATGCTGATTTTATTAAAAATGGTGAAGTTAGTGGGAGTGCTAAAAAACATGTCGTGGATACTAGTAAAATAAGGGTTGAAGTTCCATTACCTATAAACATTCCAGTATCCACATCTATACTAAATATTGTTCGATTATTGAAAGAATAAAATAATTCTAGATAATATTTAGATGAAATAGCAACTTATGAAGAAACTAAATTACAACAATTAATTTAACTAAACCACATGAAATAGGTCTTAATAAGCCTATGAAAATAAGTAGACTAGTTATTCCTGATGAATATATGGTTTATTTGCGAGATTCAGAATTTGATTATGATATTAATAATGATCCTGTTAAATTTTCAAAAGCCATAAAAAGTGATAAGTTTGATAAATGGATTCATGCTATGAACGATGAGTTAAATTCAATGGCACAAAACAAGTCTCTAGGACCTTGTTTATTTACCTAAAAGATCTAAGTCAGTGGGATGCAAATGGGTCTTTAATAACAAACATGACTCGAATGGAAATATTGAATGTTATAAAGTTAGACATGTTGCTAAATGTTATACTCAAAAGGATGACATTGATTATGAAGAGAATTTTTCACATGTCTTAAAGAAAGATCCATTGAGAATAGTTGTGGAATTGCTAGCTTAGTTTGATTTAGAGCTACATTAAAAGGATGTGAAAATTGTCTTTTTGAATAGTGATCTCAAGGAGGAAGTTTATATAGATCAACATGAAAGTTTTTCCGTAGAAGAAAAGGGTCATATTGGTATATAAACTTAAGAAATCAATATATGAACTTAAATAAGCTTCATGATAATGGTATATTAAGTTTAACAATACCATAACATCTTTTTGGTTTTCAAGAAAATATTATTGATCACTGTATCTATTGAAAGATCAGTGGGAGTAAATTTATAATTTTAGTTCTATATGTTGATGATATTTTACTTTCTGCTAATGATTTAAACATATTAAATAAGATTAAAATTTTTCTCTCTATGAATTTTGAAATGAAAGAAATGGGAGAGCCGTCCTATATGATAAGAATTTCAATATTTTGAAATATATCAAAAGGATCGGTAGGATTGTCTTAGAAAAACTATATCAAAAGAATTCTTTAGAGATTTAATATGAATAAATTTTAGCAGGGATTGTCTTAATACAAATGGGAATAAATTTAGTCTCATGTAATGTTTAAAAAATGACGTAGAACGTAAACAAGTGGAATCAATTCTATATGTTTTTATTATTTTCAATATGATGTATTTGCAAATATATATGAGACTTGATATTAGATTTGCGGTTAGAATGCTACATAGATATCAAATTAATCCTAGCTACAAAGAAAGTCTTGAGGTATCTTCAAGGAATAAAGGACTATATGCTCATATATAGAAGATCAAATCCATTAGAAATAATTGGATATTTAGACAAAGAATTTTGTGGATGCATTAATATTAGAAAATCAACATTTGGCTATTTGTTTCTACCAGCAAAAGATGCAATTTTATGGAAAAGTGCTAAGCAATCTTTCATTACTTCATCCACTATGTAAGCAAAATTTGTAACTCATTTTGAGGCCATAATTCATGACTTATAGCTGCGAAACTTTATTTCAGGACTTATTGCTGTCACCATCATTACTAAGTTGCTAAAAATTTATTGTGATCAAATTTTCTACAGTAATTTTCTTCTAAGAATGACAAGTACTCTAGAGGTGCTAAATATATGGAGTTGAAATATTTCACCAACTGAAGGAAGGGGTAGTTAGGCGTTCCTTTACCCGACCAACAAAGGTGTTTAGAAATCCATACGCTTTTAGAATATCGAAAAGAAATTCCTAACTATAGTATCAAATGCCTTCCAAAAGTCAATTTTAATCGAGAAATTAGGAAGATCATTGCACTTATTTTACCCTTTAAACAGTTCTTGAACAATTAGGGAATTGTCTCCAATAGATATTTTTTTTAGGAAGGCACTTTGATTGTCACTCATAAGAGCTTGAACAACACCTTTTAATCTATTAGCCAAGATTTTGCAGTAGCCTTATAAATGAAGTTAGGACAAGCTATTGGTTTTAGAATAAGCTATGGGTTTAAAGTCCCCAAACTCTTTTAGATTGGCTAATTTAGAAACAAAATAAATATAAGTTTTGTTGAGCGCGTTGAGAAGTCCCCCCTTTAAGAAGAATTTTGTATAGATTCCTTTACAAACTTGCCTATTATAGTCTAAGATTTTTGGAAGAAGCAATCATTCAATCCATTAGGCCTTGTATCCTTCATTCTATTCAGTTGAAAGACTGTATCTTCAATTTCCTTTTTTTTAATAGTTCTAGTGAGCAAATAAAATTCTTCAAAAGTAGCTCTATTAGGAATGAGCTTCTATAGTCCAATAATAATGGATGAGCCCACATACTTTTTAAACCTAGCCAATAGTGAAAATAGCTAACAGCTTCCTTGCAGAAGAATTTAGTGCATTTATCACCTTCACAAATAGTGAAGATAGGTAATAGCTTCCAATTTTTATTCTTTTTGCCAATTATAGTATTAAAAAAGAATTTAGTCATTTATCACGTTCTTTTAACCAATTAATCGTAGCCCTTTATTTGAGTAAAGAGGATTGTTCCCTAATTTATATGAGATAATTCTTTAATAAAATTTTTCTTTTTCAAACTGAAAGGTCACTCAGATATTTGGAAAGTTTCAGTTGAATATCAACCCACTCCTTCTTAGCTATCTCAATTGAATCTCCTTTGTTGAGTCCTTTCTTTGCATTAAGGACTTTAAAGCCAATGATAAGAATTTTGCACTATACCAGTCGGTATTGTACTGGGCAAAAAATATTACAAAATTGGAGGGTTTCGTACGGATGATGATACTGGCTCATATTTGAAATATTAGTTAAATACCAATCGGTATCGTGAAATTCAAAACCTTGATTGACTGGAATGCAAAAAAAACCTAACAAAAATTAAACTTTATCATTGAGGTGAGGATTATTTAGTAGAATCCCACATCTAGTAGCCCCCCTCGCGTTGCACTTGTAGTCTGTAGCTAACCACTTTCCAGATAACTGCTCTCTTCCTCCATTCACATATACAACCTATTATCAGTGAGGACACAGTCCCACTCGGCATTTCAGCAGCCCCATCCCCTCCACGCCACAACTACAGTCCATAGCTTGCCAGCTAGATGTCAACTCCTCTCCTCAGCCTATCGCCAGTTTTCGCCAGTCATCATTCTCTTATGTTGTATTGCGTTCTAAAATTATAGTGTTCTAAATTGTGACTAGTCACTTGTGAGCTTAAGCCAAGGTTGTATTTTGCATGTATGTGTGCATGGATTATAGAATCATGTGCGTATATGTGATTGCTTATGTTATAGGCTTGTGGACTTGTTCACTTATGGATGTGGTGTATCATGGATTGTGAATTGTGAATTGTGAATTGTGAATTTGCAATTGTGTAATAGTGAAATGGAAGTTTAAATTTGTGTTATTCATAAAAATTATCACGTTGGTTACTTAGAAATTAGAATTGGTTGTGTTTCTAACTTTTTGTGATGAATGGGAACTAGAATTTTGAATTGGATTACAAATTTAGGTTTGAGTTTGTTCATTTGTTGTTTGAAATTTGGAATTGATTGTGAATTTAAGGTTGTTCTTGTCTAAAATTTGAGATTAAAATGTATTGAAATTTAAATAAAAGGTTAGTCATTATTATAAATTAGATTATATATTATAAATTGAAAATTTTAATCATCAAAATGGATTATTTAATTTGTGGTTGAATTATATGACTAGTAATTATACAAATTGAATTATAGTTATGAGTTTATGCCTATTATTGGATTATTTAATCAATTAATCAATAATCATACGAATTAAGTTAAAGTTAATAGTTTATGGTTGAATCATATAATAGTTACGAGTTTATGGTTGAATGATGTGATTACTCAAATTGAATTATAGATGTGAGTTTATAATTGAATCATGTAATAGTAAAAAATGAGTTATAGTTATGAATTGTGAGTTTATGATTGAATTATATAATCATACAAAATAGGTTATAGTTGTGAGTTTATTTTTTAGTTATATAATTACACAAAATAGTTTATAATTGTGATCTTATGTTTGAATTATGTAATTAAACAAAATGAGTTATAATTATGAAAATGTAACAATTAATGCATATATTTGATGTTTGAGTTTAAAAAGAAACATAAGTTATTGAGAAACTATTATTGGTCTACTTCTTCATTTTTTACACAAATTTATTTTAAGATACGGTAATTAAGTTAATTTTGATATATATCTTTATTTATTTTTACAGATAAATGGAAAGAAGTTCCAGTACTTTTGATAATTCAACTATTTCAAGAAGATTTAATGATCTAGCTTGGGCTTATATTGGATTGATTCCCAAAATGAAGAACCATATCATTTGTTTATTTTGTAACAAGCATTTAAAAGAAGAAGGAATTACAATATTTAAAAAGTATTTAGCTAAGGTCAAAGGTGATGTGGATTCTTGTAAAATACTAAGCCATAATTTGAAATGTCAAATGAAGACTTTGCTTGAAGAATATCAGTATGAGAAAGATAGAAGGCAAAGATTGAATTACAAAATTGGGAGTGAAAGTTCTTTTGTTGGTGGTCAAGATGATAGTTGGAATATTAAAGGTCCTAGTATTCCTACCTAACAAGAAGGGAATGTTGCAACTAATGTTAGGAAAAGAAGAAGACAAAGTGTCCAATTTTTTTACACTGTAGACAACTCATGGAGCTCAGCTTTCATTTCGTAGTGCCTTACAATCTAAAAAAGTAGCTCATATATGGATATGGTAACAACTAGATAGTGATATGATTTAGGTATAACATTCAATGTTGTCTAGTCTTATTATTATCAGTCTATGGTAAATGCTATGGTCTCTTACGTTCTAAAATACAAAGTTTCTTCAATTAATGACCAGGGATAAACTTCTAAGTAGCTCTGTTTATGAAATAAAAAGTTATTTATATGAAAGAATAATATTATTTATATGAAAGAATAATAACTTGGGCTACTTTTGAATGTTCAGTCATGTGTGATGGTTGAAAAAATAGAAAACAAGAACTTATTATTAATTTTTTAGTTTATTATACAAAGAGGACAATATTTGATAAGTCTATTGACGCATCTGGCCTTATTAGGAATGCTAATACTCTATTTCAGATATTTGATGAAGTTGTAAGGGAAGTTAGGCTAGAAATATTGTTATGTTCGTTACTGACAATGATTCCACTTATAAAGTATCTAGAAAAAGATTATAAAGCAGGTATAATTCTTTTTATCAGTCCTTATTCTGCACATTGCATTGACTTGATGTTGAAAAAATAAGAGATACTAGATATTTTCCTATTATTGATGTGACTTTATAAGAAGTAAATAAGGTGACTAAGTTTACTTATAATCGTGCATGGGTTTTGAATTTAATAAGAAAGGATTTCACAAATGGTAGTAATTTGTATCATCCTGCTATTACAAGATTTACAACTAAATTCTTATCACTTTAGTGTTTTATTTTGATGAAAAAGAGTTAATACAAATGTTTATAAGTGATAAGTGAGTTTTATCTTAGCATGCTAAGTCTAATGCTAGATTAAAGGTTTCTACAATTATACTTAAAGCTAAAGAATTTTAATGATAAAGTTAATTTTTCATTTGAATTTATGAGCCTTTAGTAAGGGTATTTCATTTAGCTGATAGTGATAAGAAGGCTACAATGGTTATTTTATAATTTTATGGAGAGGGTAAAGGAAGTAATCAAGGTCAATATAAAAAATAGACTTTCTTTGTACACACCTTATCATGAGAGATGTGAAAGGCAATTTTACTCGCTGTTGTTTGTAGCTAGGGCATTTTCGAATCCTAGTGTCTCTTTCAGACCAAGTTTTACAAAAAATGTTAAAATTAATAGGGGATTGCCATTAACTATTACAATAATTGTTGCTCATAAGATTATGCAAGATCTCCCAAGCTTACAAATGGAGATTTATAGGGATGCTTCTAGTGATTTTGAGATGTCAAGTACTATTCATCAAAGAGAAAAACTTAATCTAGGTATATATTTTTCACTTTTATTACTTATTAAAAATTAATCATCACTTTATTTTGTTTATAATGCTACTTTTATTGTCTTATAGTTGCTTAGTAACACCAATTCAAAAGTGGTGTTCCAAAATTGTAAAAGTTTATAATTCAAATTCAATGTATGAGTGCAATAGGATGTGAAAGGAATTAGACTACATTTGAGTTCATCGATTCCAAGAAAAGGAATAGCTTGCAACACAAAAGATTTAACAACTTGTTCTTTATTTAATACAATTTAAAGCTTTAGAAATGATATGTTATTATCATTTTTAAGTTGTATATAATATCTTGAATTTTTTTAATAATTTAATTTTATTGTTTAGTAGGAATCTTAATAGAATAAATAGTTTTGTAGATCTAATTTCCCTATATCATATTGATCTTTTAGTCAATTGGGTTTTTTAGGAGTTGGGTTTGATAGATGAGAGTGACTTGAAAGATAATATTGGATGTGAAAGTATTGACATTTTATTTGGTGCAATGAATTTAAGTGATGGTGATAATGAGACACCTCTCTATAATAAGGATTTTGTACTAAATGAGAATTGAGGTCAATATGATTTGAGCGAATATTCAATTGAATGAAGTTTTAGGTTTGTATTTCTCCTCTTCTTTTAATTTCACTTACATTATTATTTAAATTCTATATATGCAATATAAATATAATTGTATATGTTTTTATTTCAGGTTTCACTTTCCTTAGCACGAACTCTTGCTGTAAATTGTAATTGTTAGAGAGTCAAGGATATTTATTATCCTTTTCATTTGATTTTTTGATGTATTTATTATATGATGAAATTGTAATATTTTAAATACTTTGTATTGTTCTTAATTTTATTTTTTTATGATGATTAAATGATCTTTTTTATATTAATCGTGGTTATTATTTATATGTGAAATATGTGAAAATATTATTAATATAAATAAATAAATTTTTTATTTAAAATTTTTATTATTATGATATTTTGAGACATGGTTAATGTAAAATTATAAATTATACAGTACAATATATTAGGGATTATTTTGCAATTTAAAAAAATTAGGGATTATTTTATAAATTTAAAAAATTATTTGAAATGATCCTCGATATTGACTGGTATCGGTACACTACCGTATTAGAATCAAATCTGATATTGGTACTGATATGACATTTATAACTAGGGATGACAGTGGGTTTTCAACCTGATTAACATCTGCACTACCCAACCCGAAAAAATGGATATGGAGGCTAAACAATAGATTTTAAATAGATTTTAAATGGATGTTGAAAAATGGATGTGGATATAGATTTGAATATGGGTCTAGTGATAACCCGAGCCATAGATACCTATATCCTACCCGTTTTTTATTAACTATATTTTTTTATTTTTTCTTGAATATTTATAGTTAAGTAAAATAAAATATTAATATTTTATGAGAAAAACAACTTTAAAATCTCCACTTTACTCTTCAGTACTCACATTTTTCATCA
>JANZLD010000003.1:39465643-39480267 GCA_026413575.1 Erythroxylum carthagenense | reverse complement strand
ACATATAAATCAAAATCTTGACTTATTATTATTAAAGTAATTTTGATTTGGAGCGTTCGTAAAAATCTGCTCTTTATGTTTTCTATTTAGAAGTCATATTTTTATGTGTTACATAACCTGATAGATATTCAAAAACTCGAACAACCTAATGGATTTGGATATGGGTAGTAAATCGTAAAAACCGATGGATATAGACATGGGTTGAGTCATAAAAAATGGATATGGATATAGGTAGAGTAAAACCAGAACCAAACCCTACCTATTGCCATCCCTATTTATAACACTGCTTTAAGCTCATTCTTATTAGCTTTCAACTTTTGTATCTATATCTAGTGTTTGGTCCCAACTATAGAGGATTTCAAACCCTTTAACACTACTTCAAAAAATCCTTCTTCTTTTACCTAAAAATTATTAAATATGTAAGGAAATCTCCTAGAAATAGTTTGATGTAAATTTCCGACCATAATTGGTAAATTATTTAAGAATAAAGGCTCCATAAAAGTGAATTTACTCTTTGGAAAAGCTATAAACCAATTAGAATTGACTAGTGCCCTGGCTAACTTCTTCTAAATAAACCACCTCCCAGTATGCTTGTCATTCCACGTGATGAATAACCTATCTTATTTAAGATCAATGACTTGTAGATGTATAGTATATAGCTTGAAATCTTCAAAGCAGTTCCTTAAACCATAATTACCTACTACCTCATATCTGTACAAAATTGAATTAAAATCTCCATAGATTATCCACGGACCTTTAAAGGTAGCTATTTTGCTTCTTAACCCATTCTACAAGTTGTATCTTTGAAAATTAAGATTGAACCTATAAGCAAGTCATGAAGAGATGCTGAAATTCATTTCAAAGAAGTGAATTTTCATATGCATAGCCTACTTATTCGATTCCAAATCCTCTACCCTGACCACCTTTGAATTATATCCAATTATTATTCTACCATAATTGTGATGTTGATGATTTGTTATAAAATGCCATTTTAGGCCAAGAATCCTAAGTTTGTTCAAGTTTTCCTTTGTAATCTTTGTCTCCAAAAGACCCAAAACATAAGACTTTTCCTTTGATACAAAATTCCACAAGGCACTAAGCTTATTAGGGCTATTAAGATCATAAACACTTCGTACTAAGATAGACATAATCAATAGGAGTGTTTACTGGAACTCTTTTTCCTTCCACTCTTTATGGTTTTCTTAGAAGACACATATTGAAATTCCTCCTCCTTATTAATACTTTCCTTGCCTATGGTCTTATAGGAGCTCATCTCAATTCCTTTTATCAAATTTTCATCCTTTATATAAGGTATCCTTTTATAATACATATAGGTTTTAGAATTTGGAGCTGGGATTGTCTTCAAAGTTGTTTTCTCATTAGAATCACGAGGATTTTCCTTTATTAGAGGTTTATTTGGAGAAAAGCACACATGATTTTCTTGAATCGGTTGAGTATTCACTATTCCCATGAGTTCCCGTTAATCTCCTCATAGGAATTTCCAGCCTATTGGCCTCTAAGACTTTCCTTGTGTTTTAACAGAGGGTTTCCATTGATAGGAAACTATGACATAGTCCTTAATTAGCTTGTGACTTGCATCCAGCCTCATAATTGGAATGTAGTTAGGAAGTTCCTTCCTTATGTCAATACTTACACACATTCTAGCATAACAATCCGTTTTCTTCTAGTTGCATTTTCATCCATACAAGTAGGTTGTCCGAAAAAGCTGGCTAGAAGGTTTAATCCTCAGGTAGTCCAATATTTTAAAAGAATGTTGTGAATGTTTATCTAAAGAGGAATATTTGTCATTTTAATGGAATGCAATTTTATTCCAAGCTACCAAGCTTATAAAAATAATGGAAATTGCAAAACATGTCAAGGACCCTCCTTTAATATCTTTAAAGCTTCATTTTTGGAGCTAAAGGTAAAAAGTATGAGATTATCTTCTGATAGTAGTACCTCAATTAAACCTTTATTTTTTAATGATTTTAATTCCATTTGTGAATCACAAGATGATCAAGTTGATGATCTAAGAAAAAACCAAAAAAGTGGATTCTCATCTCTTAGTTGCCTCCTCAAGGACCTCAATCTTTAAAGTGACTATTGCTTTCCCATCTTTCATTTGTGGAGGGCAGTAGTAAAGGGAGGCATTTGAGGATACCCCACCACTAACTTCTAGCTTTTCTTTCAAGGTAAGGGGTCGTTTAAACCTTAAAAGCAGGGTTGGAGGGGAAAGAGGGATATGCAAAGAATCAGTAGAATTTGGTTAAGGGTTTGGTAAAGGTTTAGTGTTGAAGGGTAGGGTAGAAGGGGAAATTCATTTTGCATCAAATCTATCATTTGTATTTGTTTGGTAACTTGCAAGGAAATAGGTTAATGGATGGTGTGGCAGAATACTAAATATAGCTAATAGCTTTTAAACGAGACACAAATTTGAGAAGCAAACTCAAGAATACCTTAATAAATCGAGGAACAGAGTAGGCAGGAAGAACAAATTCTATGAGAAAGTGATGAAGAATGGTAATCAGACAAGGAGATAGAAAGAAGGAAGAAGAAGGCTGAAGAGAAGCTATAAGAACTAAGGCAAAAAAAGATTGACATAGTATGTAAGCGAAGATTTTAGAGAGAGTTGAGAAAACATCTTACACATCAATATATTGTTACTAAGCTACATAAGTAAGCTTTTCCTTTTAAACTCTTATCTTACTCCATTTTTATCTCATAAAAAATTATTAATCAATTCAACATTAGTTATGTTAACCTTTATTTTTTTAAATCCAAATTAGGGTTATTGTTTAATTTAAACTTAGGCTATTACAAATGATATTATTACAAACTTATGCTAGTATAATATCAATCAAGAGACGAACCAAGTAGATATTAATTAGTTTATAATATTAAGTGGTGAGAAGAATAAAGAGTGACACCCAACAAAAAGATTACAAGGGCAATTAATAATTTCAGACAAACTTTTAATAAAAAGAGTATAAGAATAGATTGATACAATATTTTTTGGAAAAAGGGAGATTTTATAAATGAATCTAGGTTAGGAATGGACATAATGAAGACATCAAATCTCATATCTTAAGCTTAAAATTACATTATTGTTTTATCAATCTTGATTCAATTCTTAACATAATTTTTTTGGTCACATGTTTGTATTGCATAAAATTTATCTCAATGCATGTGTCTTTGCTTCTTTTTTTTTTTCCCCTTCTACATAGTGACGGTAATCTTTATCCCTTCGTAATATAATTTACGAATTAACAAAATCTTTTTCCTAATTTCCAATTTCTAGCAAAGAAAAGATGACAGCGATCAATGCTATCCTACACGAAGGTGGACAAACACATATGTGGATCAAAATGAACCTAAAATTTGTGTTGAACCACATGTATACAAGGGAGACAAGTCTTTCTGAATCCATTCATGCATGCCATCTCTTTATCATGCAACAGTCACTTGCGTACACTTAAGATCAAAATTCGAACCAAAAGAACCCAACTCTTAAGTCCCACCAAAAAGGGAAAATTTGAAAGATGGGTTATTCAGATAATTTTAATCCTTAAACATTAAAGAGTCCAAACGTATCCATCTGTGCTGGAGAAAAAGGAGTCCTTGGAGGGCTCTTGTAAGGCACTAGCCACTAGCACACTTGCACAGTAGTCTACAGATATCAAGATACACGTTGTCCCTTGCCGATCATAAAAACATAAATAATGCTACAAATGTTAGCATAATTGATAAGAATTTTACTAATTATAGTTAAGTGAATAAATAATTCCTCTTTTCAATTAAATTATGTCTGTTCCTTATTTACAAATATAGTCTTAAATTAAATTATGAATTATATATACACCAATTAAATTGAATTGAGATTATATTAAAAATATCCTGGGCGTGAACTATGAGTATACCAACTAGCCAGTCATGCTAGTGAAGAAGATTTTCAATTCCAGTATGAGTTATTTGATCCTGACAGGCTGCCAAAGGGATCATAGGCATTTCATGCCATGAATTAAATATTGCAGGAAACAAGAATTAGGTCTATATATGATTCGTCTGCCCTGAACACCACAGCTACTTGTCTGAACCAAAAACAACTACTGGGACTATGAATTTTACTGTCTTTTATCTCCAATAAAATATGTAGCAATCTGGTTGACAAATACAACATCTAGCAGCTATCACAGCGTTCTCGACCACATGCCAAATTTTGATTGGAATCGAGCACATTCTGGTCTTATCAAAGTTGGCAAACTTCTTGCCAAGTTAGGCTCTTCAGTTTTTCTTTCCCTGTTAGAGTGTTCACGTGGCACTAGCTGTAGACTGGCTTATAACTGTTAGGTCAGGACCAGAAACCTTAAGTCATGCATTTTCCTGAAGCAACAGGACTATTGTAGCCTGAGCTTGTAGACCAATATCATTTACTTCAACAATAACAATTGGTTTCTTTTCTTAACGATTTTTTTCACTATCAATTCTTTGGAGTTATTGGCTGGCTATCATCTGGTGATAGCTTAAACTCCATGCTCCTTTTTTTCTAACTGGGCCAAATATATGGCGAGGAGAAGAACACCAATCTAATTAAGAACAAAAGGTTTGCACCGACTCGAAATTAGCCAATTGTATAGAGGCGAGAAAAATATTAATTCAAGAGTTTTAAACTGAAACTTAAGATTAAAAAGAGGGCAGAAGTAAACCTTTAAGCCAAACTTGTTGCGATGGTTAATTACAAGTGATCACGTTGCTGTCCTAACAATGATAAGTTCTAGTTGATTCTAAGCCGGTTTGATATTCTTGGAACACAGTAGGAGGTAGGATGGATTAAAACTAGCATAACCAGGCATATAATGCGTCTGAAATCTTTCAGTTCATGAAAGATCAACACGCAATAAGACTCACAAAACCTGATTGGATTGGGTTCCACATGTATTGGCTTGTTAGTCCATTTGGTGTAGGATCAGTGAACACTTAAAAAACTATTATCCCTACTAACCCTTTGCCAAAAGCTTCATCCCATTACACGGTCCTTTGGATAGATACATGCTTGATGTTTTGCTAGCTTGCTTTTATTTTGCACCATTTGTTCTAAAAGTTACCTTCCATGGTCGAGATTCTTTTGCTAGTCATCTCGTATGGGCCCCGTGTTAAAGGGGCATCTTGCCCTTTTCAGATAGTTTGACGTAGACGTAAGGATCATGACTGTAGTTCCAAAGCCTGATCGAATAAATGGTTTCTGCCCTTAGACAATGACCCAGCATTGCATTTGGATACCTCACGTAACCTAGGTTATAAGCTAGTTTAGTCCAGAGAAAGTTCCTTCATTCAGGGTTTTACAGGCTCAGTATGTCCTACATGACCTACCTGTGTGAGACAATGCTGGCAACATGGACCTAATGTGTTTCCCAAGCTCACTTACACTGAGACCGCGACCCTGATCCTTGGCTTGTAATCTCCATAGGGCATGATCTCGCTAATTATGGTTCCTCAACAACGAAAGGTTTTTAGAGATAAGATAAGAATAACACTTGGTCATGTTTACACATCTGATAACACTTGGTCATGTTTACACATCTGGATCAGCTTCAGTTGCACCTATCTTATTCCACAGGCAATCTATCTGTTGATTTGACACTTCACTCGCGTCACAATAATTTTTTTCGGATAAAGTTGGTCATTAATTGAAGGGTCCAACTGCGGATCACGTACACTTCACTCGCGTTACAACAATTTTTTTCCCTTGATTGGAGGGTCCAACTGCGGATCACCTAGGAAGAACCTGGCAATCAATCATGAACGTAAGGTAAGTGAATTGATTATTTCAAATCAACAGATAGATTGCATGTATAACAAGATAGTTGCAACTGAAGCTGATCCAGATATGTAAACATGACCAAGGACTTGTAAAGGGTGCAATGTCTGCAATTAGGAGGTCAAGCTGAGAATAAGTGGAGTAGATAGAATCTCATCCACAGCGGCACCATATCATTCTTTTCCCTGATTGGGGAATAGAAAAGGACAATCTGTAATGGAATCTTCTTTTTCCAGGCTCAGACAAACGTGCATTTCTGGCAGGGAAAATCAGTGACAGATGAAAATTGATATTATTCAGTACATACAGGTTTCGAACGTGCGACTTGGTGTAGTTCTAATCAAGTTTAGAATCTTATCAATAGATATTGAAAGCAACAGTTACCTAGTATGTGATGGCTGAGTCCTATGATAATATGTTAGTGCTCCTGGAGTTCATTAAGAAGTTAGCCTGCTAAGCTTGAGCTTGATTTGAACTCTGCCTGTTCCTTTCCGTTTGCTGAAACATTAAAATGCTACCTCTATTGACTCCCTATCTACTTAACCTGCTAGATGACAGGATATGAAGATTAACAGCACATCAGATATTGTTTGATTAAGTACATAACTTATCGCTTTTTATTACATATACGTTTTACTCCTAATACTAATTTTCCATGGGTGCAAGATTTTGTTGCCGAGAGAAAAATTCTTTCGATGTGTTTAATTTAAGGAATGGAATAGATAGGGAATAAAATAGTTATTCCTAATAATAGAAAAGATGAAGAATAGAATAGAATGAGTATTACTTTGTTTGATTTAAGGAATAAAATAGATAAATAATTGCTATTCCAATGTTTGGTTTGAAAATATAAACTTGGAATAAGAAAGGAATAAGTAACAAAAAGACCCAAATGTCCTTATTATTATTATTATTATTACTACTATTATTATTATAAATTTTCTACTTATTATTAAATTTATCAATTTTTATTTTTAATTATATTATTAAACTCATTATTATTATTATTATTGTTGTTGTTGTTGTTGTTATTGTTGTTGTTGATGATGTTGTTGTTATTGTTGTTGTTGTTGTTGTTGTTGTTGTTATTATTATTATTATTATTATTATTATTATTATTATTATTATTCATTAGTTATTTATTTATTTATGTATTATTATTATTATCATTAATTATTATATGAAATTAGATTTCTTCTTCTTCTTCTTCTTATTATTATTAAATTCTATTTTTAGTATTAATTTTACTTTCCAACATTTTGCAGTGCTTAATTTTTCTAGTCCGACTCATGTCAGCATTCATTATATAGTCACAATTGTAATATAAAATAACAATGAAACGATATTAAACCAAAATAAAACATAGGGCTTTAAATTATTAAAAAGTTGGTTAATTGATCAAAATATAAGTTTAAGCCCTATTTTATATAACTAGACAAAATAACTTCTATATCAATATAATCTTCATTGTGTAGCAAGAAACCTCCTCACGCACCCAAGTCTTTGAGAAGATGCCAGAGTGAAAAACATAAGCATTTGTATAGGATAATTAGGAATTTTGCCTAAAGCAGTATCTCTTTCATCCTCTGTGAGTCTTTTTATGTTACTCAATGCAATATCTAACTGTTCAACTTTTTGTTAAATATATGTTTTTGCCCCAATACTCTTACATAATTTAGCTCCAACCTGATTTATGGTATCATCCAATATCTTGGCAGTAACAATAATTGATTCTATATGTTGACCCCCGAAATTTTTTCATTGAAGTTAAGCATGATTAAATGAATTGTGAGGTTTTGATGGATTAATTTGTGGAGTTATTTAATTATGTGAAGGTTAGTAGGATTTATTGCATGGATTAATGGAATTAAAGTATTAAGGTTATAAGAATGTTCAAGGGTATTTTTGGCAAGACATTTAAGGTTAAAAGAACATGAGCCTATAAGGAACGGTAAAGTGGACTTTTTGGACTCATTAAGGGTAGAAATGGAAGAAGAAACGTAATCTTGTTCTTTTAAGAAGGGAAAAGTGTGAATTGAGAGAGAAGATCAAAAATAAAAGAGAGAAAGAAGAGAGTTTAGGTGGAGAGGAGAGAAAAGAAGGATAGCTAGGGATTCATCATTTCTTAGTTTTTAAGAAAGAGTTTAAGGTTGTTCAAGAAAGGTAAAAGGTAGAAGAAGAGAAGAGCTTCCATTTGAGCCAAAGATCTCTTCATTTGGTGAAGAATCAAGGTAAGATCATTTTGAATCTTTTTGACTTTTGGAAGGGTTTTAGTTCATGGGGTTTAGAAAATGCATGTGTTTAAGTATTCTAACACCAATTTTAGTGATTGTGCTTTATGGGATTTTCAATTGGATTCCTATTGAATGGGGTTTTGCCATTGATGAAGGAAATCAAGAAAGGTAAGAGGAGCAAGAGAAGAAGCATTTTGAGCAAGTCTTTAAGCAAGGAAATCAAGTGGGTTACATTTTTGTAATTGAGTAATGAGTCATGGCTATGTTTTCAAAAACAAGAGAATTAAATGTTTTAAGTTGTTTTATAAATGTTGCATGATTGCTATTTGAATGATTTGAGAACTCTTTATACGTTTGGTATAGAATTTTGTTGATGAATTTCGAAATGAAGAAGAAAATGCTTTGAAACATTTTATGTTATGCCTTAATTGTCATGGCATTTTGTATAAATGAAAAGAACATGAAAGTATGAGCATATGATGAAATGATTTAAGCATGAATATGTGCTTTTGTTTGGGTAAGAGAAGAATCAATTTTGTTAGTCACATACATGTTGACCTATAGCCTTCTCCCGGCTGCCCGCTTGAGACCACGGGATCCCGAGAAATCGGACTCGTTTTGTTCACGATGTAAACTTTGGTTTCTCCATTTTGTTCCACGAAACTCTCAAGCTATTTTTTGTGCATTGCATGTTTGAATTGTCAAGTATGCTGCATAATTTGAGTGTTCTGCATTGATGGTTAAATGTGTATGTTACGTTAATGTGATGATATTTAAACTATGAGTTTTGAGCTAAAATTGTGAATTTGACTAAGAATTGAGAATGAAGCGTTTTATGAACTCATTATGAATTTTATAGGACAAATAAACATTTCAATGATTTTCCTTATTTTTTGTTATAAAATTGTTACCCACGAGCTTTCAAGCTTACCCCTTTTTTTTCTCATCTTCAGGTGATAGCTAAGAGATCAAGTGATCAAGAGCCTAAGGGAATTATTCCAAATTTGTTTATTTGTATTTTAAGTTGGTTTTGGGAAAGCACAATGTTTTAGTTGCGTTCCAAGTTTGTTTGTTTAAGAATCTTTTGTAAATTTGAGATTTTGAGACGGTGATGTGGCTTGAAATGCCATTAAAGATTTGTAAAACTTTATTCTTTTGATGTTAATGAAATATAAATTGCGTATGGATGATATTGCGTGGGAATTAGATATGCATGAACAAGTTATCAACTTGAGTTGATGATTTTGAACATGAATCATTGATAGATATAATTGAGATGTTATGGAAAATAAAGAAAGGAATTATGAACAATGAAATGTAGTTGAATGTGATGAGTCAAATGAGTTGAGATTTGAGAGTTTAATGAAGTCAATTTGGTAGTTGAATGATGATGCTTAGGACATTCCAAGATTGGACAGTGCAAATTTCAAGTCTTCCATAGCGGTAAATTTTATGTTCTAACTTCAAAAGAAACATTATATTGATCTAGGCTAAATTAGACAAAGTTGTCTTGAGAAAGTTGTAGCTTATCTTTCTAGCTTTCCAAAAGTATATAGTATGAAATTTTTAGACATTGGCGTCGAGAGTTATGATATTTATAAGTGGAGATGCTCTGGAGAGTGTAGTTAGTGATTCAGAACTTTTGGTGATGTGAGGAAGACCCTATAAAAACCCTACTGTCTGGTGCCTATCATCTGGTGCACTGTAGATTGAATCGTCTAATTCACTGTAGATTGAATCGTCTGATGCATCTATCTTCAAGTCTTTATGAAAATTGTAGATCTAGAAGTCCTCTTTCAAATTGTCTAAGAATGACCTTGATCCGATATCTCTAGAGAAAGTTATGCCAATTGTTCCCAAATAGGTCTTAGAACAAAGCCTTTCGCCTAGTTTCGTCTGACCCTATTATCTAGTTAAATTTTGACCCTATAGATGATAGAATACATCTTCAAGATTTCCATAAAAGTTGTATATCTAGAAGTTATCATTCAAACCATCTAAGAATGAATTTGATCTGATATCTCTAGAGAATGTTATGCTAATTTTTCCAAAATAGGTCTTAGACTGAAGCCTTTCGTCTAGTTTCATCTAACACTATAGTCTAGTCCAATTTTGACCCTCTAAATGATAGAATCTATCTTTAAGGTCTTTATGAAAATTGTAGATCTAGAAGTTCTCTTTCAAACCATATAAGAATAACCTTTATCCAATATATTTCTAAAACGTTATGCCAATTGTTCCAAAATAGGTCTTAGACTGAAGCCTTTCATCTGGTTTCGTCTGACCCTATCTTCTGGTTCAATTTTGACCCTCTAGATTACATAATCTATTTTCAAGCTCTTCATAAAAGTTTTATATCTAAAAGTTTTCTTTCAAACTTTCTAAGAATGACTTTGATCCGATATCTCTATAAAAGGTCATATTAATTGTTCCAAAATAAGTCTTAGACTGAAGCCTTTTGTTTAGTTTCATTTGACCCTATAGTCGGGTTCAATTTTGACCCTTTAAATGATAGAATATATGTTTAAGATCTTCATTCAATTGTATATTTAGAAGTCCCTTTTCAAACCATCTAAGAACGGCCTTAATCCGATATCTCTAGTGAAAGTTATGCCAATTGTCCCAAAATAGGTTCAATATGATTAAGGACAAAACCATGTTTAATTCTTTTAGCCATAACTACATCATCCAACCTTCATATGATATGATTCTTATTTCTAAATAAACTAGAGATGTAGAGCTACAAAATGTCTATAAGAGTTAAATTTTAATTCAGTCCCCATTACTTTCAAATTCTGGATGGAAGTTAGGTATAGTGTACTGTTTTAGTTTAATAACAGTTTGAAAATGTTTGGGCCCTAACTTTTAGATTTTTGAATCAGATTGGATAATTTTGGTATCATTAGAAGCTTAAGACAAGGGGAAATAAGGTTTTTAAGAATTCAAATTATAATTTCGGTTTGAGGTTTCCTAAAATCTATTCTGAAATAGGAGAAATTAATTTGTTTTTTTTTTTTATGTTTAACTGGTGTGGGCACGCCACCCTTGTGGGATGAAGGCTAATGAGGGTTCTTTGAAATAGCCCCTTATTGGAATAAGCTCACGTCTTATGGTTCCGATATTGGGCTTCGAAAGCGGGGGTCTAAGATGAGTGGTATCAGAGCAAAAAGATGACTCAATGATGATTAAGGAGATTACATGGAAAAAAACCCCACACTAGATAGTACGCTCATGCCTTATGATATTCTAGATAGTTGGATTCCAAAAACAGGGTCCAACACTGTACGGCTTGCTTCTCCCATATCATTACTCCTTTTTCTCCTCTGTGCTGAAATATTTTTAGTTTGTCTTTCAATATTTGAGGTTTGAGGTTGGATGAAGGACTCATCTATCTCATGCAAACTATGCTCATATTGATCTTTATCACCTTCATTTATCCCACCTACATCTTCTTGCCTTTCCATTTCCTTAAGAATATCTACAGCAGTTTGTGCTTCATTTCTAGTTGCACGATCTTCTCCATAAATCCTAGTCAGTTCATGATAAAAAGGAAAGCTCCTCCATCCAAATTGAGCAGCATCTTTGTGACTCTTTAACGAGATTAAAAAAAGTCAATAATTTATATAAATTACAAGAAAGTAGTTAAAGAAAATACTTAAAACAAGATAAACAAATTGAATACTTACACTTAAGTAAGAATCCCATATGTGATCTTCAGCAATGATGATCTTCCTTTCCATATACCATCCCAATCCATTAGTGTCTTTCCTTATCATATCATAAACAATGCTCCACTCTTTCTTTAAAGTCTTAATCCTAAACTCTATATGAGTTTTGGCTCTTAAATTTGAATTAGGAAGCTTTGTTGCGACCATTTTTTCTAATTCATTGAGATACCCAGCTTTAAATCCAGTATTAGCATTGTACATTCCCACGTTATGCAAATCAACCATATCAGAAACTAGGACAACATCCTCAACATAAGTCCACTTTCGTTTTGTTCGTTTTGAACTTTAAGTGTCAACAGTTGAGAGGGAATTCATCGACATTCTATTGGAACCCCTCCCTGGTGAGTTACGGGTCTGACGTCCTACGTGACATCTGGACGCACTTCCCACGAGGGAGGAACTCCTCACCACAAAAGACAACTTCAAATCGATCTTATTTCACTTCCTCCCGAGCAAAACTTGAAAACTTTATCCTAATCTCCTCAATAAAATTGATCTACTTAGAGCCCAAAATTGAATCCGATTCCTAAGCTAAAATTAACTCTAGGTTAATTAGAATCAAAAATCTCCTCAATCGGATCTTTATAGATCAAAAAATCACCCAAATACGGAATCATATTCAATATCTCCACAAAATTAACTCACTTTGATTTAAACTGTAAATTTCAATTTAATCCCAAAAGCTCTAATTTTGCATGAAAAGGGGTAGAAAATTTTTTAAAAAAACCAATGCTTCGAAAACCGACTAAATCGGAGATCAAACGAAAAAGTTACAAGCGAAAGAGGGGGAGGAGGCTTAATTTAGAAAAAGAAAAAAATCAGAAAAAGAAAGAAATTAAAACTACGCGAAACGGCGTCACCTCACGCGGGCCGCTTGTGATCGCAAGCCGTGGTATCCAAATAAATTTTTTTTTCTAAAATCGAATTAAAACAGCTGAAACTTTAGAAATTCATAACTCTTCACACTGAAATCCAAAATTTTCAAATTTGGTATCAATAAAAAGATCAAAGGAAGCTCTATAACTTCTATGAAGGATTCAAAAACTAATTTGTCCTCTAAGGGAGTCAAAAATTACTATAAAGTTACTGCCCAAAATTGAAATTATCCTATACAATACTAAAAGTTTGAAAAATCATATCTTTTAACAAAATGGCCCAAAAATATCACATTTTACATAAATGGAAAGATAAAAAGACGATTTACAACTTTCATGAAGGAAGAAAAAATCAATTTAGTCATTAAAGGATGGAAAAATTCTTGTAGAGCTTCTGCCTAGAAAAATGACCATTTAAACAGTAACTGAATCTTTCTAAACCTCATAACTTTTTACTCCTAATCCCAAAAATGACATATAATACCTCAATGGAAAGAATAAAAGATGAATTACAAATTTCATGAAGGATTCTAAAATCAATTAGGTCACTAAAAGAGGTAAAAATTCACTCAAATGTACTGCCTATATAATGACCAATCAAACAGTAAAAATAACCATATAAACAGTAACTGTATTTTTCCCAACCTCATAACTTCTTATTCCTAACTCCAAAAATTGCATATAATATATCAATGGAAAGAGTAAGAGACAATCTACATCTTTTGTGAAGAATGCAAAAATCAATGCAGGCTCTAAGGAGGTGAAAAACCCTTCCAAAGATACTGCCCACACAATACCCTTATCAACAGTAACTGCAATCTTTCAAACTTTATAACTTCTTCATCCTAAGTCCAAAAGTGACAAATTATATACCATTGGAAAGCTCTAAACATGTACTACAATCTTCAAGAAGACCTCCCAATCTAATTCAAGCTCTAAGAGGGTCAAAAATACAAACAAAGTTTCTTTGACATCACCTCCCCTAAAAATCAACTAGCCAAATCTTCAATCTTCAACCCAAACTTAAGCACCTGCACAAAACTCAATCTCCACAATCCTCAATCTCCCAAAACACAAATCAATCCATATATATTCTCTCAAATGGCAGCAACCACACTCCTATACATCTAATCATTTTCAAACCTATAAAGCAACACATTTCAAAGTAATATATATAAGAATACTTTACAACTCAATTTTCTTGCATTTACATGAACAACATAGGTTAATACAAAGCTTTAGAGGGCATTTAGCCCTAATACAACAAAAGTTTCTAAAAGTCAAATTACAAAGAAAATTACATAACCAAATAACCTTTTTGCTAAAATGCATCTAAAGCTTTTGGTACTAAAATCTAACTTCCAAAATCAAAATAAAACAGGAGTAATGCCTTGATTCGGTGCCTATACTCATTTTCTCGCTCGTCGCCTGTGGAGGAAAAAATGGGATGTGACCTCGACAACTCAGTGGATAATAATTTAATAATCAAGAATAAGCAAAAACATTCTTTAACAATTACTTTCAAAGCAATTTTACCAAAATCATCTTTGCCCTTAAGAAAATCTCCATCATATTCAATTGATCAAAACATTTACAAAAACAACATAGACAAAGCATATCATATAATCACATAGAGGTTGGTTTGGGTGGATCCAACGGAACGTACTACACATTCTTGCGAAGCGATCATATGTAGTCGTGAAACTTATGGGAGTCCGTAAGGAGCTCTAAGACCACTAGCGGGCAAGTAGGAGAAACCTATGAATTAGACAAGTGCACTTGACTCTTAAGGGACTACCTCAAACCCATATAAATATGCATTTCACATAATTCACACATAAACGCCCAAAATGACATTTTTTCGAAATCACATATTCTAATCTTTTTCACTTAAGAAACAATTTTTCAAAAGTTTCCACAATGTGTTTACATACAAAAGATATCTCATACAAGTTTAAATCATCACAAAGAG
>JANZLD010000003.1:39412590-39423216 GCA_026413575.1 Erythroxylum carthagenense | reverse complement strand
CACCTCAAATTATTCTAATCAAAAGGAATTTGGCAAACTAAACCCCAAAATAAATTAAACATACTTATTTAATAAGGGCGGGAAATCGGGACCCAACACATACTTATCTACCAAATTAAAGCAATAGAGATAAATTAAAAATAATCATCATAATAAAGGAAAAATAAAAAATTCATAAAATTCTTCATACTAAGTAACATTAAACATCAACGACTACCGAGAATAATATAGTCTACAATAATAGCGTACAATATAAACAACAAAGAGTAACTTACATAAAAAATAATATCAAACCTCCTAACACTGAAAACAAAATACAAAATTTAAAAAAAGTCAATTCTAAATTTGCCCAGATGTTCGCCATTCACTGAACATTTCACGTGCCAATCTAATTCTCCAATTTGTCCAAGCATTAGTTGGCTTAATAGTAGTGATAGACTCCTCCTCAACAACTAGATTGATGTGAAAATAATCCCCTAAATCACTCTCCATGGGATCAAAACTCATCTCCTGCCTAATAAAATTATGAAGCAAACAACAATCTAAAATAATTCGATTGTGTGTTTTTATTGGATAAAATGATGGACTCTTAAGAATAGCCCACCTAATTTTTAGTAACCCAAAACACCTCTTAATTACATTGCGTGCACTCATATGTTTCATATTAAAAAGTTCCTCTGCAGTTCTTGGTTGATAACCTTGACGCCATTAACTCAAATGGTACCTTTGATCCCTAAAAGGTATAAGGAAGCCCTCACAATTTGTATAACCTACGTCGACTTGGTAATAGCAACCTATATATAAAAAACTACATAATTTATACAAAATTCCAAACAACCTTCCTTTATCATATAGGAAAGCTTACCATGAGGCGCTTTTAGTCCATGTCTGTTAGTTATTGCATGACGAGAACTCGATCATCAGCTACTGACCCTTCCCAACCAGGAAGAACATAAACAAATTGCATGTCAGATGTGTACACACCTAACATGTTTGTTGCAACGTCTCCCTTACGAGTTCCAAATCTAGCCTTATCTTTAATTGGCACATTAACCTTGATATATGTCCGATCTAGAGCATCTAGGCAATTCTAAAATTGAAATGAAATAAAAAATGAGAAACCTTAATCACATTCACTATATGTTCTTACAAAAAATAAAAGGGTGATTATCTACTTTAAACCACATCCACCGATGGTCCAAAGAGTTTGTTGGTATCGGCTTAGGTTTCTTAAATAAAAGCTTTTGCAAATGCATCACTGCATTTTGGACATTATGAAAACATCGACTAATTATCTCACTAGACCTTTTAAATTTTTTTCCTAATAACTCGATTTTTTATATGATAAGCAATAATATGTAAGCAAATTACTACTTGTTCATCAATAAGCATGTTTTTTGTTAACTTCAATCCTCTTATACTTTCTAACATTTCACAAAGTTTAAAAAAAGCTTGCCTATTCAACCTAACCATTGAAATACATGACTCATCATTGTCATGCACAATTTGCCTCACATAATCTCGATTTGCATAAAAATTTAGAAAATAACTTCTAACCCTTGGCCTCTAACTATATAAAGAAGCCTCTGATGTCAACACAATGAATAGAAAACTAACAACATTACACAATTGTAGCCATACAGTCAAGACAATCATAATCCTTTTTGTTCTTTCTGCATTTCTATGTACACTTAAATTGAAACAAGCCATGACTGCAAAAAAAAAACTAATGTATTTACATAAATTTGTTGAAACAATGTACAATGTAAGAGAACAACCATCAAATAATTTAAATTAGTTGAAGGCATAAAGTAGAATAAGAGAACAACCATCATTTGGACTTCTTGATGTTTCTACATAGAGGCCAATGTTTTTGTTCGACTTTGGTTATGATTTAGCTAGCCTATTAATTATATCTTAAATCAATTACATGTAACAAAACTAATTATGAGTTATGAGTTAGTATCGTCCTAGTTTTTAGTACATAACAAGCTATTCCAAGTATTTCATCAGTCTACACCTCTTCTGTCAGTCACTTTCAATCTCCAAATATCATAATACTTCCAATTGCAATATTTAAATCCAGAATAGCTAGCCATATATAGCAATTATAGCTAGTTCGAACTATGGACCTGTTATTATTATTTAATGTGTTCATATATTTTTCTATGCATTTTATTCATAAAAGTATTCCTTAGGTTTACGGATAATCTAATGAAGACGTTTAGTTTAAGTTTTCTTACTCAACTTGGAGGAGGTATATCTACACTTTCGTTAATGTTATCTATAGAGGTTTTACGACTTTAATTTTTGTATAAGTTGGATGAAAACTTTTTAAAAATAATAATAACTTATATTCATGTCAAATATTTTAAATAAACTAGAAAAAAGAGAGAATAAACTAAAACGTAACTAATCCAGCAATTTAATAATGATGATGCTATATAAGAAAGAAATTGATGCATGATACACTCAATTTCTTTTGTATCTGTGCTTATAAGTGGAGATAGTTGGTTTAGAGTTAATAAACCAAATTAGTACAAATTAAGCAATATTAAACCCGTACATGATAAACTCAATATTTTAGTTAGAGAGTCTTCAGTAGAGTTAGTAGTTTTCTACAAGAAGAGTGCGCCAATTAACTAGTCCGTGAAGCAGTGCAGCTATTGCCTATTGTCTGCACGAAGAGAGTTTACTGATTCACTTCACTCCAAATGTTTCAAAGAACAGAGTGAAATAATTAATACTTGAAAACTAATTACATACTTACAAAAACCACCTTTAATTTAATGCCAATGTCAATATCTCAACAAACTACTATATGCTGACTACTAAATTGTATTTCTAATTTTGTCAAAGTTATTAACATTCTCACCATGCTTGTCCTGGGGCATAGACAATTACTTGCTTTGGAATGGTTGTCTCTGACATTCATAAGGGAAAGTATGCCAAAATAATAAAGTTGACAATAGAAGAAGATGCACTATATGTGTACTTCAAATTTTTTAGGAAACACAAGGGTTGAATGTGGTGATTGGTCAAAAAGATATAACCACCTTTTTTTTCCCAGTAAACTTATTAATTACTACAGATCCTCTTTACATTAACACAATGTGTCTGCATTGCTAAAAAAGATGAGATTCTCTTGAATACCATGATTAAGGTAAACAAAGTTACATGTGGAAAATGGTTTGTTTCATTGCCTAAAATTCCTAGCACCCCATTCATGAATATGTCCTGGGAGAGAGAACTATAACTATAGCATTCAGGATAAGGATGCACTCTCTGTCTTTTGTAGTAATTAATAAGTCTTAAATCACTTTCCAGTTCATCTAGGTATGTACTATTGGAGATTGCACAAGGATCCAAGTTTACAGATTAAAAGTTAAATGATTGTAATCTTACTGCTACATTTATGAAGGTTTCCAAGGAGAAACTAATCATTTTTTCTATAATCTTCTTACAGTGGACAGTGATCACAGGCATTCTCTTCTAGGCGACCAATTTGCAACACTCTCAGCTTTGACTTATTCTCTATTTACAGGTGAAATCTTCTTAAGTAAAAATCAAATGTATTTTTTCCAATGTTGTGGGAAAAACTGACAGAATTTAACTAAATAGGTCACTCAAGCTAAGTCTGACTACTTCAGCTTTTACTACATGAACGAAGCTATGATCTTTATGAACTCCAGTTATCTCATATGCTAATTGCTTCTACATGTGTTAACATATGAATAGAACTAAAATACCTTCTTTTATTTATGAACGTGTGTTAATATAAAAGGGGAAATTTTCCATCTTGAACCTAGTCAGATGCAACCCAGATAAACTGAAGACAAATATCTACATTCAGTCATATAATCACGAAATTCATACATCCGAAATCTAAGAAAATCATCAATCACAAGGACAAAGAGACTCTAAAATGTTCTTCTATAACCTAAAAAATAAATTGAAACAAAAGGGTCACAGTCTAAAATGAAGTAATTCTAATCGCAATCGACACCTAAACAATCTAAAAAAGAAATGCCCAGGACGCTTACACCAAAGGAAGCAATGGAATTTAATAGTCCAGCCTCCTACAATCATAATATGAAAAATCAAAATTCCAAACATGATTATTTATTAAGAAAAAATACCCATAAGAGAGAGGACCAAAGTTTATAAATAAACTGAGAATTGACCCTAAATAGATAGGTATAATAAGGGTTTTCATGTGGAGTTAAAATTGGAGGTGGGTCAAATCAAAATTAGAACAAGAAATCAAGAGAAAGGATGAAGAGGGTTGTTAAGTGCGTATATATATATAAAAATTGGGCATCACTTATACACAGGGATTTTTGTGGAATAAGAGCATTAAGTCTTTTGGTGTTGAGTAAGAATTCTCACTTACATAGAATCTGGAATTGATAAAATACTGGGATCATGAATTGAAGAAGAGAACATCGTATGTTGAAGAAGTGGAAGATTTCGGAGGCTTGAACATAAGAGGATAAGAGGATACTCGAAGATGTTTCAACGTCAAAGAAGGACAAGAAGTTTCGGAGGTTGGAACATGGAAAGACAAAGTTGTTTTCAACAAGAAGAGCTATTCTTCGAATAGGTAAAGATAGGTTGGGGTCGAGTTTATGTATTCTCCAAATTTGAAGAATATTTGTTACTGATGCTTACTTATTGCTGTCTCTGTTTTTAACTAAACACGGGTTTAGGAATATGTCAGTAATGTGTTAGGAATCGAATGGCTATTCCATTCCACCAAACAGCTCGTTTGTTCAAGAAATGTTGGACTTTAGTAATCTTTTTCAATGGCTTTTGTTCATACACAATTCAGTCTCAAATTATGTTTCATTTTTTTGGGAAAATTGGGTAAACCAACCATTGAGACATATAATCAACAATTCTCAAGTAGCTAGAACAAAGCTAAGGGCTTTCATTCCTCGAAAGGCATACCAACGACAAACTTGAAAATGCAAAATTATGCACAATGAGAAAATGTTTCCTTGTCTCATCCTCCTTTAGATGTTTGAATCTATTTTTAGAAATTATCTATTTACAATTAACATAATTATATTCATTTTAATTTCTAAAACTTTCTTATTGATCTTCGAACTATATCATGAACGTAAGAGACTTCATTGTTGTCACTTGATGAGTATGGATATGATGATTGATTAAAACTATTTAAAATACAAAAAACAATATTCACAAAGAAAAAAGAAAGAAGTTTAAGGATGGCAACAAGTTTTTCTAGTCCAACACCATCCTGAAACTTGATCGAGTTTCAATTGATTGGCTAAAAACTAAGGCTAATATGGGCATTGGGTGGACCAAAGCCTGCAATGATCTTATAATCACCCTAAGCCCAGACCCAATCAAACTCTCACAATCATAATGATAGAGATGTAGAAATAAAAGCTAAGAGCAAAGTAAAATTTGAAGCTTCAAGTTCCAACCACCTCTCACAATTACAATAGTGCAAATTAGAAGTTTAGAAAACATGTGCTCCTGACCAATAAACATGTCAAGCATTTACTTCTTCTCTTTAGTAGTTTTTATCATTTTCTCCTCTTTGATAATTATTGTCGTCTTTCCTTAGTATATGATAGACTAGGGTTAAGATCAATACTAAAATTTTATAGTAAGTTCATGGGATAATTGTAGTTGTCGAAGTTATGTAAATATAATGCCTTAGAAAGTAAGTGTATTTACATATGACTTAATTTTCTTCCAGTTACTTTTGTAATAAAAATATTTATTATTAATAAAACAAAAAAATTTGGTTTTATTTGTATGAGCTTTATATACCCATTAATAAGGTACAAAGATTTTTTTGTAAGTAATATACATATACATGGAGATGTATGGGAAGCATGTATATTATTATAATCTAAATTAGTTGATTCATAGTTGAATAATCAAGTTGGTCACTTGATTATAGTTTTTACTGTAGTGTTGCGATTTATCTTCGTGTAAGTAAAAGAGTTTACTTCAAGGGAATGATGAGTTTCATATCATGATAGTAGTTGACTATCGATAAAGGAACTATTAAACGAATCTAAAATCAAGTATGTTTATAAAGAATAAAGTGGGCTGTTACTTTAATCTTAAAACATATACTTTATCATTCTTTTATTACGAACCATAATCTTGATGAGTGGTGAACTCATATGAGTTTCATTATAATTCTTGATATGATTAGAATGGATTTTTACAGAGCATCAATCCAGTATTTGTACGTTGGAATTATTAATTGAAACATGTATCAGGGAACATTCACTGAAATAAAGAGTTTATAGTGATATCATCACTTCTAGATATTTTACAAAGATTGGTGATTAAAATGGCGCCAGTAGTTTGATGGACTAGCTATCCATCAAGTCTCAACATGAAGATGAGATCTTATGTGTTAATCACCATATAAAGTAAAATGGGAGATCTAGAAGGAAAAACCAACATAAGAGCAAAACAATAATTTTATCCTTTATTGTGAGGTTGGCTATAATATGGTTCATAATAAAGTTTGAAATTGGACATCTTATTTGAAACATGTGTTCTCATAATATTTAGTAATTCAAGAGTTCAACTAATTGCCTTTAGTGAAATGACATTTAGTTAATAAGCTGGAACTAATTCTAATGAGATTAAATTAATTTCGAGCTTATTGGAGCTTGAATTATATAAGTCCACTTAGATTCCCTACTTGGCTTCTAGGAAGGTTATCAAGCAAAGTAAGAAATATAAATAGAGATTTTAAAGCCTATGATTGAATGTTGGGCTTACACTAATTAATTGTTAATTAGAAGCCAAATGAACATTTAATATTGGGATGGACTTTGGATTGATTTCATTAATTATATTAATTAAATTAAAACAAAGTTATTAAATATAAAAGGAGGGTAAACTTTGGTTTTATAACTAAAAGTGCAACTACACATTTAGCATTGAATTGCTAAATTAAAAATGGTTATTATCATGCTTCATCATCATTAAATGGAGTAATGATCTTTTCATTAAATGATTTAATGGTTGTCTTTTAATGATAGTATGTAAACTTTTAGCATTCATTTGATTAAAGAAAGGAAGAGGTGTATTTGATGTACTCTCTCTCCCTTCTTTCTTCTCATAATCGAAAATAAGAGGGGTCTCATTTAGGTTATTGGTCTTTTCATATAGCCATCTTAAACAAATGAGAAGAGTTTTATTTATTGGCTTCTTTATGATTGAATAAATAATGAAGTGATGCATTATATGCACATCACTTCTTTCTTTGATGTTTAGTTGAAATTAAAAAAGGAGAGAAGAAGTGTTCATGCATCTTTTTGACTCACTCTCTCCTCACTTGCATGAGTTAGCCGAAACTTGAATGAGAATAGTCTCATTTTTGGCTTCTTTCTTCTAAGAAAATTCTCCTCAAAATATTTTTTCCTTTCCCACCAAAAGATCTTGTTAACCAGGTTGTCCAAGAAGAACAAGTGGTAGATCGGATTGGTCGAGGATACAACAATAAGGAAAGGATACATTAACAAAGGAAAGGATATAAAAAAGTCAAAGCTATAGCAAGGATTCGGAGAGGATACAAAAGAGAGGAGTCAAAGTTGTAGCAAGGACTTGGTATATTTCTACCATCTTATTCTTATGTAAATTATTTTCCTTATACTGTATCATATATGGTTAAAACATGTTGATTTGGTTATGTTATTTCTGCTATGTTTTGATTTCGAAAAATTTTTGAAATCTACCGTTTTAGCCAAATCTTGCATGCTTTTGTTTTTGATCCAATAGTAGCTAGCATAAGCAAGTATGAGTTGATTCCATGAAGAAAATAAGTACTAGTAATTATTCTTTTTTATTATCTAACTTATGATTCAGATTTTGGATTTTAATTAAAAATTAAACTAAACAAATAAACTAAAATTAGAAACAATAATGAAGAAGGACAAAGGAAGCTATTTAGAAAAATCAATATCAAATAGTAGTGTCTAGTTGATGAATCCTCCTAAGAATCGTTAAATATTAACCCTTTTTCAAGCAATTATATTATTGATTAGTAGACCATAGAAATTCTTATTTTATGTTAATATCTTTCTTAAGAATATTAATAATTAATCCATCCGTTTTTTAATTGAACTCTTTCTCATTAAAGCCCTTAGGATTGCCTTATCGATTCGTAAATTTCACTATTAGGTTTAACCATGATCTAGAGGATTTATGTCGGCTTATTTTTATATTTACATGTAACTCCTTCCAATTATGCTAGATCTATTCATTTAAGAAGATTTCTCAATCTCAATCATATGAAATCAAATGATTTACTAATATTCTAGATATATTATAATAAGAATAAAATGTTTAATTGAATCGCAATAAATCAATCAATATAATTACAATGAATAAAAGATTAAAACATATTGTTTTCCTAACTTAGGGTTCATCACACCTAGAAACTAAATAGGATTGGTTACTCATAAAAAATGAAATCAATTGCAAATATGCAGAAAACTAATCAAAAATAAGGAAATCATAATTTTAAATATCTCTTTCTCTTTTATTGAATCTTCTTATAAGTTTGGATTGCATGTAGCTTTCTATTAGATCTCTTGATGTTAACTTCATGTTTTCTTTGTTCCTTGATCAAAATCGTCACCCTTTGAATATTGTTTATGACTTAAAAGCTCTTAAAAATTCAGCTCTCTTTGTTTTGCCTCTGCTCACATCCCTTTATAGTAAAATTTAGAACTTTTGGGATATACATGATCATTTATAGAGGCATGTAGAAGACCGTGTATATTTGAAACACTTGAATTCACAATTTTGCATAAGCATGTAGACTTACATGGGCATCATACCCAGCTGTGTATATCAAGTTGCATGAACATTTAACTCCATATAACTATAACTCAAATTCTTCAATCTTCACATGTTTATAGAGGCTTACATAGTCATTATATACAATCATGTAGGTCTTTAGTTGTTTCAAATCTTCATTTTATGGCACGATTTCATCCAAATTCTTCTCCTTTACATCCACGAAGGCAGTTATAACCTATAAATGCAATGGGAGAGAATTAAGTACCAAAACAAAAATACAACAAAACTACAAGATATCAAACAAAATACATAAAATATGGGAGTATAATCATAGTCAAATTAGCATCTATCAAACATCTGCACATTTAAGCTTTTGATTGTCCTTAAGAAATAATCTAACTTATTAATTTTATAAGCATTTATCCCTTATTAATTTCAACCTATTCATCTATAATCTATATCATTGTATCATATTAACCAAATCAACATATAATTAGAATCAAATTGTCCTAATCTAGCTTCATAAGTCAATATCACTAGTAATCAAATCACTAATCTTTTTAAAATCAAAAGCACAATTCTATACACCTTCAATAAGATTTTAGAAGTTGTATGGATCCACTGTCGCATTGTTGGCATGCTTAACACTACTCTTTCACCCTAGAGCCTTCAGAATCATTCTACTGACAGCTATGGTGGGGCAAAACACAACGTTTTAGAGTGATAAAGAGTGATCCCTCTCTTTAGGGACCTTTTATACGTTGATTTTAGGGTAGGGTCTCTAGCCCATGTCTCCACTCTTTCTACCTTATTATCCTTAGGGAGCCTCCAAAGGAAGCTCTAATTCATTTAGTTTAGAGCGGGCAACCATTTTTTAGTTAGTTGAATACTAATTCGGTTGGCAACCTCTATCCAGCCCTAGATTCTACATAAGAATTTTTGGATTTGAAACTATAGCCTCTAGCCTTGCTCCACCAACTATAGCTTAAACTTAAGTGTTTAGGGTGAAAAGTATCAAACTCTCAAATCAATGCATAGTAGAACTCTTAACCATAAGCTTGCAATTTTATCATATCTCCACCACATATAGGTAAATTAGAAACATAAATCAAAAGGTCTTTATAAGGGTTTAATGGGGCTTAGATAAGGTATGACTGAGATAATAAAAATGTGATAACTTTGATGGAAATTTATAAAGGAACCATTACAAGAAACATGTTACTTCACTATATATAAGTCCTTGCTTTTTAAATCCATTAGTAATTTACATTTTTCTATGCTCGCAAATTTTTTTAATGATATTTTTTAGCATTCATCATGTACCAAAATTAAATAAATATTCAACTTTTTAAAATTTCAAGTTTCAAAACATTCAAGTAATGTAAATAACCTTCAAGGTTCAAAATAATAAAAAGGCTCCAATAAAAATAGGATAAAGGTTAATAATGAGGTTATAATCAATAAAAAAGGCTATGTGTTGGCCCCCAAAATTTTTCTTGATAAATTTAGCATGATTTAAATGAATTATGAGGTTTGATGGATAAAGTTTTGGAGCTACCTATTATGTAAATGTTAGTAGAATTATTACATATGGTTTGGTTGTATTAAAAGTTGTAAGAATGCGTAAAGGGCATTCTTGGTAAGTCACTTAAGATTATAAGACTTAAGGTTTAAAGGAAGGGGCAAAATGGACATTACACACTTATTAAGGGCATAAAAAGAATAAGAAATGGTTGTTTTGTTTGAAAATGAAGAAGAGAAGTCGTGGAAGAAGAAGGGAAGAAGAGAAAAACTTGGGGTTTGGAGATCCTCGAAGAG
>JANZLD010000003.1:39349139-39372322 GCA_026413575.1 Erythroxylum carthagenense | reverse complement strand
AAAACCTTCGGCCCTCTCTCCTCTTATTCTCGCGCCGACACTATCCTCCTATTTCTTCTGTAGCTTTCTTCATTTATCCCTTCGTGTCACGTGTTGCTCGGACGCCCCTTGTGTCTTGTGCTTCAACTGCTTTAAACGCAGCTACTGTTTGCGTTTTCCTCACGCGTGTTTGCTTCTTATTACTCTACTGTGGCTTAATTTTTACTGTAGCGTGATGTGATCAATAAAGGTCACCATCACTTAAAACCCTTCATTCCTCTCCTGTTGCTTTCCCTAGACGCTGCATTTTATGCTTCCACGCTGGCCATTCAATTTGCTGCCCTTCTTTATCTTCTCCTCTCCATGTTTAAACACTACTTGTGTTTTAACGCCAATGCATCATGCCTGCTGCATGCGTTTCATGCATGCCTTCTCTGTGTGCGTTTTACTTCAAAACGCACAGCTGCTGCTTCTCCTTCATGCTCTTTTCTTCATGTCTTTATTTTTTTTCTTTTAATTTTCTTTGTCTCACTCTATGAAGACAAGCAAGAATTGATCTTCAAAAAATGTCTCAAATTGAGTACTTTTGACTCACTTTAATTTCTTTGCTTCCAAATTGTACCTAAAATCAAATATAAATTAAAGTGAGTATCTTAAGCATTTTTGTATCATTAATCGCTAAGTGTAAATAATTAAAAATATCAACAATTAAGCATATATTATAGGAGCTTGTCAGATGATAAAGCCCTTTAAACAATAAGAGCCTGTAGACGATAAGAGCCTTTTATGGGATAGGAATCTGCTTAAATGAAAGGAGCCTACTGAATGATAACTCCTGTTAAAACAATTTAAAATAGAAGGTGTCTGTTAAAACTGAAAGGAACCACTTGCAAGTTGAAAACAGAAGGGGCCTCTTATAAAAGTGAAGAAGCCTCTTGCTAAAAATAACACACAGACAATATAATCCAGAAATTTAAAATTTAAGAGAAGAGAGAGAAGAACGTAGTCGATTTATACTGATTTAGCTTATAACCTAAGCCTAGTCTCCAAGTATCTAACTTGAGTGTTTTATTATAAAAACAAAGTATAATTTGGCAAGCTTCTTAAAGCTCATGAGTACATATTTTTCAAGGTTCTCCAACCTTCCACACTCGAAATGTATAATAGGCTTCGAAAAGCTCATAGAAGAATAAATTGTAAAATCAAAAGTAAGTTCTCAAATAATAATTTCTCTCTTGATAGAGTGATTTCCCTTTCTAAGACACAATCAAAATTATATAACTCTAAAAAAGACAAATACTACTCAAATGTTTCGAAAATCAGTTTATGCTCTTTGCTTCACAAGTGTTGTTGCTCTTCTTTAAATAGTCAATTTCTTCAAATAGCTATTGCTTCATCTTAATTCTAAGTTGACGTTGGATTTTCAATATCTACTTTACTGAAACAAAAAAAATCCCTGAGCTAATTTTTTGAAAAGGTAATATCCTCCCAAATGTTAATAAGGAAAGTTTACTAACAAGGCAAGGAAGGAAGTAATTTTCCTATAGTTTTATTTCCTTTTTAAAAAAATTACCATTATCTATGAAAAATAATTTATCCAATTTGAATTTTCAAATATTATATAGTTATTATTAAAATTGTTAAATATAAACATTGAGCTAACAATCTCCCCATTTTTTATGATAATAGTAGATATATTTTCAAAATTCAAAGAGATGAAGATGATTTTGAAAGATACCTATGACTTTAATTTTTTTGGACATAATTATAAGGAGCATGTCTCTTAATAAGGAACTTATCATTTATATATCATAAATTTTCACAAGTTCAACAACAGAATCAATTACATATACATATAATCAAGGCAGCATTGAGCAACATTAAGAAATATATCATCATATATGTAAAAATATGTAAAAAAATATATCAACATAAACTCTCCCCTTTTGTCATTATCAAAAGATTACAGGGAGGAAGTGAAATAAAACAAGTTCGAATAAGCCAAGTAGAGAAGGATAACAACAGATTCAATGAAAGGATTCAAAGATTTTTCTCAACAAGATTTCCTCTGGTCCGCAGTCGTCTAATCAACCAAGCAGATTCCTCATTTTCATTTGTAATCCAATGTAATTCAGGCACTTTCTTCTCTTGAGGTATAGAGGAGAAAGGTTTAATAATATGAGCTTCATCATGGGTAATAGAAAAAGTTGGAGGTTTTCTTTTGTCCTTTTTATTTTGTTCTTGTCATTATAGAAGAGCTTGGTGAAGTTATAACAATTCAAAAAAGGATGACACTTATATTTGATTATATTACTAACGACTTTATATGATATAGTTATATGTATTAAATGAAACATTGATTTAAAATTTTGAAAAGTTTAAATTGTTTAAATCTAAATAGAAATTAAGCACTAAGAATGTTAAAACATTTCGATGAGATTGATTTGTTGAGTTTTCAAGTTTTGGTTGTTTGTAAGGGATGATATTGAGAATACCTACACAACAAAATTCTATAAGAGTATGAATTTATGTAAGAAGGAAAAAGCAATATGAGATATTGTATGATGCAATATTAATTTTACTATAGCTATGACTTGTATGATGACTTACCTTCAATAGTTCGATTTGAACCAATTAGCAAGATTTCATATCCGATACGGAATGCTAAGACTTTCAAAGAGTTAAAGTTAATGATTAAAAGTTGTGATGCTTAGCTAAAGCATGTATTATCCACTAAGATTATAACTAAATTGGGTAATTAAAAAATCATGAGATATCTAAAAAGGTTAGATATAATATTATAGACCTAATGAACAAATTGTTTGATTCAATGAACACATATAGGAGAATGGTTCTTAAGAAAGACAAGCATTAGAAGTAAGATGAAATTTGAAAAGTTCAAATCTCATGACAATACATCGATTTGGAACTAGTTACTTTGTTGATATAATTGATGTATAGTTGAAAGGCTACAAAACATTGCGAGATTTACTTTCATAATAAATTCAAAGAGTTTGCTTTGAAAATGATTGTAAATTTATTATGCATACAAGAAGGTTAATAGGAGTATGGTTATCCTCTTCAATGGGAGTATATAGAGACATATTGCTCGTGGAGAATAACATTATAAATTTTTAATTGAGGAAAATATATTGTCCAAGAACAACTCTTGCTGGATATAAAAAGTTAATAACTTAATTCCAAGAATTAGGCCTGTAAAGGTATATTGGAAGTTGTTCACCTATTATAAATCTAAGTATATAGATAATGTACTAAAGATGTTTAGTATTTGAGATATCAAATACTTGTGAAGTATTAAACATATCTATTATTCTATGTTTGAGTGATATTTTAGTTCAAGATAATAAGGATATTACTTTAGAAGTAAATCCTAATTAAGTTTTATTTTACTTAAGAGTAATATCATTTTAAGATTGGAAAGGTTCCAATGTAGCAATGGTTGCTAATTAAGCCATAATACGATTTTCATTTAGTGGAAATCATTAATTACATAAATAAGTTATTTAATGAACTTAATATAGTTCCTTGCATTGTTTAAAAAAGTAATATACTGTGTAATATTAGAGCCATAGGGTCTGTAAAAGGAGCTAAAGTTTCATCAAAGATCTAAGGATTTAGGCAATTTTTTTTAATTAAGATGATGATTAAATTGAAAGTGGTAACATTTATGCAAGTGCTCGTTATAGAGAATCTTGTAGAATTATCTCATTAAGCCATTGTCCCAACATTAGCATGATTGTCATATAGTAATATGGTGTATAATACTTAAAAGATTAACATAGTGCATGTGGGAGATTGTTAGTTTATGCCCTACAACCAATCTATGGGTTGTAGTTTAGTGATAAAATAACTTAAAGGCATTATTTATCTTGTACATATTTAGATATATATGATAAAGTCCATGTGATAATTATACATTGCAAATGAAATTATTATGATATATAATTATGATATTCATATTGCATTTATGTATTATCCTTAAATTATTCCTATTCATTGTTCTATTACAACTGGACAATAATAGTTCATAAAAAGACTAATACACGTTTTGTTTTTCCTTATAAAGGACATAGTCGATCTAATAGACTAAAGCATGGAGACACTTAAATAAATGTGTATGTACTTGTTAGAGAACAAGTTTACTAAACTAACGTAATATGAGAAATCCATTTGGAATGTTATTTATATATCTATGGAAATTCTCATTATGATGATTGCATAAAGATCCTTTGACTTGAGGTCTCCAAAGTTATCTTATATAGGGATTGTTATGGTTTGATACTACTTATAACCTATTCCAATCATGGATAACTCATTTGAGAGTCATTGGATGTAGCATAAATTATATAGAGGTAGTTAAGTGATCAAGATATATTCATTACCTAAATTAATTAGGGAGAATATTCTGTTGTTCTTAATTAGTATTAATTCAGGAAATTCTTGAACAAAGTAGAATGATATTTTCTAAATATTTTACAAATGTCATTAATTAAATCAATAACTAATGGTGAAGAACCAATTTGATTAAACCCAAAATTGAGTAGACATTAATTACATGTTTTATGTCAACTCAGAAAATTATATGATGAAAGAATTGAGTTACATACAAAAAATCAAGCACGAAAAGGTTATTCAAATCCAGTTTGACATTCTTAAATATTTAAGTGATCATTAATGTGTTGCTAGATGTCAATCCTAATCTATTATTATAAATTATTTAATTGGAGAACTAAAGATTAATTAAAAGAGTTTTAATTTATCTAATTATAATTGTAAATTATAATCATTGCCAATATATTTGAAAAATTAATAGGTCTCACATAAAGAACGGGTTAAAAAGAGCAAAGATATTGTAATCAAGTTGGACTTGATTGTAAAGCTTGATAAACTTTATGATTAAATATAAGATATTTGATAAATAGGGATCAATATGAGAAATTGGATCTTATTTGGGTTTAATTGGCATTTAATTAGAATTATTTGTAATTATAATTAAAGTTTAATTAAAATTAGAATCTAATTTCAATAAAAATTTCTAAAAATGTCTAAAACTTGTTATAAATAGGCTTAAGCTCTAATGGAGCTGGCACTTATTGCTTAACCCTTTTGAATGAGTTACAAAGTTCTCTCAACTTGTTATATGGATATCATTAGAGGCTAGACACTTGTGTGGTTATGGTGGTTGAGATAGATCAATTTCAGAAACAGTTCAACGGATACACCAAGAATATGATCAAGCTTCAAAATAAGGTACGAATTAAGATTTATGTTTTAATATAATTTAGTTGTTAATCATTATATATAATTAAAGTGCTTTTGGGTTTCAACAAAATCAAAATATGAAAATTTTTCATAATTATTTCACTGTAGTTAGGATCAGATCTCGTCCTCATGTCTCAACATTTTGTTATGTTATAATCAATGTTTTAAATACTATATTGGTACAGGTACCGGATTTGATTCTGATATGGTACTGTACTAGTATTCTTAATATCAGATATCATTTTGGATAATTTTTAAATATATGAAATTGTTCTTGAAGTTTTTTGAAAATTGTAAAATTGTCCATTTCACAATAATAGAAATTTAAAATAACAACAATTTATTTATTTTTATTAACATTAATTTTCACATATTTCATATATAAATAATAGCTATAGTTAATATTAAAAAAGATCATTTAACCAATATACAAATATAAAATTGAGAACAGTACAAAATATTTAAAATTTTACAAGTTCATCATATAATAAATAATAATTACATAAAAATATCAAATAAAAAGAATAATAAATATTTGTTACTCTCTAATAATTATAATTTACAACAAGAGTTCATACTAAAGAACCAAATAAAAGTGAAATCTGAAATAAAAATATTTAAAATTACATTGCATATATAGAATTTAGCGTATGCATCAAATATAAGTAAAATTAAAAAAAGAGGAGAAACAAAAACCTGAAACTTCATCTAATATGGGATATCTATTTTAACTACGTTAACCATAATTCACATTTGGTACAGAATCCTCATCATTTAGAGGAGCCTCATTACCATTATTCAAATCTATTACACCAAATGGCATGTCAATGCTTTCCCATCAAAGATTATCTTCCAAGTCACTCTTATCTATCAAACTCAATTCCTCAAAAACCCAATCTACTAAAAGATCAATATTATTAATGTAAATTGGACCTACTAAACTAGTTCTTCTATTAAGAGTCATAGTAAACAATAAAATTAAATTATTAAAAAATTATACAAAATTATATCTAAATTAATAATGATAATAGCGTACCTTTTCTGAAATTTTAAATTGTATCAAATAAAGACCAAGTTATTCAATATTTTCTACTCCAATCTATTCTTTTTTCTTGGAATAGATGAATTCAAATATGTTTTAGTTCCTTTCATAGCCTGTTGCACTCATACATTGATCTAGAATTTGAATTGCAAAGGAATATCACTTTTTAATTAGTCCTACCAAGAAACTATAAGTTGTAAGATAACAAAAGTAACATTACAAAAAAATAAAGTAATGATTAATTTTCAATAAGTAACAAAAGTGAAAAATATATACCTAGATTATGTTTTTGTCTTTGAAAATTAGCAATAAGCATCCCAAAATCCCCATAAGCCTCATTCTAAATCTCCATTTGTGAGGTTAAGAAATCTTGCATCATCTCATGGGCAACAACTGTTGTAATAGTTAATATCATTCCCCCATTAACTTTAACTTTATTTATAAAACTTAATATGAAATAGACACTAGGATGCAAAAATTCCCTAGCTGCAAACAGCAGATAGTAAAGTTGTCTTTCTCATCTCTCATTGATGACTATAAGATAAGATGTGTACAAAGAAGATTTATTTTTCATATTGTTCTTGATTGCTTTCTTCGCTCTCTCTATGACATCATAAAAATAATACGTTGTTGCTTTCTCATCACTATTAGCCAAACAAAAGTACTCTCACTAAAGGCTCACAAACTCAAATGACAAATTAACATTGGGACCAAAATTTAGTATCTTCACGTATAATTCTAGAAATTTCCAATCTAGCTTAGACTAAAATGCTTAGATGCTACCCATTTATCACTTGTAAACATCTGTTATAACTCTTTCTTCATCGTAATAAAGCACTGAAGTAATAAGAAATTTTTTACAAATCTTGAAACAGTAGGCTAACACAAATTCCTACCATCGGTGAAATTCTTTCCCACTAAATTCAAGAACTATGCATGATTGTAGATGAACTTTGCCAACTTTTTTACTTTCTGCATAGTCTCATCAATAATAGGCAAATACCTAGAATCCCCCGATATTTGTCAACATTAATTTAATGCAATGTGTAGCACAAGAAGTCAAAAAAGAATTATACTTGCTTTGTAATCTTCTTCCAGCCGCTTTATAAGCTAAATCATTGTTAATAATGAACTGAATAATATTTTCTAGCCCTACCTTATTCACAAATTGTTGGACCTTGAATTTTTTTTCTTTAAGTTAAGCATAAGTTAAAATAATTTTGAGATTTTGATAGATTTAATTTTTGGAGTTATAATTATGTCAAAGTTAATAGGATTTATTGAATGGGTAAATGGAATTAAAGTGTTAATGTAATAAGGATGTTCAATGATATTTTTGAAAGATCACTTAAGTATAGAAGAACATAAGCTTATAAGGAAGAGTAAAATAGACTTTTTGGGCTCATTAAGGGTAGAAATGGAAGAAGTCTATGTTGTCTTGCTTGTTAAGAAGAGAAAAACATGAAACAAAGGGGCAGAAGAGTGAAAAACGAAAATAAGAGAGAAGAAGAGAGGTTTCGGTGAAAGAAGAAAAGAAGAGAAATCAAGCTTGTTAAGGTAGGTTAACCATCTTTTCTTCTTGCTTTATTAAAGAAATGGGTTGTGTTGAGGATGAAGGAGTTAGAGAGAGAAAGGGGGTTTGTGTAGAAAATGAAATGTTTGTGTTGAAAGAAGATGAATTAAGAGAACTCAATTGATTTATGGTTTCTAAACTAGGTCTTAGGTTTTCTAACCTAGATGGACTATGGGTAGGTTAGGTTTGAGCTTAATTTGTGTTTATTGAAAATTTTGTGATTTTTAAAGTTTATGAATTTTATTAGAATGCTGTTTTAAATGGAACCTTCGTTGCTTTAGGAAACCAAGGGAATCCTACCAAAGAGTAAGGGGAAAAGCAAGCATGACTTGGATTTTTGCCAGCCAATTAGGTGGGTAATGTATTTCTAGCTATTGTGGAATTGGACAAGTTCTTGCCTATGTGTGTGTATGTTAATTTGTTTGAAATTGATTTGCTTGAAATTGAAATTGTTGTGAATGTTTGGAAATGTATGATGCATTGTGATTATGTTATACCTTGAAAGAGGTTATAACATTTTGAATTAGATGAAAAAAAGAAAAGGCATAAAAGTATGAGCATATGATTGAATTGAGCATAAATTTGATTGTGATTGGGTAAGAGAGGAACACGTTTCGTTAGTCACGTGCACGTTGACCTATAGCCTTCTCTCAGTTGCCCACTTAAAGCCACAAGATCCTGAGAATTCGAACTTGTTTTGTTCACGGTGTAAACTTAGATTTCTTTGTTTCGTTCCATGGAACTCTCGAGCCATTTGTTTGTGCATTGCATCTTTAAATTGTCAGGTATGGTGCTTAATTGAGTGTATTGTTTAGTGGATGAAGTCTATGCTGTGTGTTATAAGTTTAAGTTACATTGATTAAATGCTTAAATTGCTAGAATAGACTGAGAATGCTATAATTGCTAAATATACATGTACATATGCTTGAATTTGTGGTCAATTGCCAATGACTATAAATATATTGGCTACTGAGCTATGTAGCTTACCCCACTATTCCCTCCTTAAGTGCATAACATGAAAGTTAGCAATCCTTGCAAGGCACCGGAAACTCTAAGATATTAGAAACTTTTGTAACTAAGTTAGTTCAATCATTTTTGGATAGCTTTATAAGCATGTCAAACATTGAGCATCTAATGCATTTTGTATTTTGTATTAAGCCTTTAATTATAATGTTCATATGTAATTAAAGCTATGTATGAATTTCTTTTGGTTTGGAAATGGATTAAGAAGTTTCCAAAGTCTCCAATGTGTATGTGCATATTTCTCTTGTAGTTATACATTTCATATTTCAAGTCTTCCATAGGGGTAAAAATTTTATATTCTGACTTCAGGAGAAAAACTGGATTAATTTAGGCTAAATTAGACAAAGTTATCTTCAAGAAAGTTGTAACTTATCTTTCTAGCCTTCCAATGGTATATAGTATGAAATTTTTGAACATCGGAGTCGAAAGTTATGATCTTTATAAGTGGAGGTGCTCTGGAGAGTGTAGTTAGTGATTTAGAACTTGTGGGGATGTGAGGAAGACCCAGTAGAAAAACCTTCCTTCTTATCCACTATAGACTAAAACATCTTCTAGCACACTGTAGACTGAAATATCTTCTAGCGCACTGTAGACTGAAACACCTTCTAGTGCATTATAGATTGAAACTTCTTCTAGGTATTGTTTATCTCACATTTTCTGGTACAATTTTGACCCTCTAGATGATATAATCTATCTTCAAGGTCTTATGAAAGTTGTAGATCTTGAAGTCTTCTTTTGAACCATCTGAGAATGATCTTGATCTAATATCTCTAGAGGAAGTTATGTCAATTGTTCCAAAATAGGTCTTAAACTGAAACTTCTTCTAGGCACTGCTCATCTTACATTGTCTGATCCAATTTTGACCCTTTAGATGATAGAATCTATCTTCAAGGTCTTCATAAAATTGTAGATCTTAAAGTCCTCTTTTGAACCATCTAAGAATGACCTTGATCCGATATCTCTATAGGAAGTTATGCCAATTGTTCCAAATAGGTCTTAGATTGAAACTTCTTCTGGGTACTGTTCATCTTACATTGTCTGGTCTAATTTTGACTATCATATATTTAAGGTCTTCATAAAAGTTGCAAATCCTGAAATCTTCTTTCAAGCCATGTAAGAATGACCTTGATCTGATATCTCTAAAGAAAGTTATACTAATTGTTCTAAAATAGGTCTTAGACTTAAACTTCTTCTGGGCACTGTTCATCTTACATTGTCTAGTCCAATTTTGACCCTCTAGATGACATAATCTATCTTCAAGTCTTCACAAAATTTGTATATCTCGAAGTGCTCTTCGAAACCATCCTAAGATGACCTTAATCTGACTTCTATAGAGAAAGTTATGCTAATTTTTCCTGAAACAGATTCCATGTGATTGAGGACAAGTACTGTTTCAGTTTAATAACTCCGAATGTTGGGCTCCGGAAGTGGGGTCCAGCACAAATTCATCAAATATTTTAAATAAAGTATCAACATTCTTAATAAGGGTAGATGCATCATTAGGCTTCAAAAACATTGAGTCCTTTACAGAATAAACCAAAAAAATAATAGTAGGCTCGTGTCTCTCATTTATCCAACCATCACACATTATTAAACATCCATATGTTTCCTGAACCATTCTTTTTTCATCCAGATAACTTTTAATTTCATAAATAGAGCCACTCAAAAGTTTACCTCTGTAGTCATTAATTATAGGAGCTTTATGTCTTAGATCGTAAAAAGTTATAACATCTACCATAGGCTGATAATAGTAAGACTAGGAAGCATTGAATGCTATACCTGAAACCATATAGCCATTGTCATATCCACATTGTGAGACACTTCTCTTAATTGTAGGACACTACTAATTAAAGGATGAGCTCCATTAGTTTTTCATGATTCAAAAAATTCAACTATTCTTTTCCTAACATTATATCCAAATTCAAATTTTACTTCTTATTAGGTAGGAATAATATCACCTTCAACATTTCCACTATCATCCTGATAAGTGCTTAATTGATTATGAAATTATTCCATAGCATTATCATTTGAATAACTTTACACACACTCTTTATAGGATTGACCTAGACTCACCACTATTATAGTAGTAGGTCTAATTTATTTTGACTAGCGTTACAACACGCTATCACATCCTAAATACCAATAAATGAACTTCCTCTACCAATTTTATAATTCAATCTCTCCCTTCTATCTTTTTCATGCTAATACTCTTCAAGCAAAGTTTTCATTTGTCATTTCACATCATAGCTCATTTTTTTACAAGGTTCCACATCTCTTTTAACCTCATCTAAATGTTTCTTTAATCTGGTGATTCCTTCACTTTCAAATCCTTATTGCAAAACAAGTAAATGATATGTTTCTTCGTACCGAGGACTAATGCAGTATGAGTCCAAGTTGGATCATTGTATCTTCCTAAAATGGTTGAATTATCAGGAGTACTTAAACTTCCTTCCATTTATCTGTAAAAATAAATGAAGACATATAGCAAAATAAAGAACACATAATTTCATTATCAACTACTATCACAAAATATATATTGTTAACTCAAAAGTTCAAACTAATATACATATATAATACATTTATACATCTTATATAATATAACTCATTTGTATGATTATATCATACACAATTCAATCTCACCCAACACAATTCACAAATAAGTTAAAAACCAACAATTCAAATATTCAACATACACAATTACACAATACACGTATACATCTTATATAATATAACTCATTTTATATGATTACATCATTCAATCATAAACTAAAGATATACATTCACAGTTATAACATATTCAACTTCAACAATAACTCACAATTATAAATTAACAACTTATTTTATGTAATCTCATAATTCAACTATAAACTAATATATTTTGTTTACTTATACAATTCAATTTATATTCTTATAATTATTTTGTTTTTTTTAACTAATTTTAATCAACATTTTTACTAAAATCCTAGGTTCCAACTTTAATTTAACAATCTTTCATTCACCAATTTTAATCAACATTATTAGTTTCTTACCCAAATTTTCCAATGCATTAATTTTTTCATAAATTGATAATATCTAAATTACATTGAAATTGATCCAATTGACACAAACAATTCCAACTTACAAACCTAAAATTTCTAACTCACACAAACAATTCTAACCATTACAAAATAAACATACACAACCAAATATAATGCAACTGCAATCAAAGCAAAAAGCACACCAAAAAATTCAAAAAATGCAATTAACAATCAGGTCGGTTTGGTTTGGGTCAGGTTAGTCAGGTCAGGATTTAGAAAATTGAAATTCTAGATCTAAATATTCTACACTCTACACTGGCAGTGGAAGGTTGGAAATTGAAGTAGTGGCTAGAGAGCGGATGGGCAGTGGGTGGCCGGTGGCCGGTGGTGCGCACAGGAGACATGACTGAGGAAGAGATGATGTGTGCTATGTGTGCATGAGTTGTGACTGTGAGGAAGAGACGATGGTGGGGATGTGGGGTAGTACCGAGTGCATGGTGGAGGGTCAACAGAGAGGAGACCTAAGAGAAGGGGTGAGAGAGAAATGAAAAATGTGAGACGAGAGAGTTGCAGGGATAGGATTTTTCTTTTTTTTTTTTGCAAAATGATCCTTCAACTTTTTGAAATTTACGACAACGGTTAGTATTTAACCGATATTTTAAATACCGTTGGTATCAAGTGAAATTACCAGTATCGACGACTGATACTAAGAGAGCTAGTTTCGTACCATTTTCGACTATAGGTATAAAACACTAAACAATGGTTTGAATAAGGAATAAACATTTATTTATATGCTATCTAACTAAAGTTAAACAACTAATGTGAATTAATCGAAATATATCTAGATAATTTGGACATCATTTAATTGAAAAAAAAAGATTGATATTATATCTTTAAGTAAAAATACTCAAAACACTTCTTATTTCATACATTTATGAAATATTTGAACTAGCTAGGGTATACGAGGCCGTAATTCTATTTCTCTTATTGATAATTTTTATTAAATTAATGTGCATTTTTATGTTTTTATCGAGTTAATACATAAACTGTGTGTACTCGTCTTTATAAACCGTAATTGTTACTATTTCAAAACCTTTCCCCAGGGTTACCTTTGGTTCACCTCCCCTCCCCAGATTTTCATTTGTCCAAGTAAGCTACAGAGACTGGAAGATCTATTTCTTTTATCCAACAAAAAACAAAAAGAATGGACACGAAAAGACACTTGTCAAGCAATTAGGGTTGAATACCTAACAATATGTAGGTGGTGGAAACCATCCAATGCTTGTGATCGGTCAGTACACACCCGACACATACTGTCAACATGAAAAAGAAATAAAAAGTACTTATTAGGAAAATAAAAAAGAACTTATTGAAGAATTAGTTAGTCAAAGTGTCTTTACTAATCGGCATTCGAATTTGAATAATTATAAAAATTAAAATCTAAAAATATGTATCATTTAAATTATGTTTGAATTTTTGAAATTAAATAAAAATTGGATATAATTTTAAAGTGCAAAAATTTCCTCAGTGAGATATTATAATATAAATTATAAACTGCAAACGCGAAAGAAGTAATTGTGGTCATTACACTCAGAAACTGTAGACCACAGTCAGAAACTGTAGACACAAATGAGAAGCAGTGCAACCTTGGGCCAATAGGAGCTCGACAGCAAATCCTCAAAAACTACCCTGGTTTTGTCAAAACCTGACACTACCCTATTAAACCCACTATTCACCATCTTCTTTCCCCTTACTTCCTTTTCCTTTATATGCTGCATGCTTTCTTGGGAAAGCTTCACGTTTGGCAATCAGCAGGAAAACCCTTTTTTTTTTATGCTATAATACTCTCCTCTTTTTTGGGTTCAGGTTTGATGTTTCTTTTTTGGTTTCTATTGGGTTTTGGTTGTTGGGTTTTTTAGAGGAAAGAAAGATTGTGTGCAAGTGTGTGGGGTGTCGTGTGCGTGTGCAAGAAACAGAGAGAGGTATGGGAAGAGGTCGAGTTCAGTTGAAGAGGATAGAGAACAAGATCAACCGTCAGGTTACATTCTCCAAACGGAGAGCTGGGTTGTTGAAGAAAGCTCAAGAGATCTCTGTCTTGTGTGATGCTGAGGTTGCTTTGATTGTCTTCTCTCAAAAAGGGAAGCTCTTCGAGTACTCCACTGATTCATGGTAATATTAGAATTCTTTTTTTTTTTAATCTCATAGGTTTATATTTCTTTCTTTTAATTGATATCCATAATTTGGCATATGTAGAGCTTATTAAATCTCAAATTTTCTGTTGTTTCCGTTCCCTCTCAGAAAGATATGGTCCATATGTTTCGTCAGCACCCTATTTCTGATCCGTACAGATATAGATCTTTGTGCAACAAGACATTGTATTTTACCGAAACCAACGATCTCAAGGACATAAATAAGGGGTTTCGCAGAGGGCTTTTTTATCTGCCCTTTTTAACGATTTCATGCAGAGTTAGCTGCTGCAAACGTACATCATTTACAAAAGGACAGCGGTAACAGCGGAAAAAGAACTATAAGTTCATGTTTCGTAGTCTTATCTGGACTGACGTTGCTTCCTGAGGGTATAGATTTGTTTAATTAGAGTGTTGGCCCCGCCGAAAATCTGACTTAAATGACGATCTCTTGACCTTCAGTACACTCGCTGGTCCTTGTTGGTGCAACTTTCTAGGATAATTTGCCTCAGCTGTTTATTAGGGAGAAACGTGGCCGCAAAACGTTCGTGGCTTTTGGTCATGGAGGTTGCTAGCGCTTAAATCCACTTATTTCTGTTTTATTTTCCTCCGCATCTTCCCATCTTGATTTCTTCGTCAGAGGAGTAGTTGCCTATGGTCCTATAAATGTAGATCAAACTTGATATAGGAACCTGAATTTAGAAAAGCTCCTCTTGAAGAAGAACCAAAAAGGTTTTCTAGATTGACTTGCACGTATGACCGTCGATATTTGTTTTATCTCGTCTGGTGCTTAGGATTTATAGAGCAATCTTTTGATTAATTAGAATGAATGTTGTGTGCTTGTAGTTAGTTATACACTTGTACTCGACGTAGGGCTTATGAAATTGTTTCTCACAGAAATAGACTATGTGTGAAAATCGACTGTCACCTTGTTCGTAATGCTATCACCAATGGTTTCCTCTCTACTGTTCATACTCCAACCTCATCACAATTGGCTGATTGCTTCACCAAACCTTTGTCAGCCACGAACCTGTCTTTAAATGTTTTTAAGTTGGGTCTATTGTCACTGACACCACCTTGAGGGGGGCTGTTGACAAGCCCACACCACCATCCTCTATTGCGCGCTACCCGTACGTGCAATGACAACTGCTTTCTTCACTACTGTAAATAATCATAACAAAATAAATAGTTAGTTAGATGAGAGAAAACATATTCCTTCTATACAGCTTTACCTCTTGTATATAAGCGTCCTTCGAACATTCAATAAATATGGAATTCTCTTCCTTTATGAAGAGTAACATGGTATCAAAGTAGTGTTTCTGCCTTACCCTATAAAATGTATTCCCTGCAAACTCCAAAATGGAGATGGAAGATAGTACGGAAATTGTCTTCGATGATGAAGCTTATAGCATTACTGCGGTAGATAACACAGGAAATCCACTCGTCAACACACCCCTCAAAAGAGCTAACTACTTATTGTGGAGTCGGTCGATCATCATCTTACTAAAAGCTAAGGGAAAGTTGGGTTTCATAAATGGTGAGCTACAGCCACTTGTTGACAATGACCAACTCATGAAGAAATGAAAAAAGGCAGATAATATGGTCATAGCCTGGATTATCAACTCATTGTCAAAGGAAATTTCTGATTTTTTCTTAGTGGGGACAACAGCGAGAGACTTCCGGGATGAATTGATGGGACGGTATGGAGAAAGCAGCGGGCCTCACCTGTATGAAATCATGCAAGAAGTAACTTAAGACAAGGTAACAGCACCGTAACTATCTATTTTACAAAACTAAAGGGGCTATGGAACGACCTGGATTCTTTAATGCCGATGAGTATGTGCAGTTGTGAAAACGTCGGAAAGAATTTGGGAGTTTTTAACACTAACCGATTGATGCAATTTCTGTTGGGTCTCAGGGAAGAGTATGCTATCGTGGTAAGCCAAATCATGTTGTTTGAACCTTTACCGCAGGTAAACAAAGCATATTTTATGATATTAACGATAGAAAAAGAATGTCAACGCTGAAAATACGATTCAGATGAGAGTGGCACTCATGGCCACCCCTAACAACTACAAAAGACAGGGACCAGGGCTCCTGTTGGCAAATATTTCGGAAACAAAAAAGATGAAAAATTTTGCGAGCATTACAGGAAGAAGGGACACATGAAGGACACCTGTTTTCAGCTCCATGAAATACCGGAGTGGTACAAAGAGCTGCAAAAGAAGAAAGGAAAAACTACATTCACTACAATGTCCGTAAGTAGCTCACTGGAGAAATCAAAACCAGACACCTAGTCTAAGATCGAAGCAAATATCGCAGCCCTCACAATGCATGTTCAAGACCTGATGTGCATGGTTAAGGGTAAATGATCGGCTGATGCTAATCACATAGCTTACAATAGCTACGCAAGTATGATTCCAAACCGTTCTAGTTTTAACAGTAGCAAAACTGGCACTTGTACATAAATAGTGGATTCGAGGGCCTTAACTCACATGAGCCATGATCTCACCCTCTTTACCAACAAAACCAAAGTTTCCTACCTTAACCCAGTAACTCTCCCAGACGGTTCAAATATCACAGTCGAACATGTTGGAAATATTGATTTCCATAAAACCTTATAATTAAACAATGTCCTTCACATGCCTACATTCCACCACAATTTGTTGTCTGTTCATAAACTAGCTACCTAAAACAACATTGGCATCATTTTTGTGTATGATAAAGTATATTTGCAGGACCTGCGGACTAACGACATTGTGGTTGTAAGTGAGGCGGAAGGGGGGATATACAAAATTGGAGCAGAAAATCAATTCATACCATCCACCTTAAAAGGTCCTCCTCTAGATTTCTATGTTACAAACCCAGTTGTTAATCATATACATGACAGGTTTGATGTTTGGCATTTACGCCTAGGACACATATCAAAAGGGAAACATATTCATTTACAAAATTTGGGCATTTCGATTCCAAAAAATGTTGTGTGATATTTGTCCCTTGGCAAAACAAATCAGAAAACCTTTTCCTAATCACAATCCATCTACCCAACAACCTTTTGAGCTATTACATCTTGATTTATAGGGACTTTATGGGGTCAAAACTTTTGATGGTTCGAGATATTTTTTAACCATAGTTGATGATTTCACGAGAGCTACGTGGACTTATTTATTTAGTAAGGACCAAGTTTATGAAACTCTGAAAATTTATACAGCTACGATTGAAAACCAATACAAATCTTGAGTCATTAGTATACGCACTGATAATGGTACTGAGTTTGTAAATAACCAATGTAAAGAATTTTTACAAACAAAAGGCATAGCTCACCAAAAATCCTATCCTTATATCCCTCAACAAAATGGCGTTGTTGAACACAAACATAAACACCTACTTCAAACCACTAAAGCCCTCTTATACCAAGCCAAATTACCTAAACAATTCTGGGGGAAAGTTTTACTCATGTCCATCTTCATTATCAACCGACTTCTTACAAAAATCCTCTCTTAGAAAACACCTTACGAAAAGCTCTATAATTAACCTCCATCATATGATAACTTGCATGTTTTCGATTGCCTTTGTTACGCAACTGATAACAACCCCCACAAAGACAAATTAGCACCACGTGCTAAACAATGCTTTTTTTTGGGCTATCTACCAGGACAAAAGGGATATAAATTACTTGACCTTAACACCCAGACCACTTTTATATCCCGAGACGTTGATTTCCATGAAACTATTTTCCCTTTCCAACACCACACACGTCAAACTCATACACCAATTTACCCTAACATTCTTGACAACCCACTAGATCACATACCCATTCATATCACAAACCCACCCTCACATGCACCACAACACGTGTCACCAGATTCAGCTCCTATTTCAAAACCTCGACACCACCTCATTATTGTGTCTCCAAACACACCCAGTACCAGTGTAGATCAGCACCCAACGCCGCCTACCCAACCCTTACCTATTGTCCCACTTCGGCATAGCACTCAGATAAGATCACACCCAACTTATCTACAGGACTGCATCACCTCCCTTCCTCCTCTCGACATAGCTATGACGTCGTCACCTCAGGTTCGTCCCTCTCCTTCAATCTCTTTATTTTCTAGTTCCCCATCATTTGCTTCTTTCATGGCCAACGTTGATACTGAACATGAACCTTTGTCATTTGCTACTGTTATTACTAATCCACTCTGGGTTGGTCCTATGCAATGGGAGCTAAACGCACTTGAACGAAACAGGACATGGGATTTGACTACTCTACCAGCGGGTAAACGAGCACTGCACATAAAGTGGCTTTTTAAAATTAAACGGAATGCTAATGGGTCAGTGGATCGCCAGAAAGCAAGGTTGGTCGTTCGTGGATATTGTCAAAGGGAAAGCCTGGATTACACAAAAGTTTTTTCCCCTGTTGCAAAACTCACCACTGTTCGTATCCTGATAGCCCTTGCTGCAGCCTACAATTTGCCACTGCACCATTGTGACATCAACAACGTTTTCCTTCATGGTTCTATCACTGAAGAACTATACATCCATCCTCCACAAGGTTATTGCAAAGCTACTGCCGGTCAGGTTTGCCACCTATGCAAATCATTATACGGCCTCAAACAAGCTGGTCGCCAATGGAATCAAGAACTCATGTCCAAACTCAGATGCTACGACTTTGTTCAGTCGGCTTCCGATCCTTGTTTGTTCGTCAAAGGTTCTGCTGCCACTTTCATTGCCTTTATCATTTACATGGACGATATCCTCCTTACCAACCCTTCAGAAAATTTACTTGCGGACGTCAAAGCTTACCTCCACGATCAATTCACCATCAAAGATATGGGACCTGCTAAATATTTCATCAGCATTGAACTGCACCAATCAACAAATGGCATTTTCTATCCCAAGAAAAATACATACAGGACATTCTCTTGGACGCACAGTTGTCAGGTTTGAAGGACACCGTCATACCATTTCCTCAAGGATGTAAACTCACACCTGACGGTGGTCCCCTTTTGGATCACCCCGATCGCTACCGTTGACTCGTGGGTCAGCTTCTGTATTTAAACTTAACTAGACCGGACATCACATTTGTCATCCACCAGATCACCCAATTCACCTCCGCACCCTGACAACCCCACTGGACAGCCTTACTACATCTCCTACGTTACCTAAAAAAATTTACAGCTTCCAAACTTCTGTATCCAGTGCAAATTTTAGTATAGCTCCATGCTTTCTCCGATTCGGACTGGGCTGGTTGCAGCTTTACGCGAAAATCACTCACAGGTTATTACGTCATGCTTGGAGCTGCTTTGCTCTCTTGGAAAACAGAAAAACAAAAGACGTTGAGTCGTTCCTCTGCAGAAGTCAAATACAGAAGCATGGCTAGCGTCTTATGTGAACTTCGCTAGCTCACTTACATCATTCGTGACTTGAACCTTCCTCTATCACTACCGATACCTCTCCACTGCGATAACTCGACAAGCCCACACCACCATCCTCCACTGCGCGCTACCCGTACATGCAAGGACAACTGCTTTCTTCACTACTGTAAATAATCATAACAAAATAAATAGTTAGTTAGATGAGAGATAACATATTCCTTCTGTATAGCTTTACCTCCTGTATATAAGCATCCTTCGAACATTCAATACATATAGAATTCTCTTCCTTTATGAAGAGTAACACTATGGAATGTGATTGTTTTCAGCTAGAGTAAGCTTTGTCGCCTTTTGCTCTTTTCTTTTTCACATTAATGGGTGCATTCTAGTTGGGGGAAGTGTGCACTCTACACTCATTCATGTCTTCATAATACTTTTAACTCATTTATTTTCTTTTATGATCCTTGGACATCCCTAATCGTTTTTATTTATATATGGGCAAGAAGAAACATTCTGTTTGTCACCATGAAATTTACGGAAGACTGTTTTGCGTTCATTTCCTACATAATTCATCATGTTAGTTAGTATGTCCAAGTTTGTGCAAGTAAACTAGTAACGTCACGAATTCCAAAATTTTGACCAGAGATTTCACTAACCATGAATCAACAATTTGTATTATCAATGTTCATATTTATTAACGAAGTTATATTGTGTCAATTAATAAAGAATTAGCTAGTGATATTATTCCAAGCTGAAAATATTATTATTATCTGTTAGATTAAGAGGTTGATCCCATAATTTTTCTTGAACAATCAAGTATCATAACTCAAGTTTAACAGTTAAGAGATGCTACAAACCCAAATTATGTGCGACGCAGGATCCCAGCTCATAGTTTAACATTTATAAGATTTAGAAAAAAAAAAGACCTTAATCTTGTGATTACATTGGTGATATCATTGTATATGTATTGCACGTGCATTAGTTAAAGTGTCTTCGAAAAGTATTACACATTTATATCAAAGAGTTAAGGAAGAAAATAAGAATATGCTTCAATTTCAAATATATTATCATATTACTAATTAAATATTTTTATGAGCCTTTCAACATTCAGAGGATGAGATATGTTTATAGCTTAGAATTGTGTCTTTAGGTCGTCACTTTCTTGGCACTGTATTGAAGGTATCTAAAGCTTAAAAAGAGAAAAACAAAAACAATAGCACCCTACGTACGTAAAATATTCCTCGTAAAAGAGGTGACACCAGAAAGCTGGTGTACTTTGTTTTGTTCATGTTTCTTTATTGGTTTATGAAATAAATTTTTGTAACGTAAGTAACATAAAAGTATTCCTGATAAACTGAAAATTAAAGAAGGGAAGACTTAGTCTCAAGGGCAACATTTGTAACTCTCAACCCTAGGCCTTTGAAGCCTTGGTACCATTTAGCAACAATAGAAAGGAAACTATAAGCAATAAGCAGTTTTTGTTGTTGTTTCTAAGTTTTCTCAAAATCTGAGGCAGTGAACAAAACATAGTTGCAACTAAATTACATGGTGTGTCTAAGTGACGGCATATTACTATGCAAGGAAATGTTCGTTGCTTAACAATTTCAATTATTGATTATCAGGAACTTTACAGTGTTGGATATCGTTAGTGTTGGCGGTTTTAGTATCTACTTCTCTTGTGACATGAATACTCGAGTCTTACCCAAATTGTTAACGTCATTTGTTAAAGAACACATTTCCCAGATATGGAGGAATTGGAGTCTTGCTTAAGTGTTTCCTGGAATCAAAATTGATGTTTGCGATTCCATTTCTTAGAAGGGATTTAGTATAAACAATTGTAAGCGATAATTTTATGGTTCAACAGCATGGAAATGATACTTGAACGGTATGAGAGGTACTCATATGCTGAGAGGCAACTTGTTGCTGATCTGGATTCACAGGTACTTATGTCATTGCAGCTTCATTGCGCTTATGATCGATTACCAAAAATATCTCATTTTATAATTTACATACAATTAACCTGTGATTAGCCTGTAATTTCCAACCATTGGTCTCATTTTGCAGGGAAATTGGATGCTGGAGTATAACAGGCTCAAGGCAAAGGTTGAGCTCCTACAGAGAAACTGCAGGTACCGTCCTGGATAATACTATAGTTTTAAAGGCTTTTCAAGTCCCCATTATTGTGCAGCTTTTAAACTAGGTGGGTTGTTTGTATCAAACTTCCATAGGCATTATTTGGGAGAAGATCTAGACTCACTTAGTCTAAAAGAGCTTCAAAACTTGGACCAACAGCTTGATGTCGCTCTTAAACAAATCCGCTCTAGAAAAGTATGGCTGACTACAGTGTGTCTAATTGAAATCTGAGTTGCTTTTGTTTTTAGTATTAAATGAACGTTCTCTCTTGTGCAGAACCAACTGATGCTCGAGTCAATTTCGGAACATCAGAGAAAGGTAAGGCAATCATATTTGAAACGATTTTGAGACGTTGAACGAGTATCTAATTTTTTACGTAAAGATAAAAGTCTTTTCGAAGAGAAACAATTTCGAACAGCTAGCTCAAAGTTTTACTAAAATTTCAATTCAATAAAGAAGAGTAGAAACATTATTTTACCTGTCTTAATTCAAGGGATGGTATATGACTAGTTAAGAAGTTTTGAGTTATGGACGATCAATCACAATAATTAAAGAACAGTGCAAAAAAATAAATGAACACATAGATATACATGGTTCACCTAAATATGGCTACTTCCACGGACGGTTAGAGTTTTTTTATTCATTGTGAATTGTTTTCAATATCAGTTCACTAGGATAATACAACATATTTATACGCCTAAAAAAATATAAAAAACATAACGTAGTTGGATCCGCGATCGTAGACTTAGTGTAAAGTCCAAAGCTGATTATTAGGCTCTATATCTCAACATTTTGGACAGAAGTTTTTACATTACTAAGTAGCTAGTAGCATCATTTTCATTACTATTCAAGAATAGCCATAATCACAGACTGTCAAGTGATTAAAAAACTTGAAATCAAACATTCTCCACAAGAAAAATGTAGATTAGTGACAGAAACTTAGCGACGAAAAAATTACTGTTAGAAATTAGCGACAGAAATATGTTTTCGGTTGCTAAAATTGAATGATTTAGCGATGGTACTAATACTCGTCGCTAAATTTGGAGGAAATTCGTCGCGGCAAAATTAGCGAAGAAAAATATAGCCGTCAGTAATCACAACAAGTTAACAACAACAAATTACCGACGGAAAATATATCGTTGGAAATTAACGACGAACAGCATATTTCCGTCACTAAAATTGAGTAATCTAGCGACGGTAGTAATACTCGTCGCTAAATTTAGAAAGAATTCATCACGGCAAAATTAGCGACGGAAGTTAGCAACGAAAAATATGACCGTCGGTAATCACTACAAGTTAGCGATAAAAAATTACTAACAAAAAATACCGTCGCTAAATATTGAGAGAATTTTTGGCGGAATAAAAATTTTTAAATTTACCTACGAAATTTTCCGTAGGTAAATAGAATTAGCGATATAAATTTTTGTTCCGTCGGTAAAAAGACAGGAATTATTAGCGGAATAAAAATTTTTGAGTTTACCTACGGAAATTTTCGTCGATAAATTCTTTTTAAATTTAAACTCACCCGACATCTCCCTCCCACTTGTGTCTTCTTCTTCCTTCTTCCTACATCTT
>JANZLD010000003.1:39304822-39322915 GCA_026413575.1 Erythroxylum carthagenense | reverse complement strand
CTGTCAGTTATTTTGTCCTAATATAAAAGGAGGAATAAGAAGTTGGCGAGGTGGCATTCTCTTTCTTAAGAAAACAAAAACATCAGAAACCAAAAAGATTTTGGTTCGCTTTCTCTTTATAATTTTGAAAAAATCTGAACTAAAAAAACTCCCTTCATTCTTCCTCACGTGAATCACACCGTCAAGGGTTAGAGTTTAGGGCGTGGATTAACAGTAACTCTAGTAGCTAACCGTAAAATATGGACTAGCAAATAAATAATTGATCGACCGCTTCTATATTAAGGTCAGTCCTTATATATCTACATTGGTATCAGAGCCAAAGTTGTGTTTACATCATAAGTAATGACCCACTCATTCTACACACATTTGTAAAGATAGAAAGATACTGCTTTTCGTTTTTAGTAGATACATTGTTTTCATACATTGTTTTCATTTTTATAAAGAGAACAAAAAAAAATGAAAATCATAGAAAGATTTGGTTTTTCGTTACAAAAGAGACGTAAGAAAAGAAAAAGGGTTTTGTAGAAATAGTTTTCTGATCCTTTTGTCTTTATTACGTGAAAGAAGTGAAGGTGTGCATGAAAAATGGCTCTTGGTTTTTTGATTTTTGTGTGTGATTATACATATTCTATACTTTTATCTTTATTACGTGAAAGAAGAGATCATGTGCATGAATAACTACAGTGGAACATGGTTTTTTGTTTTTTGTGCAAGAAGATACATAAAAAGAGAAGTGTTCTGTTATTCAATAAATAGAAAAATGTTTTGTTGTTTCATGCATGAACAAAACAGTGAAGAACAAAAAGTGTTTTTTTTTCTTTTGGTTTTATATACATTAATAAGCAAACAAAGTGAAATGTAAATACTCTGTGATTTGCATGAGTTAAATTGTTATAAATTCATGAATGTGTTTTTATATAATACAATTTGAAATATTCCATAAATATGTTTTATGGGTAATTTTGTATTATATTTAAAATAATATTATATAAATGAGTCTTATATAATTTTGTATGTAAATTTTGTTTTATATGTATAAAGTTTTTTTATTATAAATTAGTTTTACATATAAGATATTTTTTGTTTTGGCTTCTTTGTGATGTGTCAAATTAAAATAGGTTAATTAAATTATAGAAATTCCTAATTCATTTTTTTTGTATGAGATGATTATCAGCTCAGCAAAATTTTCAATCATACTATATGAATTATGAATTTTTCAGATAATTTAATTAATGGAAATGTGCCTTATGTCATGTTTATATATACTTGTAGATATGGCAACTAAAATCTTGATCGGTGACTTGTCCACCATTGAAAAATTGGATGGGTCTAATTATGATATGTGGCAAAGGAAGATTCAGTATCTTCTAAATGAACGAGAATTGCTCGAACATTTGACCATAATAACGACTGCACCTTTAGTCAAAGACAAAGACAGAAAAGATATTGATACTACTAGTGAGCAATATCAAGCATCCTTAAAGGCTTATGTAGATTGGTCCAAAAAGGATCATAAGGCATGTTATACTATGATGTATTTCATGCATGATGATCTAATTGGAGAGTTTGAGGATTGTGCCACTGCTAAGGACATATGGAACAAACTTAAGATCACTTTTGGTCAAACATCCGCTACAAGGCTTTGTGCTTTGCACCTCAAGTGGATGAACTACGAGATTAATATGACTCGTATTATGGCTGAACATTTACGAACCATGAGTGCTATGATTCGTGATCTTAAGGCAACTAGCCGAGCTATCTCTGAAGAGGAACAAGCCCTAAATGTGATTCAGGCTCTTCCAAATGATAATGAGCACTGGAAGAATGTGAAACTTGTTTTGACACATAATAAGAATGTCAAAAGCTTTTTAGTGATCATTAGGCACCTAGAAATGGACGAGAATCGTTTAAAAGCATCTGACTCCTCCAATGTGGCTCTTGTTGTTAAAAGCAAAGGACCAAAGGGCAACAATGCCAATCGAGGTAAAAGAAAAGGTTCTCGGCCTCCTCAAAGGAATGGACCAAAAGGTCATATTGTTAAGAAGCAAAAGGCTAAGGGCCAAGGAGAGAAAAACATGGCATGTGTGAAGTGCTATAATTGTGGAAAGAAAGGTCATTTTGCTCTGGATTGTCCTGAACCTAAGAAGGTACCTTTCTTATCTATAACTCTTAAGTTATATGTTTATTCTCATGCATTAGTTGCTAATTCCCTTCCTAATTGGATTGTAGATTCGGTAGCAAACAAGCACATAGTTCGAGATCGAGCTTGCTATGTGGACTTTCATTGGTATTCGGTGGGTTCACAAACTGTTGTGATAGCAATCGATAGTGAAGAATATGTCCTAGGAATAGGGCCATATCAGCTCAAGTTATGTGGAGGAAATACTTTGCTTCTCCATGATGCTCTTTATGCACCCGGGTGTGATGTTGCCTTGTGTCTCTTATAACTTTAATGAAATCAGGATTCATTTTTAGTTATAATCATTATGGATTGGATATTATGTATAATGGCAATATTTTTGGCCATAGTACGTTGAAAAACAATTTTCTAATTCTTGATTTGGATGCATGTTATGATAACTCGTCTTCTGGTTATGTTTCAGATTTTGATCCTGATTCAGAATTTGTTAAATGGCATGCTAGAATTGGTCACATTAGCTAAGATAGATTGAGAAGGCCAACCAAAGAAGGTTTTTTAGACTGACTCACTAAGGTTAGGTTTCCTAGATGTGAGTCATATTTAGCTGGTAAGGCAACCGTGAAACATTTTGGTAAGGCTTCAAGGGTATCCAAACCCTTAGAGCTTATTCTCTCTGATATTTACGAACTCATGAATGTTAAGGCACGCCATAGAGCTATCTATTTTTTCATTTTAATAGATGACTATTCTTGCTATAGGTATGTGCATCTTTTAGCTCATCGTTATGAAGCGCTTGATGTGTTTAAACGTTTTGTGACTGAAGTTGAGACACAATTGGAAAGAAGAGTTAAAACTCTTCAGAACGATCATGGTCGAGAATATATATCTCATATGTTCAAAGAATTTTGTGAGAAAAAGGGTATAATAAGACAACTAATGATTCCTCAAACTCCACAACAAAACAGTGTTGCGGAATGTACGAATCAAACATTTCTTGACATGATCAGGTCAATGATGTCACACGCTTGTCTTCCAATTAGTTTTTAGGGAGATGCGTTGCTCACAGCAACTTTTATTCTTAATCGTGTACCAAGTAAAAGTGTACCCACCACCCTATATGAGTTATGGAATGAAAAAAGCCCTTTTCAAATCATTTGTGCCCATAGGGTTCGACCAGTTATGCACACAACCCAACTCATAAACATGGAAAACTTAGTCCAAGAGCCACTAAAATAGTGTTTATAAGATACCCCGAACATTCTAAAGGGTATGTTATATTTGGTGAGTACCCGAATGGTTGCATGACAAAAGTTACTTCCTGCAATGTGGAGTTTCTTGAGGATGAGTTCCCAAGCATATATTAAATCAAAAAGGACCTAGATTTGCATGAGTTACAACATGATACTCTCTATGATGGGGAGAATTTAGTTACTCGCCAAGTCACCGAGCCTTTTCCTGCCCAAGAGACCAAATCGAGAATGAGGTTTGTTTTCAATCTCTAAACCAAAACCTGTGGATAGTCTACATGTTCAAAATCTCACATCTCAAAGGGATACTGGGAGTGGTTCTCAACATGATCAGGACCCACATCTCAAAGAGCTAGGGGAGAGATTCTAAATTAGGGCAGACAAATGTAGGTCCTAAACTCCAAAGAAGTGAGCGTGGAAAAATTCCTCAATGATATTTTCAAATCGAAGAGGAAATATTCGTTTGTACTCCTTTGGAAATAGAAGAACCAACCTCTTTTCAAGAAGCTGTTGATTCACCTAACCACACAGAGTGGATGGATGCCATGAGGGATGAAATGGACTCAATGACACGAAATCAAGTTTGGGAACTAGTTGATCTTCCACTCCAACGAAAGTCAATTGGAAATAAGTGAGTTTTCAAGATAAAACATAAGGTGGATGGAATGATCAACAAGTTCAAGGCCCATTTGGTAGTGAAAAGCTATACTCAAATAGAGGGTATAGACTATGAAGAGACATTTTCTCCTGTGGTGAGATTTGCCTCTATTTGCTTACTTCTAGCTTTGGTTGTCTGTTTGGACCTGAAGTTGTTTCAAATAGATGTAAAGACTGCTCTCCTCAATAGTAGCCTTGAGGAAGAGATTTATATGAATTAACGTATTGGTTTCGTATCAAAAGGTCAATAAGACAAAGTGTGTCATCTTAAAAAGATCTATATATGGTCTCAAACAGTCTTCTAGATCATGGTATTTCAGATACAATGAAGCCATTACTTCTTTTGGCTTAGTCATGATTTCAGAAGACCATTGTGTGTATGTCAAGAGAACAACAAGTGGAATTTTGTTTATCACTTTGTATGTTGATGACATATTACTAGCCGGAAATAATATGGAGATGCTCAAGACCACTAAAGAGTGGTTGTCCTCTGTTTTTGATATGAAGGACATGGGTGAAGCTAGGTATGTCCTAGATGTGGAAATAACTAGAAATCGTCCTAAGAAGGTTCTTGGTTTAAGTCAGGAAGCGTAGATTAATAAAATCTTGGAACATTTTCGAATGCATTATTTCAAACCTATTGATACTCTATTTGAAAAGGTTCTTACATTGAGTCTTGATCAATGCCTTAAAACATATAAGGAAAAAAGAAAAAAAATCAGTAATGGTCCCTATGCTAGTGCTGTAGGAAGCTTAATGTATGCTATATTGTGTACACAGCTTGACATTTGCTTTGCAGTTAGTTTGGTGAGTCATTACCAAAGCAACCCAGGACCTGCTCATTGGCAAGCAGTCAAAAGGATTTTCGTTACCTTCGTGTTACTTCAAACCTAGTCCTTTGCTATCAAGGCGGGGATTTAAGGTTAAGGGGATATTTGTATGCCGATTAGGGTGATGACTCGGATAAGTCTAGGTCAACATCAGGATATATTTTCACCTTAAAAGGGGGAGCCATATCTTGGTACAGTAAAAATGTATAGCATTATCAACAATGGAAGCAGAATACGTTGCTTGTTGTTTTGTCACTCAAGAGGCAATATGGTTGAGAAGTTTTCTGTAGGATCTTAATCTTACTCCTAGAGTTAGTGATCCTGTTGAAATGTTATATGACAACACTACAGCCATACAGTTTGCTAAAGATCCGAAGTTTCATAGAAAATCTAAGCATATCAAAAGGCTTTATCATTTTGTAAGAGACTCCATAAAAAATAAAGAGGTTACTATAAAGTATATACCTATTAACAAGATGGTAGTTGATCCTTTAACTAATCCTATTCCCCGAGATTCGTTTAAGGCTCATATGATGAGTTTAGGTTTGCAAATAGTTTTTCCATTGAGTTATATCTTGTTATATAATGGACATGTTTTTAATTGTAACAAGCTTTTGTTTAATAAAAGTTTATTTCTCAAATGTTCATTGGTGCATAATTACATGATAAGGCATATTTTAATGTCACCACACACCAGGCTTTTGATTGACCTTATCATACAGGCAATCACCCTAACGCTTGAGTAGCAGATAAGATGAGACTTCACAATATTAATATTGAGTGTATGTAATATTGTGTTATCTTCATACGTGTGTATTATGCATAATACGTTTCTATATTTGAATAGTCACCTTAGTAAGTCTAAGATGAGACTCTGATGAGTCAGATGTGAAAGTTTCTCATTTCACATTCAAGCCTTAAAGCCAAATTTTGAGTGTCAAGATTAACATTAGGTATGTTAATCTAGTGGCTCGGATTAGTTTTTAAGTAAAGCTAGATTCATGATTTGCATGGCATAAAAGAGTGACATGCCCAACTTAGTGGGAGCTATACTATGACACATATTTCATACTGTGTGTGCTATATAACAACCTTCTTATAGAGTGATAGTTAAATCCCTTTCTTTGTCACTGTATGATCTCATAGACTTTAATGTCTAGTCAAATGAAACCCTTTGATTTAGAATTATGATATGAAGTCAAGGCTTAATGTTGCTACTTTAATGTGTTTTTTTCCAAGGGCTAAGTTATATACAGTCCAACGGAGCATATTAGGAAAGTAGTTAAGTTAAGATGGATTATTATAAGTATCTAAGGAAGAATCTTTTCCTTCATCACCATATCAACCCTGGCGATTATACTTAGTGTATAATCATATGATATACTATGAGCATAAAGGGATAGTGTACGTGTTTGGTAATATTTTGGATGATTTGGGTATCATAACTATGTGAAAGTGTTATGTTAGTTAGCTGGTGACTTAATATAACACTATTGGTTCTTTAAATGATCGCACTCCTCATTCTCAGTATGACATGTAAAATTTTAGAGAGAGGATATAACTCGTGGCTTATATAGCCGAGTGAGAGTTGTTGATAGTTACACAAATGACCATATATATATATATAACTTCTGTTAGCCATTTGTCCTAATATAAAAGGAGGAATAGGAAGTTGGCTAGGTAGTGTTCTCTTTCTTAAGAAAACAAATACATCAGGAACCATAAAGCTTTTGATTCTCTTTCTCTCTGCAATTTTGCAAAAATCCGAACAAAAGAAAAAAAATCCTTTCATTCTTCCTCACATGAATCACACCATCAAGGGTTAGAGTTTGAGGTGTGAATTAATGATGACTCTAGTAGCCAACCGTAAAACGTAGACTAGTAGATAAAGAATTGATCCATCGCTTCCGCATTAAGGTCAGTCCTTATAAATCTATGGGGTGAATTAGCTTGCACCCTGTTAGGGCATGTGTTAATTTGTTGGTCAAATGGATTAGCAGATGCCAAAATAGAGCGAGTATTACTGTATTGGCAACTAATTAATTGATGTCAAATTAGAATCAATTGTGTGCGATACACAGTAGGATAAGATAAGTTCCATTCCATTTGTTAGAGTAAACTAATCTACACATACTCTAATAAGAACAAGGTTTTGCATATTAATTTAGCAATACTATGTAATGCATTTAAATGATTATTTTTATGGATTTTTTGAGATACGTATATTACAACTTTCTTTGACAAATATTATGAAGAAATTAGTGGTGACATATAATACAGTTATAAATATTTGTGGCATATAAAATAAACTAAGTATACTTTTATATTTATTTTATTACGAGTTTTACGTAGTTGGTATGTAATGTCTAAATTTATGAACAATGTGAGGTGAAAGTATGAAAACTTGAAGGAGTTTTGAGTATGGTTTTGTAAAATTAAATACCACTAGATAAAGAAAAGACTATATCTATTCAATTAAACAAGCTAGTAAAGAAGCAGTGTGGTTGAAGTTGATGTTGAAAGAACTCGAATGCAAACAAGAGAACATTATTTATTATATGATAACCAAAGTACTTTGCATCTTGCAAGGAATCCATCATTTCATTCAAAGACAAAACATATTCGAGTTCAATATCACTTCGTTCATGAGAAAGTAGAAGATGGAACAATGGACATGCAAAAATTTAAATAATGGATAACCTGACATATTTTATGACAAAAGTAATCAATGGTGACAAGTTTATGTGGTGTCGATCCTCGTGTGGCCTGACAGAGACGTAAGTAATATGTAGCGACAAGGTAGAAAGAATAGTGTGAAGATCTGATTGACTCTCAATCAAATCTTCAAGTAGGAGATTGTTGCTGCCAACTACATCAAAGTCAAGAAAGAAGGCAGCTGACTACACAAAGTCAGTAATAGTAAGAAGGAAAAAAAGTCCACAGGTGGGTGTATGCATATGGGAGGCCTATAAATAGGCCTTCCTATCAGTTTTCTAATATTTTAGAAATCTCTTCTTCTATTAAATCCTCACAAAAGTTTAGAGAGTGTTTTTCTTATTTAGTGAGAGAGTTATTGTTTCTCTTTGTAAAATAAAGAGATGTTGTACTTCTAAATTTCGTAGTGAATTTTTTTTTCTTACCCGCAATTTTTACCCTAATTTAGAAGTTTTTCATATAAAATCTATCTATTTATTACTATTCTTTCAGTTATATTTAGCTGTGAAGCTGCTTTAATTCGGTCAAATTTTACAACACTAAAAATAGAATCATCCATGTCAAGTTGCTTAATAACTGCGATGTCTTATTTTACACACTGAATTGACCAGCAGATTGTGACCATCCAAGTTGACTTCAAATCAAAGCAAATGATCCTATTCATGCTAGCGTTCTTCAAAATCACAACTCAATTCGATTCGCTGGATTCACGAGTTAAGTGTTTGAATTTCCAAGACCTTGATTCCTTTAACACACACATTGCTCATAACAACTTAAACATCAACGCATCATTCCTCGAAATGAATGGAAACAACAACAAATGAGTGTGTAGTAGGAATGAACTCTGACCCACTTAAAACCCAACTGAGTAAACTTAAATGTTATGTTTGACTATATCTCATAGTGTCAGCGGGTGCGTTTGAATGCTGTGATGTATATGTACTTAAAGTGATAATTGGTCAGTACCTATTAATTGGCCCCAGAATGAGGCAGGTGCCATTTTATTATCTCGGATGAATTATCCAAGGCTAGATTAGGGATGGTATCATTTTGTTGGCCTAGGTGAATTAGCTTGCACCCTATTAGGGCATGTGTTAATTTGTTGGTCAAAATGAATTAGCCGATGCCAAAATGGAGCAAGGATCACTTTATTGGCAACTAATTAGTTGACGTCAAATTAGAATCGATTGGATGCGACAAACAGTAAAATAAGATAAATACCATTCCATTTGTTAGAGTAAATTAATCTACACACACTCTAATAAAAGCAAGGTTTTGCATATTAATTTAACACTACTGTGTCATACATTTAAATGATTTTTTTATGGATTTTTTGAGATACGTATATCACAACTTTCTTTGACAAATATTATGGAGAAATTAGCGGTGTCATATAATACAATTATAAATATTTGTGATATATAAAATAAACTAAGAATACTTTTACATTTATTTTATATGAGTTTTACGTAGTTGGTATGTAATGTCTAAATTTATGAACAATGTGTGGTGAAAGTATGAAAACTTGAAGGAGTTTTGAGTATGGTTTTGTAAAATTAAATACAAATAGATAAAGAAAAGACTATATCTATTGAATTTAACATGTTGTAATCCTTAATTTGGCAGTGAAATTTGAGTGTTATTGGATGGTGGTCTATCAATTGTACCAAAAACTTTACCTTGCTTGTGATCTTAGTAGAAACCATCAATTCTTAGATGGTCTTAAAGAATGATCTCATCCAAATGTGAAGACATTCCAAATATTTAGGATCGTTTGATTTCTTTACTTTTTTAAAAAAATAAAAATAAAAACTTGTTAACATCTAATAATTATATGTTATATTAAATTTAAAGGTAATTTTTATAAATATATAAAATAAATAAATTTTATTTTAATCTCTTAGTAATATTTATTAAAATTAGTATATTTTGATTAAAATAAATATTTTTCAATTACTAAAGCAAATGTTATTTAAAATTTATATGTTTTGAGGATATCTTAAATTTAAATTATGTTTATTAATACTTATTAAATTAAAATTATTTTATTTTTAAAATTTAGGTTAATTATAAAAATTGAATTAAGTTATTAAATTAAATTATTCATAAGTGTTAGTAATAATTAATATTAAATAATTAAATATGATATTGAATTAAATTGCTTATAATTTGTACTAATAATTAATATTAAATAATTAAATAATATATTTAGTTGATAGTAAATCATATCATAAAAAATAGAAACAAGAAACAAAAATGAATTTTATAGCATTTATAATTTGTGAAAATCGAAAGAAACCATAATTAAAAATAGAAATTGTAAACTCAAATAATTTAAAAAATAAAAAAATATATAAATATAATTAGAAACAAAAATCCCTTGCAGCAGCCCCTCTTCGGACGTGTCGCCTTGAGTTTTTGGCTATGAAGTATACTAATCAAGCTATAAGGAAGTTTTGTGCATAGTTATGCCTCTGCTGACTTGTATAGCTTTCTGCACTTTAGGGCGATTTTCGTCAAATGCTCCCTCTACTTTTGCCCCTTTTTTCTTTTCTACATTGTATTTTGCTCTGTTAGGTGTTGTCAGTCTTAACAGATTTGAAATGATGATTACTTTCTCTTGTAAAAAAGCTTTCAGCCCATCTCTTCAAGCAGACGAAACCCCTGAAATAGCAGGCAACAGAGCGTCAATGAGTCCTTTTTTTTTTTTTTCCTCTCCCTTTACCTTGCAAGGAGCAGTGCGTATCAATGATATTCACGAATTTGTGCATTAACGGATATGTCAGCATGTTAAGACAAGGAGCAACTTTTGATATACATAACCATAAGAAATGAATCGCCCTAATGTCCATATCTTTATGAACACTAATGGACGCATTGTAAGAGAATAAAATCTCTTTTATCCTTAGAATTACTAACGCTAATATCATGAGAGATATTATTAGGTAAGACTGGAAAACAATTGAATAGATGTTCGCATGATTAGAAGGAAAAATACAAGCCTTCATGAACAAAAACATTACCTTGCAACAGAATGGACAGACTTGGCTTTTCTCCATCCACTGATATATGCAGTGAAGGTGGTAATGGTGCTTACAATCCGTGAGTGTCCTTGGGCTTTCCAAAGTGTACTCTTACAAAAGAAAAAAGCAACAAAAGACTCAATATACGCGATCAAGAAGCATGTATTCTTAAATGGACTGTCCAAACAAGCACGCAAGGACCAACTGAATTCATATTGGTACTTCACCTTCAAGACATATGGGGCAGATGTCATCTTCGTCAAGGGATCCATAGATATATACATCCTTGGTTCTGTCCTTTTGCGTTGTAGGCATTGTTTGTGACTCTGAATTGTCGAGTGGAGAGACTAGCTCATTGATCTTTATAAGTGTTCTTTTTTGTGTTGTACTTATGCGTTGCATACTGCGGTTGGTCGACCCATCGTTTGATGCAGAGTCTTCTGACTTATCATTTTTGTTGAACAACGCTGCACACTGTAGTTAACTTCTGTGAGTACAATGTTGGGATTACTCAGTCACTTGCATGTTACCCAAGTCTAATTAAGTCACAAATAAGTTGATTTTTCAGAATCTGTGTTGTTTTGACTAGCACTAAATAGTATGACCAATTAATCTGAACAGTGATTGTGATATTTGAGATATGACCAACTTCATTACTGGCTATCTTATGAAGGGGTCTTCCAGATACCATGAAAAACCATTTTAATGAGAACATGTTCTGGATTCAGGAACCTAAATACACATCTTTTAGGATGTGTATTGTTATTCTGCGGTTTCCACTTCGTAACATATCCATTAGTATGTACAAAGAGGGAACAAGAAGTATCAGTGACATGTTGTGAATTGAATAAGATAGATCAAAACAAAAAGAAATTAAGATCAAACAAAAGATAGACAGAAAAGAGTTACCTTGCTCCATAAGGTATTGACAAAGCATTCATTGGAGATGTTATCTTCTTCTCCTGGCTCCCCGAGATGATAGGAAGAACAAACACAGCCCATCTTCTAACCTAGCTTCAAAAATTTATGTTCCAACTTTCAACCTATTCCTCTGCAAGATACGACAGAACGCAAAGTCACTAAACAAGAATAGAGGTCTTATTCTCATGATCTCCCGAATCCCCTTTCCGTGTTAAAACAAAAAAACAAACAATAAAAACTACTTATAACAAGCTTGTGCAAGATGTCCAAAAGCTTTTATCACACCCATTAAAGATCGTAACTTTGTCTTTCTAAATTCGTAATCTTTGTACGAAGAAATTGATTAGACGCTTACATATAATCAAGATATCATATATGCGGTTCCAAAGCAATTGAATGCATCTTGGATTCACGTAAGGAAGCAAGGAATTGTTACTTTGTTAATCTAATAATCAGGAAACAGTTCCACGAAGGCAAATATAAACTTTGAGATTATACCAAAAAGTTACGTTTTTTTAATTAACGAAACAAGACACGAATAACACGAAACATGAAACCCAAAACATTCTGATTCTCAAACCTCGAAAGTACCAAACTTGTGAGCATAATTGAACGCAAACTCTATTTGCGCCCTAATAAAGGATAGGAGGAGTGATACTAACAGATAGTATGATACTTTTCAATAAATGATAATTGACTAGACTACAATATGATTGTAAGGGAAATTCAGATTAAGAGAAATAGTTCAAATCCCCAATTCTATAGATAAGTATAAAAGGAGTATTATATATAAGAAAAAAGTTAACTCTTATTATATAGTTATTATTATAACTGTAAGAAGAAAGTTATGATTCGCAGTCTCGCATAAGGTCTAAGATAGTATTTATTGTTATTTATAATACCAACTTGTATCCTAATGTTTATAAAATAATACTATGTCCACTTTTAAATCTAACTCCATTAGGTTTAAAATCATTAGCCTTTGACAAGTGACATGTCTATGCAATCATATATTGGCTTGACTATTATAATATTTAAAAAAAATTGTTAATATTTTAAGACAGAAGATACGATTTATCCTCTAACATTCTACATAAAGTCTTAAGATAATCTTTATAGTTATCTATAGTTACGCTCTAATGTTTACAAAATAACGTGATTTGCAACCTCAAACTTCACTTAGGTTTTTATTTGATCTTGGCATGTGCAATTATAATCACATGAAATCTCACTACAACAGAAGGGATATTTAGTGACAAAATTTTTTGTCACTAAAACCCCAACAATCATCACCAATACTAATTAGGGATGCATTATTTTTTCGCATAAATCGTCGCTTAATTCTCATAAGAAAAAACTATAGGTGATGTTTTTGCCAAATTGTTGTCGCTAACAATTTCTTACTACAAGCTAAATGCGTAGCGAAAAAAGATAGGAGATGATCTACTAAATCATCACCAATAATCTCTTGTACCCTTAGTTTTTGTGCCGAAAAGCTATTAGTTACAGTATTGCGAATGTAGCGAAAAAATTTTCGCAATAATTTTGTGACATAGCTAATTATTTTTAGCGACGAAATATAAGCATGACCAAAAATTATTGGCGACCGTTTGGTAAACATAGCAAAATTTCTTTAGCTACATTTTTAGAAACATAGCCAAAATTTATTGGCTACGATTTGGAAAATGTAACCAAATCTTTTTAGCTACGTTTTGAAATTTTGATCATATACATTATTACTAAATATTTTATAGGTGACATTTTTAATCCATGTTATTTTATGTAACATTTAGATTTTTTGTTTTATAATTTATTAATAACAATCAATCAAGAAAGAAAATGCTTGTTTCAAGATAGTTAATAATGCTTGTTTAAAGATAGTTAATAATGCTTGTCTAATCTTTATATATTTGAAAGTCATGTGTAAGTAAGTTTGGTCAAATCTAGTCAACTATATATTATATATTGACACTTGTTGATCGGATTGTAAGATAGGTCATTGACTTACAATCAATTATCAATATAATGTTAATAGAAGCATATCATATCTAGCAATTGCACAAGTAGAACATATGAGATACTTTAACACAATCGTAATAGAACTTTCATCAAACACTTTATACACATGATAAATTCATCCCAAACTAACAAAAAAATCATTTCTTTCCCTTTCTTTACTAACATTAAGATATTCAAACTAAAATTCAAACATTCACAGTCCAAACAAACACAAAGAACTCAAATAACATCGAACAACCAATCCAACATCAAAGGTTAAAACACTATCATTGTAAGAACAAAAAAAATCCAATAACAAAGATTCAACGACTTACCTCGACCGACGATTCACTGGAGACGATGGAAGCAGACAACACCACACAATGGACTCCCAGGTGAAGAAGACAGAAGGATGGCGAATGGAGAGAAAATGAAGAACTTATGCGAGGGAGAAGAGAGGTCGAAAGGGGTGGTTAGTGGGTGGCGAGTGGTTCTTTTGATTAAAGGGTTAGTTCTTTTGATTAAACAGAATCCAAAACAACATTATTTGTCATTGAACAAATGATATCATTTTCACTTTATTTTATTCATACTGCAACATTTGATGATGATCTCACAATTCGTCGCCAAATGTTAATCAACAGCCAAATATTTAGCTACCAATTTACAAAATCGTCACCCTTTGGATTAAACAAAAATGAAAGTGGCATTGTTTTTGCTTTTTTTTAATGATGCAACATTTGACAAAGATCTCACAATTCGTCGGCAAATGTTAATCAGTAGCTAAATATTTGACTACAAATTTACAAAATCGTTGCCCTTTGGATTAAAAGGAATTGAAAACTACTCGTTTTCACTTAATTTTTTTATGCTGCAACATTTGGTAATGATATGTGAGATCATCGCCAAATGTTAATCAATAGCTGACTATTTGGCTACCAATTTCCAAAATCATTGCCAATACTATACTTTTTTATATAGCTTTTTATATTTTGCTAACTTTTTTTTAATATATCGTAAACATAAATTACTATAGAATTTATATATATTAAATACAGTTTTGTGAGACCACATAAAATTATAAAATCATATATATGTTAAAAGATATTAATAAAAAGTATAAATGACATTTTTATTAACTAAATTTATTTTTAAACTTATACAATCATGGTGATTAATATTAAATTTGATATTTTAAATGACATTGTTGTTAAATAAATTTATTTTAAGATTTACAATAGAATTTGAATAACATTAAATTTGATTTTTAGGAATATGATAGTAATATTTAATATTGATTTCTATTTTGTACTATATTGTAATATTTTTAATTAAATTGCTATTGTTATTATCATATATGGTAATTAATATAATGTTATATGAATGTATAGATAATAATTATAACTAGTTTAATGATTTATGAATTATTACATAATATATAAATTTTCTTCCGACTTAATCAAGAACGACATCATTTAGCTTAACGACAAACGACGTTGTTTTCTACCAAGTTATTAACATGAAAACAAAGCTATATTTGTTCTCGTGTTAGTCATTGTATTTTCTCTTGGTAATCTATTGAAGAAGCATCATCGCCTCTTTTGCGATCGTCTCCTGTCTTGTGGTTGTCACCATCGAAGAAGCGTCGTGTCTTGTGTTGGTATGTATTATTCTTCTTTTCTATTACCAAGAACCCTCTTTATTGCGCTCTATTTTTCTGCTATGTTTTGGAGTTTATGTTGGTTTTTGTTATGCAAATGATGTATGGGTTTCCCTTTTTGTTTGTGTTTGGAAAATAGTGAATTGTGTTTCTATGTTAGATATATATGGGTAGACATTTTTTCCACCTTCCATGATTATTTGAGAAAACCTTGCTAATTGTTTAATGAAAGGTATAGTAGAGAATCAACACTAAATCTGCAATGGATGTTTATGTTCTAATTTTCCATATGATTGCTTTACATCAAATCTATACCACTTATAGTATACACATGCATCCATCATCAGGACTTTATTTCAATATGTCATGAGGCTATGATTTGACATAACAATTAAAAGTCAAATGATCAAAACTAGAAATTTGGTAAGGCACAAAAACATATATATGTAATAAACCCAAAGTTCTAATATTTCATTCAACTCACTTGAGAATGGTTAATTACTTTATATGAAGAACAATTCCCATCATGTTGAGTTTTCTTGCTGCAATTAAAATTACGATTGAATTTGTAATCAAATAATTAGATTAATTTTAATTGTTTATTGCAATATTTTTAATCTTAGATTTGTGATTAATTAGATTGTTAGTTTATTTTTCATTTATTTTATTTACTTGCTTACTCATTTAATTAATGGTTTTAATTTGATTCCTAGTTGTTTATATGTTTTATTTTATGTTGTTATTTTATTTTCACATTTAATTATTTATTGAGCATAATAAGTGATAATTGTGGGGAAATAAGTATTCCTATAATTTATTTGCAAATTTTCTCACACTTATTCAAAGTTTCAGGCACAATGACGAAATCACGATGAGAAAAGGAGACTCCTAGGAAGCAACAACAAGGAGAAGGTTCCTCAACTACAATCCAGCCCCCAGAGCAGTTGAGAATGTTGTTGTACAATGTTGAGGCTCAAGAGAAACAATACTAACAATTTAAGGATAAAAAGTTCAAAATTGGCAGATTCATCGATTAAGAGGCACTGGAGCAAGTTGGTTTAGCTCAACAAGTTCGGCAACTTGTTGACAATGTGCATGGTCTTCACTCTTCGAAATTGTGGAGCCCTCTTACTAAGAGTGTACATTATAGGTACTCTCCATATTCTTCTTAGAGAAAGGTGGTTATGATGGGGATTGTCCTAACATGATCTAATTATGGATAATAGGAGATACATTCTAGATGAGCTATTCAAAATTTTCCATCACGATGTGTCTATATGATTAAAAGTTCGTAGGGAAGTCAAAGTACATCATACTATGGACAGACTTTCCATATGGATTGTTTCCTCAACACTTCTAGCGTACGATTAGCATGGAGGAAGACTACTACATAAACAAATCCAAGGCATCCATGCTATGACATCCTGCATTCAGATGCATTCATGGTATTTTAAGTCACAAGTTCGATGGTCGGGGTGACAATTACGAAGTCATCAGGAGCTTGGACGTGTATTACTTATGGAGTATGAACGAGAGGATGCCAATCCACCTAGGGCATGCACTTACACACATTATCAAGTGTCATAGTGAATAAAGAAAGATCGCCACAATCTATCTTAGGCCTTATATGGCCAGACTAATAAGACGGACGGGGATATTTAATCAACTACCACCGATAAGGTAGATAGGCGTATATGTTGCATCACTGCATGGTTTAGGCAGTGATGTAGCATATACGCATGGTCCCTATACTTGGGGACCCACATGTAACATATATAAACTAATTGGGGAGCATGATAAGTCAATAACGGAGGATGAAGATAGAGTAGAGCAACATACCATGAAGCAACCACTACAACCATAGCTATCGCCACCTGAAACAGGAGGTGGAGTACCAACGAAGAATAGTTTAAGAGTACCTAGTGCTAGGATACCAAATCCAAACTAGCTAAAGATAACATTGTTAGAAGGATGGGTAGCTCAACTTTTAGGTACTCAAAAGACTCTCTGACAATAGTAGGCAAAGTTTTTAGAGTAAGTAGGCTGATTTGAGACTTGAGTGGTATCTTCTTGTTACATAAAACTCTTGATACACTTCTCCATTTAAGTTAGCCTGATCTGATACGGTGGACTATATCTTCATCAAACTCTTTATTACTTTGGATGATAGACCCTAGATATTTAAAATACTCTTTTCATGGTATAACTTTTGAACCAATCTTTACCTCACATCAAAATCCACCCTATGACCTAAAAAGTTACACTCTAGTATTTAGTCTTAGTCCTGCTCAATTAAAAAGCCCTTCAACTCTAATGTATTCCTCCAAACCATCTCCATACCTAAACACCCAAAAACTTATATAAAAGCAAGAAATATACAAACATTTTGACCTCTACAAATCAAAACTTCTGGAAAATTTGCAAATTAGCACTTACGAAAAATTTTGTGCTATAAAAAAGAAAACTACGTATACAATAAATGGGTGTTAATGTCAGTATAACGGTGAGACTTATGACATTACATTTGGCACTGCCATCATCTGGGAGGGAAAGGACGAGTGGCGCGATAACTCCCTATATTTGTTGCTATTTTCTCCAGTAAAAGGCGTCTTGGGAGGCTTTGGAATCACTGCCTTTATTGCCACTCTAACTCAAAGTTATGAAAACCGTACCGGGCTCAGTACCGGATTGAGCTCTGGAACGAAACTGTACCGGTACTGGTCGGTACCGGATACCGGGTACCATTTCGGAGAATTTTTTAAAATTATAAAATAGTCTCAAAAATTTTTAAAAATTGCAAAATAGTCCATATTAGTATATTATACAGTTGTACTGTACACTTTACTAGTTTATTGTTTACATCAACCATGTTTTCAAAAATCTTAATAATAAATAATAATGA
>JANZLD010000003.1:39105717-39125164 GCA_026413575.1 Erythroxylum carthagenense | reverse complement strand
TAAGATTGTAAGCACAAGGCTTCAGGACTACGAAAGTTGCTATGATTTACAAGAGTAATTAATTTGAAATTAGGGTTTAATGAAATGAACTCCACAAAGCAAGATGATTAAGTTTCCTATTTTATGGTTCAAGAGTTAGATTTCGGTAACGGGATCCAACATCAACAGTTGAAGTCCGGTTTCCGGCTCGGGTTTCGACACTTGTAATCTGATCCTTTAATCATAACTATTTCTTAATGAAATTGCATAAAGGGATAAGCAAAAAAAACACACAAGAATTTCAAGAGATGAGTATAAAATTATCCTTTTTCGGCCAAATATGAAATGATTCATCGTATTATTACCCATCTCTTATCAAGTATTTACTAGATATGTATTACTAGTTTATGTGACATAATGATGTTTGATATTTTATTGGTATAAGTTTTTTTATAAAAATAATGGAAGGTAAATCTTCGAAATCAATAGGAAGAACTTGTAGCTAAAAGCAATATGATGAGTAGATTATTTATTGATGTAAACTTTGAAGTCCTTTGATGACTTCATGTGCTAATGCTAGAAGCAGGTTTTATAATGCCTCAATTAAAAGATAGGTAAGTTAGTAATAATAAAGTAGTTATCGTTCGATAATGAATAATTTTTATTATCGCGTTGTTACAGGAAGGGGGATGTAAATTTTTCATATGAATAAAAGAAGACTTTGATGAAAAGGCAAATTATAATATGGATTCTTGTATTTAATGATTCCATCAAAGGTTGACATTCAACAGTTGAGAGCTTCCTCTGGTATGCTGAGATATTTAAATGGCAAGGCCCCTATCTTGAGCCCCATCTCGATATCCTTAGTTGCCACTCTATTGTTGGAATTGGTTGATAAGTAAAAACAGTAGAACAATCTTGTAATAATAGAACAACACAAATTCCTACCATTGTTGAAATCATTTCTCATCAAATTCAAGATCTATGCATCATTATAAATAAACTTGGTCACCTTTTTTGTACTCTGCATATCAATAATAGAAATACTTAACATCTCTTATATTGCCAACATCAAGTCAATGCAATGTACAATACAAAAAGTCCTATAAAAAGAATCATACTTGTTTTACAATCTTCTTCTTGCTACTTTATAAGCAAAATCACTGTCACTAACAGACTAAACAATATATTTTGACCCAACTTCATTAACAACTATATGAAATATCTAAATATAGTATTAGTATTCCTAACAAGACTAGATGTATCAATAGACTTCAAAAATATTGTCTTATTTAAAGAATAAACAAAAAATAATCATAGGCTTATGCTTTCTATTTGTCCAACTATCACGTATGATTGAACATTCATAAATAGCCTAAGTCATTCTTCCTTTATCCAAGTAACTTTTTATTTCATAAATATAGTTGTTCAAAAGTGTACCTTTGTAGTAATCAATTGAAGGAGTTTATCCTAAAAGGTAATAGCATCCACCATAAGCTGATGAAAATAAGATCTGGTAGCAATGAATGTTATGCATGAATCATATCATTGTCTAGCTATTGTCATAATTATAAGGCACTATGGATTGGAGGCTAAGCTATAGGAGTTATCATGGTGCAAAAAAAAAAGATACATGTCTTCTTCTTTTCCTAACATTAGGTGCAACATTTACTTCTTATTGGATAAGAATACTACCACCTTCAACATCTTCACTATCATCCTAAACACCAACAAAAAAATTTTCACAACCAATTTCTTAGTTCAATTTTTTTCCTTCTATCTTTCTCATACTGATATTCTTAGTAAAGTCTTCATTTATCATTTCACATCATGATTCACTTTCTTATAAGGCTTCACAACCTTTGATCCCAGTTAAATGTTTCTTTAATTTAGTGATTTATCCACATTTTAATTGTTTAATGTAATATAGATAAATGATATGATTTTTTATTTTAGAAACTAATCTAGCATGAGCTCAAGTTGAATCATCGATCTTCTTAAACTTGAAGTTACTAAATTATCAAAAGTACTTAAACTTTTCTCCATTTATCTATAAAATAAATAAATATATCAAAATTAAATTAAGAATGTAGAGTAAACAAATTGAATGTGGAATAGACATATTAAAAAGTTAAATGAATAATTCCAAAATCCAAACTATAACAATCTAACACTGGAATAGTCAATAGACTTACTACTTAGATAGATACCATTTATTGAATGACTTATAGATACCATTTAGAGAATGACTTATGCATCTAAGGACATAAAATAAATAACTCTATAATAAAATATCTCCAAGCGTCACAAAAAAGCAGTTAATGTAAATAATTTCATGGTAATAATAATTTTTTTCCAAAAAAAGAGATTCATAACATTAAATCAAACAAAAATCATGATTTAAATCTACCTTTCTATTTCTCAATACCTACAAGACATGAATACTAAGATTTGTTTAAATATTTGCAATTTCACATCATGAATATGAAAATCCGTTTAATTGTTAAACTAACGAATTGAGTATACTCATAACAAATCTTAGAAAACATTTAATGTAATCATGAAAATTGATGTTAATTGACGTTTAATATAATTATAGAAAAATTAAATCACATTATTTTTAATTATTAATTTCTAAGTAATTAATAATAAGAATGATTAATTATTAATACATTATCCAATCCAAAGTACATATAATCAAAATTAGTAATATAAAAGATTAATTATTAAAGTTTCAAAGCAAAAGCAAATAAAAGGAAAAGATTGTGATTTGCAAATGTGATTGATCAATTTTTTAAGCATTAATCAATTGATTAAATCCTCTTAATTGAAAATATCCAATCATAAAACAAAAAGGAGAAAACACACAAATATTTATCTAGTAAAAGGTCAAAACTGAACAATCCTTCTATTAATTCTAATTAATCAATCCTATATAATAAACCTAACTAAGCATATTTTTTCAATTTGAAATTTTAATATTACTTATTGTTTTAAATGTATTACATTGTTCATATATATTAATTTTAACCATACTGAGCATAGTTTTCTTTTTCTCTAATTTTCCTAAAATTACAAAACATGATTTCTATAGCGTCCTTTAGATTTTAATTTCAATTAGGACTATATAATGATCTATTTGGCAAATAGCTAATGGCTGATTCTATTAACTAATTTAATTAGCAGATTGCATTAGCTGTTTGTTAGAGATGTTTGGTAAAATTAGTTATTTAGCATTAGCTATTTATGTGTAAAATAACTTATAAGGACATGATTTAAAAACAAATAAGGATATGAATATTATATATCTTAGTATTTAGTTAAATATTCTTATAAGAATTTAAATTTTAGATATTTAATTATAAAAAAATTAAGTTTATAACTTTAATAAAAATATAGAATATTTAATAATAACAATGATGATGATGACGACGACGACGGACAACAAATAAAATTCCTAAGAATTTAATTTATCTCAAAATTTTGAAATAAATAAATTTAATTAAGAAATGACTTTCTTAATTATTTAAGAAAACATTTTTCTTAATTTCAAGAAGTCTAATTAAATAATTTCAATCTAATTGAAAATAATATTGAAAATAATTAATTATAATTTTAGAAACAACTTATCTAATTAACTAATTTTAAAAACTATTTTTCTAAAATTAATTAAGAATCAATATTATTATTAATCTTAATCAAATTAAGAAAAATAATTGCGATAATTTTGGAATTGAATTGATAATTAATATAATTTAATTATTCAATATCTTGAAAATTTAAATTAATTTCTAAAGTATTCCTAATAAAATTAACCCTTGAAAACAATTTTCAAACAATTAAAAACACCTTTTCAAAATTATTAGTAATTTAAACATGCTCAACTTCAATTAAACTCATTTAATTGGAATTAATTTAAAATATTAAAAACAAACAAAACCTTCCTTCTTCTTCGTTGGCATCTTCTTATATTTATGTATTATTCATTGATGAGACAAATTAACAAGTAGTCTATGTCTACTATTCATCTCTGCCTAATTGCTTCTCACGTTACTGCTTCCCTTACAGCCAATCTCAATCGTCATCTTTCTGTCTCACGTTGTCTCACTGTTATTGCCTCCCTACGTCTCTGATATTACTAGCCATAGATTTCTCACTGACTAGTGTCAGCAATACCCAAATGCAGACATAACTCCAACCAAGTTTTAAATCGTGCATAGAGGGTTTTTAGAATGGCAGATTAGGCAACACAAAAAAGGACATAAAAAATCTAATTAAAGAAGGAAAGAGAGCAACTTTTTTTGCTGCAGTTGGCTACCACACTTCGTACGCGGTCATTCAGCCAACCACAAGCAAACTCATGAATTTTTCAGAATTAACACCTCCTTCAACCTAGGTTTTCTTGAGAGGATATATTTGTCAGTTTTAATCCACTGAACGCAAATACTGATTGATAAGGATAATTTTGTTGTAGACAAGAATTCTGCCAGAGAATGCAGAAGACCAGAAAATACAGAAGAGAAGAAAGATTTTCAGGGAGAAGTAGAATTTTGCATAATATCTTCGTTGTCCTATATTGATTAACTTGTGCCAATATATAGCACTTTTCTTGAACAGAAATAACAAACAGAAGCAAATAATGGGCCACGCCCACCTTCATACAAGGAAAGGAATTAAACAGAAGTAAACAACTTACTGGGTAATGGACTCCTAAAATAACTCTAGCAACAAGACTAAGTCTTATTTAATCACAACAACCAACAGACCACGTTTGCATGTTGCCTCCCTAACCACCCCACTCTCCTCTGTTCTCTAATCACAAAACAGGGGCAAACAGAGGACCCATGGATGGCCATGCAAACCATGCACGTATCAGTTTCCTCCCCTCTTCAAGGACCCTTGTCCTCAAGGGTGAAAGATGGATAGGTTCTCTGCAGTCTTCTAGTGTCTTCCCAGGTAGCATCTTCAGGAGACGCGCCAATCCATTTTACAAGGACCTCCTTCTTTGGCCTATATTTGCCCTTCTGTATAACCCGATGTGCAAGAACTTTTTCCGGCTGAGGAAGAACAGGGCTCTCTTCCGTTGATGGTGGAAGATCAGGAGAGGCCACGGGTCTGTCACCCAAGAACTTACGGAGCCGACTCACGTGGAATACATTGTGGATTCTGGTTCCCGATGGTAACTCCAAACGGTAGGCAACGTACCCGATTCGAGCTATGATCCGAAAAGGCCCATAAAACCTTGGAGATAATTTCATAGATGCTCGGAATACAACTGAAGATTGTCGGTACTGCTGTAACTTGAGATATACATAATCACCTACCTCAAATTCAACGTCACGTCGATGCTGATCTGCAAGAGACTTCATACGATCACGTGCTTGCTTGAGAGTGATTTTAAGCTCTTTGAGCATATCATCCCTTTCCCGTAGGAAAGAATCAACGGCTTCCACCCTAGCTGTTCGCGGTACATACCTAAGCAATGAAGGAGGTGGAATTCCATACACTGCTTGAAAAGGAGAAACTTTTGTGGAGGAATGGGTTGAAGTGTTATAGCTATACTCAGCCCAAGGAAGCCATTCTTTCCATCGTTTTGGTTGATCACTCGTGAAGCATCGTAGGTATTGTTCCAAGGTCCTGTTTACCACTTCCGTTTGTCCATCGGACTGCGGATGATAACTTGAGCTCATATTAAGCTTTGTTCCTTGCATCTCAAAGAGCTTGCTCCAGAAATTGCTCATAAATATGCGATCCCTGTCACTAACGATGCTTGATGGAACGCCATGTAACCTGACTATATTTGCAATAAAAGCCTTTGCCACAGACAGTGAGGTACACGGCTTGGACATGGAAATAAAGTGTGCATATTTTGACAATCTATCTAAAACAACCATTATTACCTGGCACCCTCCTAATGTTGGCAAACCATCAATAAAATCCATGGACACATCACTCCAAATTCGATTTGGTATCGGCAACGGTTGAAGAAGTCCAGCAGGTGCAAGGTGATCAGTTTTGTTCCTTTGGCATATATCACAATGGCGAATAAACTCCAAGATTGAGTGTCGCATCCCTTTCCAATAAAATTCAGCATGAACCCGTGCTAATGTTTTGTGGAACCCAAAATGACCCCCAACTGCTGAAGCATGCAATTCCGCCAAAATCACAGGAATAAGAGGTGAGGAAGGACTGAGGAGGACTTTCTCCCCAAGAAACCAAACACCATCTCTCTTGATTGCTTTTGGGTCTGATGCGAACGAAAAATAAAAAGGATCACTGCTGCATTCATGTTGCAGTTGTTGCCACCAAACTGCCTGGGGTGTAGAAACAGCAGCAAAGCACAACTCGGCCTTGCGTGATAAAGAATCCGCTGCAGTGTTCTCTGCTCCTTTTTTATATTCGATCCGGTATTCATATCCCATCAACTTGGGCAGCCACCGAGCTTGAGCGGGAGTGGTTATTCTTTGCTCCAAGAGGTATTTTAAGCTGCGGTGATCAGTACGAACAATGAAGGAATTGCCTAGTAAATAAGGTCGCCATTTCCTTACCGATTTAACGACAGCGAGCATCTCCTTCTCGTAGGTAGAGTATTTGAGGGCTGCTCCCTTGAGTCCTTCACTGAAGAAGGCTATTGGTTGGTTTTGTTGCATCAGCACTGCTCCAATACCACTACCACTAGCATCACACTCTATGACGAATGGCTGGGAAAAATCTGGCAATCTTAGAACAGGCACATGAGAAAGAGTTTGTTTGAGGTGTTCAAATGCTTCGGCTGCCTCATGGGTCCAGATAAATCCTTCTTTACTCATTAGGCGGTGTAGGGGTGCAACAATCGTTCCATAATGCTTAATGAACTTCCGGTAATAACCAACCAAACCCAAAAAACCACGGACTGCTCGAACTGTAGTGGGAACCGGCCAATCTAATACAGCTTGTATTTTGCTCGAGCATGGCGCAATCCCATCGCCTGTCAAGATGTGGCCGAGATACTCAATCCTTTCCACAGCAAAAACACATTTTTCTTCTTTGGCAAAAAATTGATGCTGGCTGAGTATGGTGAGTACGGACTGGAGATGTTGCATATGTTCTTCCCACGATTTGGAATAAACGAGTATGTCGTCAAAGAAAACCAAAACAAATTTGCGAAGGAAAGGGCGAAATACCTCATTCATCAAACTTTGGAAGGTTGAAGGCGCATTTGTGAGACCGAACGGCATCACCACAAACTCATAATGTCCTTCGTGTGTACGGAATGCCGTCTTAGGAATGTCTGGTTCATAGACCCTGATTTGGTGATATCCAGCTCTCAGATCGAATTTTGAAAAGTAGCGCGCTCCAAACAGTTCATCCATTAATTCGTCGATTACAGGTATTGGAAATTTATCCTTTATCGTAACCTCGTTAAGAGCACGATAGTCCACACAAAACCTCCACTCTCCGTTAGCTTTACGTACCAAAAGGACTGGGGAGGAGAACGGGCTAGAACTTGGTCGAATTAACCCAGACGCCAATAACTCACGCACCTGATTTTCGATCTCCGTCTTCTGGTAGTATGGGTACCGATAGGGACGTACGTTTACGGGTTTAGAATTTGGTAGTAGTGGAATTCTATGGTCACGGTCTCGTACTGGCGGCAGAGCTTTCGGCTTTTCAAAAATATTTTGATGCGCCCTAAGGATCTTAACAATATCTGGATGTAGTTTAAAGGAGTCTTGAATATTTACTTCGGTTGAAATCAGCTGAATAAAGAATCCAGTACCCAATAAACTGCTGGAAAGTAGGTGGTGGGCCTCTTTATCGGATAAAGCCTCCAATTCCCTTTGTTGCAATCCCTGGAAAGTATATCTCTTACTATTTAAATTAAAAGCCATTGTAAGTTTACCATAATCAGTTTCAATCGGTCCCAGGTTTGCAAGCCACTGGACTCCCAAGACTACAGAACACGCTGCTGATGGCAAAACGAAGAAGTCAGCCGCAATCCAGCAATCATGCACGAGCAGTTTCATTCCTCTACAGATTCCCGCGCAATCCACACGATCCTTGTTAGCTATCATTACTTGGAAACGTCTATTGGTATCGATTGGCAGCCCTAGCTTGGTTACAATTCCCTGTTCGATGAAGTTATGAGTGCTACCACCATCTATGAGTACGATGACCTCCTTTCCCTTCAGCTTTCCTTTGACTCGGATGGTTTGAGGATTCGGAACACCCGTTATAGCATGAAACGAAATTTCGGGCATGCGAAACTCTCCTTCTTCTTCATTTTCGGTCTTCTCCTCTGGTTCCTCAGATGGAACTTCATTGCAATCTTCAATCATAAAAAGTTGGGGACAAACACAGCGATGACCCGGCACAAATTTCTCATCACAATAGAAGCAAAGTCCCTTCTCTCTCCTTTCTTTTGCTTCTTGGAAAGACAACCTGCGAAAATTGGGAATTCCTGATTTTTGACTCGGTACTGGTCCCAGAACACAGTTACCAGATGATCCAGGAAGTTTTGGCGTCGTCGTGGAAGTCCTAGGTGTGATGTTGGAGCGTCTTTGCAGCTGAATTTTCTCCTCAATTATCCGTGCTGCTCCAATTGCATCGTTGAGAGTACGAGGTTTCTTAAGTTTAACCTCGAGTCGTATTTCGTCTCTCAAACCAGCAGTAAAGCTCCCAACCAAGAAGGATTCCGGTAAGCCGTCTACTTGATGGGACAGTCTCTCGAACTCATGCTGGTAAGCCTCCACTGTGGTTGTCTGTTTCAGCCTTGATAACGCTTCAGCAGGGTCTTCATAGTCTGTGGGTCCAAACCTTTGTAGGAGGGACCGAGTGAATTCTGTCCATGAGAGTGGTCCACGAAACTTGGTGAACCAACGGAACCACTGAAGGGCCAAGCCTTCTAGATGGAAAGAAGCCAACGGCATCCTTTGTTCCACAGTTATTCCTTGGTACGCAAAATATTGCTCAGCTCGAAAAATCCACCCCGGTGGATCCTCACCATTAAATTTTGGAAAGGACAGCTTGAGTGAGGATTTTGGAATATCAGTACTACCACGTGAATTTTCTCCAACAGAGAGGAAATTGTCGTCTGGTGTTGGACGAATAGGGGTTGAGGAAGAGTCAAAATTTGGCCCCATTTTGAAAGAGTGGAAATCAGAAACCAACGTCTGAATAAGGGAACTGAGTTGGTCGTAGTTGGCGTTGATCTTGTCCAATGTGGCTTCTTGTTTGCTCAATGCAACTTCCTGTTTGCTCAAGGCAGCTTCTTGCTTGGCAATGAGTTCAGTAACTTCAACTCTAAATTCGGCATTAGTTTTCTGTCGTGTCTCCATTTGGAAAACCTGTCTCTGATACCAAATGATAAGGATAATTTTGTTGTAGACAAGAATTCTGCCAGAGAATGCAGAAGACCAGAAAATACAGAAGAGAAGAAAGATTTTCAGGGAGAAGTAGAATTTTGCATAATATCTTCGTTGTCCTATATTGATTAACTTGTGCCAATATATAGCACTTTTCTTGAACAGAAATAACAAACAGAAGCAAATAATGGGCCACGCCCACCTTCATACAAGGAAAGGAATTAAACAGAAGTAAACAACTTACTGGGTAATGGACTCCTAAAATAACTCTAGCAACAAGACTAAGTCTTATTTAATCACAACAACCAACAGACCACGTTTGCATGTTGCCTCCCTAACCACCCCACTCTCCTCTGTTCTCTAATCACAAAACAGGGGCAAACAGAGGACCCATGGATGGCCATGCAAACCATGCACGTATCACTGATCCTCTTGAACTTTTTGAAAATCAACTAATTAGGTTTAATCAGTCAATCCAATTAGTCGATTACCAAATACAATAAAAAGTGAGTGACTTATCAGCAAAACATGAGCTTTCACTAGAATACGATTGAAGGTGCGGTCCCTTAATAACGTAATTGTTTAGGAAAATCCAGCTAACAACTGAAACCACCTAGGCCTAGGGCCTTCGGATTGAGTTGACGATATGGCTCATTTCAATGTTCTGGCAAGCATCAAATCAAATGGCTTCAATTCAATTAACATCGAACCAAGTATCTTCTATTATGTTAAGGATTCAATTTCCTTCCAAGGCAACTTATTAACAGAAACCAGGATGGACTGTCGTTGGCTATAATCTGCAGTGGACGCGGAGCTCAAGACCTTCCTTTACTGGAACTCTCCATTTAGGTAGGTATCCTATTCCTATGAATGGATAATGATTTGGTGGGTTGAAGAAGGTATAACAATTTAAAATGCTATTATATTGAGTAATAGAATATTAGTATTTTTGTTGAGCTTATCTCTAGGCAAGCCTCTGGCTTTCACGTGAGGACTGAGGGGAGCATATTAGATTCAGGAATCAGTGCACCTCACATGCATTGAAGTTCCTCCGAGCACGATAACTTTAGCAAATGCTATCACAAAGGACGTTAAAATAAGACAAATTCAGCAAAAGTAATCATTACCAGGCCTCAAGTAAGTATTGCTATTAACTACCCTTGCCCTGCTGATTCACAAAAGAAAATTTCCATAATTATTATGGTTGGTACCAGAAAGAAAAAAGGATGCTAGCAACTTGCCGTTGCTTTTCTAGCAGATCTCGGAGTTGGTGTTAAGAAGATTCGTCCACACTTAGACTCTACCTTACATTCACACAGGCCGCAAGGCAAACCTCTTTTTGGTGTAGAACAGTAGCTTGTTCGGTACATCAAGATTGGAGGCCAATGCATCACCACGTTGTATTTAATTCCATCCTATTCTTTAAAACACTGTTTATTCACTATAACAAGAACTTGACCATATATTTTGTTTAAGCTAGATGGATCAAGTTATGTGGCTACTTCTAGGATTCACATAAATTATATTCAAACCACCTCAATCGCACAAGGCCATTAGTGTGACTGACGCACCAACCAATAAGTCGTAGCCATGGACATAAAAGATGAGAACTTGGGAGAACTATTCAAGAAAAGGGGACGCATATTTGCCTTTTTCACCTTTAATATTTTGTTGGCTTGTTTGCTTTTAGAACTCTTTTCCTTGGTTGGAAAACGATCTGAATAGGACAAGAACTTAGGATAGAGATGGACTATAGAAATGCAAAAAAGGAGGCGTGATTCCCTGTACAGAATATACATATGCCTACGATTCAGGAGCAACGTAGACAATAGCCAAAAATATATAGAAAGAAGAAAAAAGAAAAAGCAGAGGAGCTATTCAACGTAGCCACAGTAACTTGGTCAACTAAACGGCACGGGACTTCACATACCAAACCTGTCTCCGACTGGAGATTGGTAGCTGGTCAGTCTGCATCACAGAGCTATGAAAACAGTATATAAAGTCATGATCAATTACCAACGCATTTCAATAGCTGTCGGTCCATACCAAAGCGTAGGGTTGTTTGTGGTCAAGTTTCAAGCTTTTTCCACCAATAAAGAAGATCAAGTCTTTTACCGTTACATCCTCCTGTCTGCACAGCTACAACGATAAGTCTTTTACCATTACATCCTCCCGTCTGTACTGTTACAATCCTTCCAAGAGCTTCAGTACATTTCCTAATTGACACCCTATCTAATTATTCGACCATCCTAAAATTTTCAGTCAATAGTCCAAATGCATTTACCGGCCGTCCAGGCAAGGCTTCATATTCAACATTAAGACTTCATTCAAATTCACAAGGCAAAACTAGTCAGCAACTGCAAGTCAGTCAAATTGACACGAGGAAAGACAAACGGAAGAATAGATCAAAAAGAGTCAATTCAAGGCATTGATTAATTATGTACACGTTAAATTTTGGTCATTTAGTAGCTACGACAAGAGATTGGATCCACAGTAACAAATCAACCTTAAAGAAGGGGAAAGTGGAGGATTTACAAGCAATTTAGCTGATCTATAGCATGCTGTAACTGCCATTAAGCAATGGTTGTTCCAAGGCATACAACTAAGCTATCAGGGAGGGAAAGTATTACGACAGTTTGTGGCTTTTAAAGGAGGTTGTTAATGTAAACGGCACGCGAGCTAGAACACTATTCATGAATATGACCGAACCAATCCGAAGTTGACAAAAGACCTGGACTTGAAGAGGCCACCAAAAAGAAACCTAGTCGATGAATCCTGAGGTACTGCTTTGGAACCGTCAGGAGTGTTTTTAACCTTAAGAATTGTCCGGCCAATAACTTGTCGTATGGAATCTATGGTTTCTGAATCAACATGGTACCCGGATGCATCACGAACATAAAACGTGTTCAGAGCCTTGCCTGCTCTGGTTCTCACTTCTGCTCTTTTGACAGAAAGACTGTTCTCTCTGAAGATGCGTGTAACATCAGATAACAAGCCTACCCTATCAGTCGTGCATAGCTCGAGCTTCAAACCCTGAATTTGACAGAAAAAATTAATCACCTACATAATGCTTAAAGCACAGAACAGGGAACAGCAAGCATACATAAGGCTTCGTATAAGATAACTAGAACAAGCTATTGATACCGCGTTGTATTGATAACAAGAACTCTTTTGACAAAAGCATGCCTCCCCTCCACTCTTTAGATAGTTACTACTACAAGAACCATGCAACAACCTTGATCAAACAAACAATGCATAACGTAACATAGCATTAGACTCAACATACGGGGCAGTTAGCAAGTCGTTGTGTTTCAAATATGCCAATTTGTTATTTCAAAACTAACGTTTTTATATCGATATCTAAAACTAACTACAGCCTTATAACCACTTTTAAAAGGATCAGCAACTAAGATTACACAATAATCTCCAATTTTGTTAAAATTACCAAAGTAAAGAGAGGGAATCACAAGTTTTAAATGATTCACCCACCTCAGATACCCTTCTCTCAATTGCTGCTTCAAGGCATTGTATCACCCGTTGTTTCTCTGCATCTGAGTTCACGGGGGATCCATCAATATGCCTGATGTAATATTCCTACAATAGCATCAACGAATCCTTCAATAAGTCTTAAACTCGATAATACTCATCTCCAAGTGCATTTGTGCAAAACCAAACGGGTGGACTGAAAATACCTGATAAGCCTCTGGGCCCTCAGCATCAACGTTAGCATGAAAAACAACATAATCCATGTCTGTCAAAGTACAAAGTGTATCAAAAAGAAGTTTTGACCTATCTTTACTCCTTATGGTTACCACAGAGTAGCCCTTATCATACCAATTAACCACACTAACATCAGGCCTTTGCTTGTCATCCAAAACATCATCATCTAAACGTTCATAATCCCTATCAGCAAACATCATTTGGTGGAGTCTTCTATCTGTATGAGTTAATCCATGAGATACCACCGTTTTGGCTCCCCTGGAATGGTTACTACCCCGAAGTACAGTACAGAGAAGTTTCTTAATCGTGGAAAGTCTCTCTGGATCAGTAATTGCAGATCCTGTGTCCTCATCTGTTACTTGCATCACAGCTGCAGCCCGTGTATTGTGTGTCCAGACTTCTGCATTCATTACATTGCATTTTAGGTGAGTTAATACAGCACTGACTTCAGAAAGCAGGCCTGGTCGATCACTTCCTGTTAACTCAATTACAGTATGGTCCATTGAGGGCTTAACCCCGACAGATCTCATAGAAGATGCAAAGCAGGACTCTGACCCCAAAGACTGGAGAAAGAAATCATAATCAGACTTGCAGCATAAAGGATGGAAAGATTAGACAAATAAACAACAAACTTTTTCTATGAGCATAAATAAAAAAACTCAAAACTCACCTGTCGAATATAATCGAGAATTGTTTCATCAGTAATCTTATTTCCATCTTCATCTGTAACATTGAAAACTGGAAACAGATAAGGTAAAAGTTGAAAATCAGCTTCTTCAGGCCAGAAAGACAAACTAATTGGGAATTATTGGATAAAATCTCACCATCCATGAACCATCCACCGTCAGAAGATATGTACGCTTTAGTTATGATAAGGTTAAGATCAGTAAGGACTTGCACAACTTCAAGAAGTATCCCATGCTTATTTGCACTGTCCACCTGCATCGCAGAATCATAAAAAGGGACCATAAACCAATAGACAGGATAAAAGATGGAGAGACAAACGATTGCAGAACGATGGGCAGTGTACCCGAACTACAGTTGCGTTCTTGCAGGCTTCATTATCAATCACAACCCTGAAGAAATAAGGAAAAATGAAGGAAATGAATGACAATGATAAGCTGCATCTTTGAGATAGTTTCCGCTGGAACTGAAGAAGACAAGAATTTGCATACCTTGGTGGATTCAACCTGCGAAAGAGTTTCTCATACTCATCATCCATATTGCTGGAATAGCTGGCGCTGACCTCTGCAGAAATAGAAGTCATTAGAGTGGCACGTTGGGATACAATAGAACCACGAAGCAAGTTCACTAAAGAAAACAAACAATTCCATAAACCGAAAAGGGTAAAGATAAATCTGAAGTAGTAATGATTGAGGAAAATCTTAAATGACTTGTTCTTCTTTTCTTTTTATAAAGAAAGCAGCCGGAATCACAAGAAAATACGAGTCTTGACCACGACGAATGAACTTTGAGAAAAATGTCAAAGAACCATAGGATTTCGGGCGATTGAAAGCCGAGCAAAACCAGGCACAAAGAGTGAGAGAGAGAGAGAGAAAGAGAGAAGGGAGATCAAGCACAAAAAACAGAGCAGCTTGAGATGACAGAAGTTTTGATTACAATCAGTGAGAGCACTTAACCAAATCACAGAGACCACTTAAGGACTAGCACAAATATTTTTAATCTTAAACACCAAATCCTAGAAAAACTAAGACAAGAAAAACAAAAAGAAAAACAGAACTCACCAGATACCCATGACCACCCACCACCAAATGTCTAACATCAGAAAGTAACAAGACTAACACAAACCAAAAATCCGAAAGAGAAATGAACCAACCAAAACATAAAAAAGCTACCGAATCACGCACAAACAAGAACCAGAGAACGAGTTGGTTACACACCCATTGCAAAATTCCTTGATTGCTTACCAAGAACCGCTGAGCCAATAAAAAAGCACTCTTGCTTCTCTCAACACACACAAACGCGCAAGAGACTCGATTCTCTATGCACACATATACATGCTATAATTCAAAGGGTAGAATCGCAAAAAAGAGACTTTTAGCAACTCTCTCTTAGTCTGTCACAAGGCAAAAGGGAAACAAGACTGTATTTATATACCAATACATATGACTGTCAACTGGGAAATTTTCAAACAACACGGAAAAGAAAATCAAAGGAGTGCCCTTTTTATATTAATTCCCAGATCAGACACCTCTCCCGCACAATACTCCAAAAAAGAAAAAAATACAATATACCCACAAATTCTCTTCGTCTATCCGTAGAGATTGAATTTTGATTCTCACTCAGTACTTTCTATTTCAGTTTCCATCCAAATTAACGACATTCAGTGTTTGAAGCCAAAATTGCTATAATGTGCGTGACTGAGAGAAGGGAGGACGAAACGAGAAAGGACTAGCTACCAGGCGCACTTTACCGAGACACGAAAAAAGGAGGTAAGCTGAGCTGGGCGTGAGGTTAAAGAGTAAATGTGGAGGCGCTGTTTACAACGGTGCGGTTAAAACAGGAAAGGGAAGAATGAATCTTCCAAGGTTTGTGGAGGGGGGCCCAGACCTTCTTCGTGGATGGATGTCGCGATACCCTGTTTCGCCACGTTCCGGTGTCGTTTCTACTGTTCTTTGAAACGCTTAATATGATATGTGGAAGAGGTTGGCTAATTAAACTTTTAAGTAAACTGTGTATTTAATAAAAGTTGTTATAAAAATTAAAAACCCAGCTCTGGTAGGAGAAATGTGCAAACTAATTTATTTGTCCACGTAAAAGATTGCGATTAGATTATATTATGTTGATGGAAACAAAAGATTACAATCATCTTCGGCTTTTAATAATTATTATTGCTCTTCTAGGAGAATGCCTTTATAAATGTTTTTAACTAAATTACCTAATGCAGTTTTTTATTTCTGAAATGTATTTGTCAATTCAAAGCACTTTATAGCTGTTCTTCATGTCCCATGGCCATGGAGGCTGGAATGTCTTCCATTTTAACATGAGCAAAGTGGACTGTGGAGGTGGTATAGGTATTTAACGAAAGAACTGCGGAGGCTAGCCATGTGCTAACACGTGCAGAGGAGGAGCCGAAGTCACAAAGCAAAAATACCTCGGTTGTCGGAACACTGCGATTGCTCTTTGCTCCCCAACTTTTGAAATAAACTAATTAATTAACTAATTCAATTAATTAGTTAATAGTTAACTGTTGAGCATACGCAGTAACAAACAAAGAGAAAATCATATTTTACCTGAAAATAAGTTTGACATGCACAATCCTATCCATTATCTACAAAAGGAGGAATTGCTGTTGGATAATATTAACAATGGAACTATTCTTATGATTTTAATTCTATATTAACTCCTCAAAGACTCAGGTTTTTGATAACTTTTTGCTCTTAAATTCTGAATTGTTTGTATTTGAAAAAAATATTATATTGGTTAGTAAAGTGAAAACGTTGCCAATTAAATCCTCCAAATCTATAGATTAAAAAAAAAAAGATGTCAGTTTAAACAGAAAACATTATTGGATTTAAAGTAAAACTGGAACCGAAAATCATAAGTCTAGTATTATGTAGTTACAAGGGCAGCAAGATCCGGTGGTGGCAGTTCCCAGTTATTCATAAAAAGATTCCTTGGCAATGCCTACATCGATAGTAGTATAGCCTTGTCGCTCCCCATCACACGGTCTACCTAGCTTCGCTTGCATGCCTACTCGGCCCTCATTTTTTATTTCGTAGACCTCTATTAACTCTTACTTTCCATCATTTTTTAAACTCTAAAAAAACTAAAAAAGATACCTTTTCATTGATTGTATTAAGTGAAATGAAAATCCCTCAAAATTTAAAAAATTAATAGGAAAAATTAAGGAGATAAGTGCACAAATAAAACCCCACTAATTTCTCTCAAACAAAAACTTTTTTTATGACAAAGAAAAGAAAAACAATACAAATTACATGATCATACGAGAGAAGCTAATCCCAACCATATTTTCTATAAAGATATTGACATACCCTGAAAGTGCACTAGCAAAATTGGTAATCCCGAGACCAAAATTGACTACCAAGTTGGCGAGTCAATCAGAGCATCGATTGTCCTCTCTGTAAGTATGGCAAGAAAAATCGACCCAGTTTCGAGTGAGTAATTCGTTGATACTCAGGATGAGGGGATTGAGCGACATTGTCCGGTTTGTTGCGTCAGATAGGAGATTCTTGACCACAAGAGAATCCAGCTCTAATACCACACACCGATAACCAAGGTCCCAAGCTAATTTCAGACCCGAAAAAGCTTCCCAGAGTTCCACGGAGATCAAGGAGTACCAACTGATATTCTGTACAAAACCATCAAGCCAAGTATCAGAGCTATCCCGAATAAATCCACCTACTATGGTCGAAGAGTTTGCGTTGTTGCACGCGCCATCGGTATTTAGTTTTACCCATCCAAGGATAGGTGGACATCGCCTAATAAGTTGTTTGTAACGAGGTCGAGAATCAAGACAGGCTCTAACTTGCCAGACTGAAGCTTGGCAGATTTGGTGGACATAGCGTATCACAAGAGTTACAGGAGAAAGCGGTAACGAGAATTAGTTGTCGAAGAGGGCCATATTTCTCCATGTTCATAGAAACTAGCAGGCGGTACCAAAGATAACTGACCAGTCAAGGCCAGAAACCAACCGATGTTGTTGAAGATTTAGGGTGAGCCAATCATGAATATTTGGGTTAAAAAAGTCAGGAGAGATGGCATGGAGAGGGAAAGTAAGCCATAAGCTACGCGTTTTGGGACAATCGCATACAACATGTAGCGAGGATTCTTTTGTATGGCAATGATAGTAGTCCACGCTCGTAGTAAGATGTTTGCGAACGCATTGTTGATTGGAGAGTAGACGATCACGCCCGAGGAGTCAAAGGAAGGAGCAAATAAGTTAGGAGCCGGGCCAGTGCTATATGGGCTTCCAAAGGCTACTGGAATGATGGTTGGGGTGCTCCATAATCATAGAGTATGTCGAGGCTGTAGTGAATAGCCCAGTATTCGATGGGCCCCATATAAGCTTGGCCGTCCCTATCCTCCCAAGATATTTTGCAATTAGCTAGAAGCTAACTATAGTTAAAGCTAAATCCAATTGGAGGGACTAATCACAAGCGTCAAGCCAATTTGGACGCTTCACTTCCTTTTAATTTACTCCACTACTCAATCTTAGGTTATTTTTTAATTGGATTATATATTACTTGGGAACATCAAAAGGTGCATGAGAGACATGACAGATAAATATGTGAATACAACATGACAGTCACGCACGATACACGTGTTATTTATTATTTTCCTTTTTCTTCATTATCTATTTTTGTAATAATATTTTGATTTCTTTGAATGTCCTCAAAGGGCAGCAAAGGGCATTTTGAGGTGTGCGAGCGAACTGAGAATTGCAATTTCTCATTTCTAAGCTTGGCAAGTAATCATTTTTTCCATTCTGTCGCTTTTGATCCCCACAAATACAAAATGGTGAATTTAGCATTAAATTTCTTGTTTATGGGGTTGTCGGTTGAGCATTTGACAACACAACAACGTTTAGGTCCACTTCAATAGTTACATTAAGCAAAACCTAGAAATGAATAATCTTCTAATAAAATTTTTGTAAAGATAGCTCATTTTGTTTGACAAAAAATTTATGTTTATTTATTGGTTTTCTATAAGTTGACACATTTTAATCTCTTTAGCATTCAATATTTGAAAATTCAAGAAGATGATTAAAAATGAATTTACTTTAAATATTTACATATTAATAATTGACTTTTTGCATTATAAAATAATATTCTATGATATTGACGTAGGCAAAAATAATTATTTTGATTTTAATAAATTAACATGATAATACCTTTATGCAGGTTTGTGCCCTACAATTAATTCGTTGGTTGTAGCTTATTGACAAAATTATTTAAAGAAATTTTTAGTTTATACGTACTCTAGTATATGATAAAGTCTATAGATAAAAACAAAAAAAAGAACTACAAATTCAATAAATAAAAGAATGATTTTCAAGTGACTGGATGCTTTTGCAGAAAAAATGGTAGGAATATTTATTCAGTCCACTTAATAGCCTTATATAGGCTTACAAAGAATGGGACTACATAATCTACAATATGATGTAAATCCTTCATCAACTATATAAGCCATGTACTTTTATTGGATCCCGTATTCGGAACCTAACTACTTATACATATTCCCTCAATACGTACACATGATTCCTTATGAACTCTTACCACCTAGTACCGAATATCAAATCTCTAATTCGAAAATCCCGATATAAATTTTTTTTTTCATCTTATCCATCATAAAACCATTTTCATACTTAAAAACTTAGCTCGGTTCTTTAGACGGTCCAAAGTTGCTTCTTAGCAACTTAC
>JANZLD010000003.1:38954063-38973466 GCA_026413575.1 Erythroxylum carthagenense | reverse complement strand
AGTTGTACACCTCATAACTCTCAATTCCAATATCCAAAAATTACAAAATTTATACCAATTTAAAGCTAAGAGAATAATCTTAAACTTTGGTGAAGACACCTTAGTCTAATTCAGCCTACATCAATACATTTTATTCGAAAACCACAGGACATGATTTCTATCCCTGGTAGTGTTATAGTCTAAGCGAAGACTCAATTTCATGCCAAAATTTGAAAATCTTAAAGACATAATTAAAATTCGACTTCTTTAATAAAGTTGTAGAAATATGTCTCTAGTTTAATCTAAATTAAGAACCAACTCATTTGGAGATCCACAGTTCAAGTTATAATCGAAATACCCAAGCAAGTTTAGTGAAAACACATCATCATTTTCTTCTAGCTTTTCCCCAAAACAAACTTTCGGGTCAATGTTACACGGTCATTTTGACAATGAAAATGAAGGATTTAGGCCAAACATTCTTCTAACCATTTGTTTCTTTATGTCTTAAGTTTCTACTGACACTAAGTTTATGCACTTTGGATGCAATTTGGTTCAGTATTTTGAAAATTATCCCCAAATGACTACACATTATTGACAAACAGTGATAGATTTCGGATACTCAACTTCAATCTAACTTTTGTCATAATTCACGACAGAAATAAAATTCTATGCCTTCATGAAGGTTATAGATATACGTTTCTAGTTTAATAAAAATTTAAATTCATCCAATTTGGATACCTACAGAGCAAGATATGGCTAAAATACCGAAACTTGTACAGTAGAACTACTCATCCGAACCAGTTTCCAGCATGTATCAAACCTCATTCTTTCCCATTTCAGTACACAATTGATCCAGATCAAACATCAAACAACACATGTTATCATAGGATACCAAGTTTATAATTCACTTACCTTACTAAACTTCAAATTTAACTCCAAGAATCCAGCTAAACCAAGCATCCAAACATCCAACACATACCTAAGTTTAAGGTGTAACTTTCAGCACCAACTAGATAGTATTACATAAAGTTACATGTCTTACTTCTTGATGAAATAACTTACAAAGATGATGATCCAAGCTTCAGCAAAGGTCCAGAAGTTAAGAGGGGGAGTAGGAGAATGAAATTTCAGTGGAGAGAAGAGACTAAAATGAAGACTTGCTCCAGCAGAATTTGCCACATCCAAAGCTAGGTGTCATGGAATTGGAGCAACATATGTCTCCATGCATGAGCTTCTTGTGTCCCTTAAAGGAGTTGCCATGTGTCAACTAAAGTGAAGACTTGCTCCAGCAAAATTTGCACATCCAAAGCTAGGTGTCATGGAATTGGAGCAACATATGTCTCCATGCATGAGCTTCATGCGTCCCTTAAAGGAGCTGCCATGTGTCAATGATACATTAGGTCATATGTCACACATATAGTGCTGCCATTTGACAATGTATCAACTATGCCTTTTGTCAATGCTTTAACCATGCCAAATGTCACTAACTCATAAGTTCATTGTTCTAATTTTTATGTACCAACTTAACTTGCCACTTGACAACTTTTCCTAGACCAAATGTACGTTTAAATACCTTAATTCTTTAATGAAATCAATTAATTCCAATTCATTAACCATTATCCACTTGACCAAAAAATCAAATCATATGTCTTTCATATTCTAATCATAGCAAAATTCTAACTCCTATCATACATGTACTTTCATAAACATGTATTATTTCAACTAGGGTATATTTTGGGGCCTTAAAGTGTATTGTTAGAATACACATAAGTATGTTACGAGTTTATAGTTTTGTTGGTTGGATTGTATATATTATTTGAGGAGAGGTGTTTATCTCTTCTATGTTTGAATATGCATATTACGCTTGCTTTGGACGTTGAGAGCTTACTTTTTCCCTATTTACCCATAAGTTTGTTGATTTGAAATGGGAAGAAAGTTGGTTTCTTATTGTGATGGACAATCTTCTTTTCTCATGACGTAGTATGGGCAGTGTCCAACCATGCATGATATAGCATTCAAGTTTAAAAGATTAAAGAAAACACCACACAAACATGTATACACTCTTCCTCTCTCTCCTGACCATGTGAGAGTGTTATTAACCATTTTTCTCTTAAGCGCCTTAATTAGAATAGGCATACATTGATATGTCATGCTCCTAGCTAACATCTTATTGATTATTGCTTGGTTTTAGGAACTCATTTGTTGGCAATATTTCTATATTCAAGGAGATTGAAGAGAAGCTTCAATAGGTATCCAGTTTTGACATTCATTTCCTTTGCTAATTAACAATTTCAACAATGATTTTCCACATATTTTAATTGAATTTATATCTGTTTCTATATTTTGCAGCATAGTTATTTTTCATCTTTTTACTTCATTAAAAAGAGAACTTTTGTCATCCTTTTTATGTTTTAAAAGGAAAATGACTGGATTTTCTTACATGACATGGTGACAATCAAATGCTATGACTAAAACTTCTGAATATGAATTTATATCAATTTGAGTACTGTTTTAAAATTCATTGTCTTCTTTGCTTTGTTTTGGTTATATTCTTTGGTTGTCAACTCACTCTAGCTCCATCATCTTCTTCCTTCACGTCTTCAATGACTTCTTCTGCATGTCAATTGAGGTAAGTGAGTTTTGTTATTTACTAGTTTTTTGTGTACTTGGTTTAATTTAGGTATTTGATTATAGTTTGAACCTTTCATTTGAACTTCTTGCATTTTTTTCATGTAAATGGCCTGCAACAACCGAAACTTGTTTGTGGTATGAACTTCAGTTATCAATAAATTAATATAGGATGGGTTTGATGCTCTCTGAAATGATTAGTTCTCTTTACTTTTCATGTGCGAATCTTTACACACATTTTTAAATATAATAATAATCTTCTTCTAAACATGTTAGATAATTTGTATATGTTACAATAATTTATTAATCAAAGTATTCATAATTTTATCTTTACTTATTATATTTATTACTAGTACATAATTAATTTAGTTTAAATATCACATTTCTAACATTAATTTTAAATTTCAATTGCAATATCTAAACCATTCAAATAAAAACTCCAACTTTATAAAATTAAGTAATTCATTTTACGTTCCTGTACCAAATCAAGTAGTTGTTGCTTTTCCCTTTCATGTCCTTAAATGTGTCTTTGAAATCTCTTCTAATGTATATGATTACAAACAGAAAAAAAAAAGATCTTTAGTTAATAAATAATTTTGAACTTAACCCATAACCCATGATGCAACTCCCGTGAGGCTTATCAGTGAAAAATATGACGAGCCTAGGAATCACAACGAGAACTTGTTATGTTGATTCATAGGTGTAAACTTTGGGGATTAATTTAATTGGTTAATACTTAGGGATGTTATGTAAAGTTTAGATGTTTTGTAAACTTTAGGGAACATGAAGGATGCTAACTATGGAATCACTGTTTGAAATTAATAGTTTTGCATAAATAAGTGATGTTGATAGATCTTGGATGTATAGACGATTAACAACTGATGGTTTCATTAATCCTAAGTTTGTTAAGGGAGTTGAAGCTTTTATTCATTATGCATGTTCTCAACCTACGTATATGGATGGCTCAAAGATCAGATGTCCATGAAAAAGTGCAAATACATTCATTTCCTTCCTATTGATAAAGATAATAGGCATTTGCTAAGAAAAGGGTTTGTTCCCAATTATTTTTAATGGATACGACAAGGGGAACCATTAATATGTAGCACCTTAAGGGGTAATTAAGTACAATCATCTGTGAACTTAAATAAGTTTGAAGGGGGATTGGATTTAGAACAAATAATGTGGATGTAATGCAAAGTTCTTACTTGAAAATGGTTTATGATGCTACCGGTTATACCTTTCAGGAAAATATAAAAAATCTTGAAGAAGAACCAAACCTATATGAAAAACAGTTTTTTGAGTTACTACACTCAGCTGACCAAGAATTATGGCCAAATTATGAGACAATGACTCAATTATCTTCAATTGTTCAAATATTGAACATAAAGTCTGAAGGACGTATTTCTGATTGTAGTTTTGATAAAATTCTTGAATGGTATAAAGAATCATTGCCTCTTGATCATACAATGATTGATAGTTTTTACAATATGAAGAAATTTATTAGGGGTATTGATTTGCCTGTTGAAAAGATTGATTGTTGCAAATTGGGATGTATGTTTTATTGGGGAGATGATGTGGAATTACAAGAGTGCAAATTTTGTAGTCAATCTAGGTTCAAGCCTAGAAAACATCCTATGAAACAGAAATTAGTACCCTAGAAGCGGATGTATTATTTCCCCTAGCTCCGAGACTTCAAAGATTATATGCTTCTAATGTTACTACATTTCACATAAGATTACATAATGAACACGAGCAAGAAGCTAGAATAATGAGTCATCCATCATATGCACTGGTATGGAAACATTTCAATAACACCTACTATGAGTTTGCAGCTAAAAGTTGAAATGTTAGGTTGAGATTGTTGATGGATGGATTTCAATCTTTTGGTCAATTCGGACAGCAATATTCATCATGGTCAATCATAATTACTTGTTATAATTTGCCTCCATGGATGTGTATGAAAGAAGCATATATGTTCTTGACCATGATTGCACTAGGGCTTACAAATCCAAAGCATAAAATTAATGCATTCTTACAACTATTGATATATGAATTACAACATCTTTAGGAGTATGGTGTTGAGACATATGATGTGTCTCTGAAATAGAATTTTATGTTAAGAACGGCTTTGATGTGGACCATTAGTGATTTTTTGGGATATGCCATATTTTCTGGATGGAGTATAATAAGAAAATTGGCTAGTCCTTGTTATGGTAATGATTCTGATGCGTTTTATCTTCCAAATGGGGGCAAAATATGTTAGTTTGACAATTACAGGAAATTTCTTCCTCTAGATCATCTATTTAAAAGCAATAAACAAAAGTTTATTAATAATAGGATGATAAAAATACCTCCTCCCCCTGACAAAGCTGGTGAAGAGATTTTGCAGGAGATTGAGAAATTAGGCTTACTCAAAGTTACAAAATTTGAAGCTGATGAAGTTAATACAAGTATTAGTAAAAACTTTGGTTGGAGAAAACAAAGATCTTTTGGGATTTACCATATTAGAAAACTAATTTAATAAGTCATAATGTAGATGTGATGTATATTGAAAAAATATTTTTGACAATTTGTTTAATACCATAATAAACATTGAAGGGAGAACAAAAGACAATGCAAAATCATGAGCTGATTTGTAACTTTTTTATAGAAGAAATGAGTTACATAAAGATCTTCGCTCCGGTAAATATCTGAAAGCATGTTACACTTTGGAAAAAAAAAACAAAAGGAAATATTGTGTGAATGGTTGAAAAGTGTAAGTTTCCCGATGGTTATGTTTTAACTTGGCAATGTGTGTGAACATGAGAAAGTACAAATTATTTGGGATGAAAAGTCATAATTTTCATGTATTTATACAAAGGCTAATTCCAATTGTATTTCGGGAGTTGCTACTAAATAAGGTTTGGGCAGTAATAACATAATTAAGTTTATTTTTCAAAAGTTTAACATCATCTAAAATTAAGTTGGCTGAAATAGAAAAACTAGAAAGAGAAATTTCAATAATTTTATGCAAGTTAAAAGGGACTTTTCGTCCCTTCTTTGATTGTATGTAACATCTACCTGTGCATTTAGCACATAAGGCAAACTAGCCAGTTTAGCTCAATATCGATGGATGTATCCATTTGAGAGGTAATTCAACAAAAATGATTGTAATTGAAGTAATAACATGTTTTAACAAATTAATTGTAATAACCATATTCGCTAATATAGGTATTTGCATCACTTGAAGAAAAATGTCAAAAACAAGGCAATAGTTGAAAGTTTGACATGTAATGCTTATTTAGTGGAGGAAGCTAGAACATTTTGTTCACATTATTTTGAGCTACATGCTCACACAAGAGAAAGAAAAATTCCTTATAATGACGATGGGGGAAGAATGAGTGATGCTGATGGTAACTCAAGAAAAATGTTAATAGAGGAAAAAATTGAGGTTGCTCATGGTTACATCTTATTGAATTGTTAAAAGGTTTAACCTTTCGTGCAGTAAGCTCAAATTGATTATTTGGGTTTTGAAATTTAGTGTTATTCATAACTAAAAAACATAATAATATTTTTAGATTATACGAGGAATTGTTACGTGAGCTAATACCTAATAAAACACTGGATGATATCAATAAAAAAGTTGGAAGGCACTTTCCTCAATGGTTCAAGAAATATATAAGTTTTCACTTACAAATATTGAAATGATTGAATTATAAGATTTAAGTGTTCAAATGACATTATATTGTTTCATATGATCATTTCTATTGTGTAGGCCGTAGAAAATCCAAAAAAGAACAAGTTTATATGTGATCTTGCGAAGGGAACTTTGCAAACTATTAAATCATATCTTGTGTGTTTTGTTAATGGATACAAATATCATACAGAATATCATGGTCATAGCATGGCAACAATAAATAGTGGGGTTTACATACAGGGAGAATTGCTGGATTACTATAGTAAAATTATTGAGATACTTAAAATTGAGTACCCTGTATTATTAATAAAGTGAAGTGTGATATTTAAGTGTGACTGGTTGATCCAACTCCAAATGTTGGTACAAAAGTGCATAGCCGATACAATCTAGTTAAAATCAACAAGTGAAGAAGATTGAGACGATTTGCACCTTTCGTGTTGGCAATCCAAGCGATTCAGACGTATTATGTCCCTTTTTTCAGCTTACGATGAGATAAGTCCGATTAGCTAGTCGTTTGCAAAGTTAAACCTAGAGGGGGTTTTCAATCACATGAAAAAAGAGAACAGAGAATTGAAAGTAAAGCATTTCAAGAAGATGTTTATGAAATAAATGCATCAGTCACATATGATGATAATGAAACTTTGAACGATCCATCTAATGAATATGTTGAAATTTCATTTGGAAAAGATGATGAGAGCCAGAGATCTAAAAAGGGGCCTGAGTTTGATTCTTATTCTTTAAAAAAAGAAGATTTTAATTTACAAGTAAGTGATGATAACGATTAATTTGTATTTGTAATCGAATATTATATTCAACAAATTAATTATTTCCTTTGCAATATATTGTGTAAAATATTGAATTCAAATTCTTATATTTCTAGAAAATTCAATCAAATATGAATTTCAGGTTGAAATATGTCATGAAAGAGAAAATATGATATAATGCGACCAAGGTTTAGACAATGATTCGAAGGTACTTACTGTATAGGTGAACCATCACATTCTGCAGCTAGAACTGAATCACCTCCTCCCCCTCTAGCTATTATAATTGCATATGCGGCATTACCTTCCGTACCTGCTGCTACACCATCCATCCCCTACATCATCCACTATCCCTATAGCGATAGAGATATTAGGGATAAATGATGTTGTTGAAGGAGGTTGTCATTAGCCTGGATCTAAAAGACCTAATAGAAGAACTTACACCACAATTCTCAATAATCTGTAAGTGAAAATACATGAAACACTATATGTTTATAATTAAGTTATAGGTTTAAATTTTAAAGATGGTATATTATTTGTTTTTTTATATTAGGTTGATTCCATCTGGACTATACTCAAGAAACATGATATCCAAATTTAAGGATAAGATTAATCTTGAGGTTTATGTATGGAAAAATATCTCTCAGGCTACAAAAGAATTTTACTATTAGGAGTTTAAGGTACAAAAAAATTATTTTCTTTTCTAATTGATGTTTATACATTAATTGGATAAATATTATTACATTATAAGTATTTATCAAATGTTTTTTTCCTTTTGTTCAGAAAGAATTTTTTTGAGATTCTGAATTTGACGCGGTCATTACAAAAGTATAGGAGAGATGAGCACATATATATTATCAAGACTTTGTTGGTTCGATATACAAGGTTGGTATACAACTGCCTTATATTTCTGAACAAATATGGAGTCGTTGGCAGCAATATTGGATATCACCTGTGCAATGTCCATTTCAGAGTATAATTCTACAAACAGACGTGGAGGACCAGGAAAAGAGAGTCTTCCCGTACATATGGAAGGATCTACTGCTCACCACAAGCATGCAAAGAGACTTATAAGTATATACACTTTACATTGATATTTTTTACTTTGCTGCATTTCAATTTAAATTGATGTATGAATTTTGGAATCTAAATATGTGTATTATAGAGAATGATAATGTTATAAATGTCTAGTGCTATATTTGTTCAACAGGGAGTAAATATCATAAAATTAGAGAAAACTCTATCAAAATTTTTATAAATTCTAGTTGACTTATAACATTTTATTCTTATGCAGAAAAAGTCTATAGGCATAAGGCTTACACCCCATTTGCTCTTTTTGCACACTCATACTAAGAAGCATGATGGTGTGACATCCGTCAACACCCGATGTAGAGAATTAAATGTATATAAAATTTATGGTTTAATATTAATGTTTAATAATTATCACTTAATAATATAAACATTGCCTTCTGATATGACTAAATATAAGAAAGCATTCAATGACAGTCTTAGCAATCTGAAGATATTGATGAGACTCAAACTTATCTTCATGCAATGAGCGGTAAGGACCGTCATGGAAGGATATTCAGCTTAGGTTCATTTGCAAATACATGTTATTCGCAATCTTCCACATCTAGTATAGCAACATCCAATAGGTAACTGACAACCAATAAAGTCAATAAGCCTCGGAGCACAGTGTAGACATTGGCAACTTAACTGCAACAGTCGATAAAGTAAATAGCTCAGCTCCGTAATGAGATAGATGAGTTGAAGGGGAGGGGTAGTGCTTCATCGTAGCAATCAAAGTGTCTACAATCACCAAATCAATAGTGTACTTGTAATCATTTCATTTGAATTACAAATACTTATTATGTACAATTTAAAGTTTTTATTATCAATTAAGATAATTTTAACCTTAAATTAAATGTATAAACAAATCAAAATATTATACATAGATAATTCATAACTATTTAAATTATGCATCAATCGGTCATCAAATAAAATTTAATGATGAGATTTAAAAAATTTTAAATATTTATTGACAGAAAATATTAATACATTGGTAAAATCAATTATATTTATCGACGAAACACAACAAACAGTCAAAAATATTCGTCAATTTTATCAATGGGATTTGTCGCAAAAAAATCGTCAGTATGTTCACCGACAGAACAATCATAACTGTTGGTAATATTGTAATAAAATTACCGACGGAAAAATCAATACCATCTATAAATCTTCAAATGGAAAAATCTTAACTGTCGAAAATTTATTGACGGTTGACCGAACAAACAACCGTCGGTATATTCACCGACGGTTACATGAAACGTCTGTCGGCGAATTTACTGACGGATATTATGTTATTCGTCGGAAATTATTACCTACGGATATTTTTACGATATATTTATTCGTTGGTAAATTCCGTCACCAATCTAACTTTCCGACGGAAACCTAAGGTTTTCCATTGGTAATATCTGTCGTTAAACGACATTTTTCTTTTTGTATTTGATAGACTTGTTTAAGTACGGTAAATTTCTTTCATCGCACACGTTTATATTAAAAGTGTATAGTATTGATTTATATCACAAAATGAGCCTATCGTTGTTGATTATTGTATCTTTTACATTAACGTTGTTTAATAACAATAATTGGATTTGATTGTGGAAATTAGTTTTATAATAACATATTGTTGAAATTAAATGAATACACATCGTTGAATTTAAATGATTTCAGTTCAACACCAAAGTTTCGGTTTGAAGACAAGTAACGTGATTAGAAAAAACATTATAGAATCACTGGATATGTTTACTATATAAACTTTTTTTTGGGAAATTAAATCTTTCATTAATAAATAAAATATAATAGGTACCTATGTGAGTCCTCATCATTAAGTCATTCTCCACTAACCGTTAAGTGTCCTTTCTTGTTACACGCTACGTTTCCCGCTCCATTTATCCTCTCATTCAGTTACAGCCTCGATGTTATTCCTTCTCTGACCTCTTGCAGGTTTCATGCCAGGGCGTTCCACTTGATTGCCAAAAGCATAGAGCAGCTCTTTTCGGCTACTTATATGTTAAGACCACCAAAACATTGGACAAACTGAAAGGCTTTTCAATTTCTAATTTGATGTGTAAATTGTGCCACTCAGCTGAAGAAAATTAAGATCGTATCTTCTCATCTTGTAGCTTCCACAACTCATAATTAGCCTCAATTCATAACATGGGTTGAGAAAGTTGGCTTTGTACATCAAGATGATCGATTGGTATTCAAGCTTGTCATTAATTGTGATGTGTCTACTCTTTGGGGATAAAAAGGAATATGAGGTGTTTCCAAAACATTTCACCTAAAGCATTTACTCAGAGCTCTTTGAGATGGATCAAAGAACTGATTCTTGTCTGGCACATTAGTAGAAAAATAAGTAACATTCTCCCTAGTAATCAGAACTATTTGAGATGGATCAGAAAACTGATTCTTGTCCGGGACATTAGGAGAAAAATAAGTAGCATTCTCCCTGGCAATTGGAATGTATAGGACTAGCTTATAATCTATCTAAACAACACCAATTCGCCCATTAAGGTTGTATTCTTGTTTTTAATGAGCCTTTTTTGTAACGGATAGCCTCAGGCACCTTGTTTGTACAAGATAACATTTTACCCTTTAATTCATTTCGTTTTCTTTCGACAAATAAGACCACCAAAACAAAGAAAGAACATATGGGAATTTTTATATGGGATTCAACAATTATTGATAGGTTAACAGGAAATCCAACCCCTAACTAAAAAGGAGCCCAAGATGGCTGTAGGGATATCATAACAATTCCTAATTATTACGAATACACAAAGTGTGGGTTGGGTTTAAGAAGAAAAAAGGGAAGCATTTTGGCTGGTCTTTTGTGAGTGATGTCGACGAAGCCAAGAATTGGAGCACATAAGCGAGAGAGGATTTCCAACAAGAAAAATAAAATCCCAGCAGCCTCCACCTCGTGAAATCACACAGCTATCCCAAAAACACAAAACCCAATTGCTAGATCCACACAGGATCCAAAAAGAACCGTTCTCCAACCAAGGACTCAAGTTGTAACATACCACTCTAATAAAGTATATTCCCGAGCATATTGAAAGATATTTGGAGCTATACTCTAGTGAAAATATATGTTATAAAACAATTCAAAAGATTTTTCCACTTTACACATAGAATCATATAACACGGAGGAATTTTAATCAACAAATTGACAAAGTTCGACCTTGCTTTCAAAAAAATACCTTCCATATTATTACAATTTGTGGAATATTCAAAAGACATAAAGAAAATCTGATATTAACAGTATAATGTGACAATGTTATTCGTAATGCAAAATAATTAGACATCTGCAAATACAACTGATCTCATCTACTAACTCATGTCCAAATGCAGAGGTTATACTCCAACTAAGTTAGCTATATCTCTTCTGGACCTGAAAAACAACGTTGTAATTTTGATGAGTTTGCAAACTCAATGAATGAACCATCATCGATATATTCACTTAAGTCAGATCACAAAAACAAGTATATCATAACATTCAGTATTGAATTCCACATCACTTTTTTTCATACTTCAACAAGTACGTTATGTAAGCTAGCATTGCTTATTTCAACACATACTCATTTACTTCAACTATATTTCACTATTTTAAAACAATTCAATAATTCATTTTAATTCAATCATATGACACATATAGTGTTATATATGCAAATGAATATATATTTCTATTCTTATTTTTGTTTTGTTCTAACCAAGTGCCTATCAACCCAATTTACTGTCTCATATCTGTTCTAGATACTAGGCTCATTTTTAACTCGTACCTATTGTGGATACCGAATCCATGTTATCTGAGCCTGAGGCTCTTTTTCACAATCCTACGTTTAAAACTCTTTTTCCACATCAGTCACTCTGATCACAACTCCTTTATCTGATTATGCATTTTAATGTGATGAGATGCATCATTTTGAATGCCATACTTTCAGTTCAGTATACTCATGTTGTATATCAAGCTTCTTAGATCTAAGTTTGGAATTTATCAATCAATTATACACACATTTCAGATTAAACATTTAATTTACATAGAAGCACATATAATTGACTTTACAAATCTAGGTTAACTCACAGTACGCTCCAGAAAAGCTATTGCCTCGATATTCTGGCAATGTCTGGATGTTAACGTTTACCTTGCGCATCTATCGTCATGCAATACACCCATAGTTTACTAATCATTAATTTGTTTGATCATATGAATATACAATCATGCACATATATATGTGTCATATTTCAATGCATACTCAATTAACTTTCTGGGTACGTTATCTTATACAAATATCTTGACCATTTAAACATTGTAGCTTGTATACAATTAGTTTACAATCAAGTTTATACCTTAAGTAAGCCTGATTTACTCCAAATTCATCAATCATATATTCACCAAAATTTTCTAACAATATACATTCATAATTGCCTCATGTTCTTCAATGCTCATTCATTCATGCCTAATACACATTACTTATATCTTTAAGATCATGTTTACATTCATAAGAAAACCTTTATTCGTTCATTACATTATAATTTCTAGATTTGGTTACTTTAACTTCAAAACAGTCCATTCTTTAAGTGATGACATCAATCAACAACCTAAACTTATCAAACTCTTAACCAATTAATCAAGTAAAAGTCTAGGTTCATTTCAAGCCTTAATCAAGTCCAAATGCACCAATTTGGCGTAAGTTTTCCTTAACTAGTTCAACGTGTTCATAAAGCTGAAATTATCATTATAGAACTAGGTCCACAATAGAGGGGAACCTTGCCATGATCGTGATAGAAGCTAGTGTAACAAGCCATGGTCGTGGGATGAGTGCCATGATCATGCACTATCTTTCTTCCTCACAAATTTCATATACTTAGAAACATCACTAACACTTGAATTTTTCCAGAATTCATGTCCTATAAAGCTGCTTCATTTCATGCTAGTCTAGCTTCCATATTGGTTACATTAAATCTAAAAAAAAATCTAGTCATTTCTTTCATTGCCATTCACTTTATAACATCATAAATGTAGTCCACATTTTTCCAAATTTGAAAACACCTTAATATGACCTATCTTTAGCATGAATTCATCATCACTTATACCTCAAATTCCAACCTAATCATCCATATAATAGCCTATAAATTATTGTTTTCATGCATCAAAAAACTAAACCAAAAAGAAACCAATTCATCCATCATTTTCCAACATTACTTCATCATCAACACTACTCTCAATTCATCCCAATTCAGTCATCATAGAATTCTACTAACACATGTCATAAAGATCAGTATTTCACTTACTTGTTTAGCTCAAATTCTACCTCAATGTATCAAGCCTTCTTTGCCTCACATGCATGCAAGATCATCTCAAGATTAATGAGGAAGTAAGATGAGTTTTAGTAGAGACAAGAAGAAGACAGCAGGATATAACTATCTTTCTAAAGAAATTGACAAAGGTTTTGAGGTGATAATGGCAAAATTAGGACAGAAACTCAAGATATGGGTGAGATGTGAATTTTGACAGTGAAGGAGAGGGAAAGAGTATAGCAAAAATATTACAATGGAGCTGGATGTGTTGGTCACATGGTGTAGGTGTAAGGTTAGTGTTAGGACACTTGTCAAGAAAACAAGCAAGATATGCGTCTACCTTTCAGACTACCATAAGTGACTTAGTTCCTAGGCCATTTGTCACTCAAATCCCTAAGCTATTTGTCACTCAATTCTACTGCCACATGTCACTTATTTTTAAATGCTTAGTTATCCTCAATTTTCACATATCAATTTGTCTTGCCACTTGAAAATTTTCTTAATCTAAATATACATTTTAATTTATCAATCTCCCAATTATAAGAATTAACTCCAAATTACTAATTACAATCCCTCAATTATTTTTATTGGTAAATCAAAGTACAATATATTAGAAATGCACAATCATATCACAATTATTAAAAACTTTCATACCCTAAAACATGTCAATTGAGTGTAATTTTTCTAAATCAATATTCATATGTGTATAAGTTCATGTTATACATGTAAATAAGATCAAGAAATCATATCCCAACTGTACCAATTCATTCTAATATGATGAAATTCATATGACTAACACTTTAATCCCTAAGTAGGTTTGGAATCTGGCTATTACAATTCTCCCCTCCTTAAGAAATTTTGTCCTCGAAATTCTTATCTTCTTGACTAAATAGATGGGGGTACTATTTCCTCATGTTTTCCTTCGTCTCTCACGTAGCTTCTTCTCTCAAATGATTTCTCCAAAGGACTTTAACCAAAGGAATTACTCGATTTCTTAATTATTTAGTCTGATATCTAACTATTTTTACTGGTTGATTTACATAAATTAGTTACAATCTCAACCTCCTGTGCCTGCATTAGATGTGTTGGATCTTAACAGTATCTCTTGAGCATACTCACATTAAATACATTATGAATCTAAGTCCTTTCTAGTGGTAACGTTAATTTGTAAGTCAATAGATCCACTTTCTCAGTACCAAAATACCTATAATGTTCACGAAATCTTTACTAGACAATTATTTTCGTCACTGCTTTTCAGTCATTCATAATATCTCAATAAGATCAATTACTATAATATCTTAGATGATTAAAATGTTTTATCTACTAAAGCTCAGTGAAGCAATAGGCATGCAAATTAACTCTTACGCCTTGGTATGTAATATCAAGATCATTATATCTTATCTGGAGATTTATTTTCAGAAAGTCACCAATTAATATCTTAAGCTGATGATATCTCGATCTCAATTGATTCTGGATAACATTTGAGTATTATATGACTATACAAAAGTTACTTATCCTTATTAGTTACCATTTCTATATATCCACATAAGTCCATACTTCCACTATGCTACTCTGTGTCATCTAAGAATTTTACATATGGGGGCTAAAAATTTAGAGCATTCAGTATGTCATAGATCACTCCCTGCACAATATCCAAGCATGTAATACATATGTGCTTAGTAGCATCATTCTTCAAGGTAACCACACTATTAGATGTGCACTCACAATAACTGATCAAATTAATGTTAAGGACTTCTACAATATCTTATATAAGTATGTTCTCAATCAGTTTAGAAATATAAGATTTATAATGCTCATTACATTCTGATATCAGATCCAACGATATAACCTTATACTAAATCATAAGCCATTAACATAGTATCTAAACAACCATTCCAATTCTAAGTTCAACCTCTCAAGGTAATAATAATTTTGGTTTTCTTTCAACTTTACTTGTATCCTTTAAATCTTATCATTTCTATCTGCGTCTCTATTTTTCTCAGTTAAATCTATGAAAATATATTCACATCCACATCAATTCAAAGGTTTACAAACACAACATAATACTAATATCATATTCAATAATCTGTATCCACGAATATGAATACACTGAATCTATGTCTAACATATCAAACTATGTAGTATCTCCTATACATATTTAATAAATACTTAATCATATAGTTGATTGACATTTTTACTGCTCTGCTTTTTTTAGCCCATTTTTGGTCTCTGCTAGATCAGTTATTTCAAGGTATTAACTACTTTTCATTTTCTAGTAATTTGTCAGATCATATTTCTTCTCGCTGTTTCTAACATTTCTGACTCTTAACATATGTTCATGTGTGTGACTTATTTAAATGCAACCAAGACTAGGGATCAGTTGCCTCTGCGTGCCAAATTGAACATTACTCGATAATAATGATAGTGTATGACATGTTTAAAATGCATGTAACTTAACATATATTATGATAAATGCCCATGTAAGATGCTAAATCTAGGCTCTGATACTAAAATGTAACATCCTACTCCAATAGAGCATAGTCCGGAGCATATCGGAGGATATTCGGGGTTATACTCTACTGAAAAGATATGTTATAAAAGAATTCAAAAGATTTTTCCACTTTACACATAGAATCATATAGCATGAAGGCATTTTAATTAACAATTTGACAAAGTTCGACCTTACTTTTAAAAAAATACCTTCCATATTATTACAATTTACAGAATATTCAAAAGACAAAGAAAATATGATGTTAATAGGATAATGCGACAATGTTACTTGTAATGCAAAATAACTAGAGACATTTGTAGATACAACTGATCCCGACCACTAACTCATGTCCAAATATAGAGGTTATACTCCACTAAGTTAGCTAGATCTCTTTTGAATTGAAAAACAACGTTACAATTTTGTGAGTTTGCAAACTTAGTGAGTGAACTATCATCGATGTCTTCACTCAAATCAAATCATAAAAACAAGTATATCATAACATCCAGTATTAAATTCCACATCACATTTCATCATACTTCAACAAGTACGTCATGTAAGCTAACATTACATATCTCAACATGTCCTCATTTACTTCAACTATATTTCACTATTTTAAAACAATTCAATAATTCATTTCAATTCAATCATATGATACATGTAGTGATTATATGCAAATGCACATAAGTTTCCATTCTCATTTTTGTTTGGTTGTGGCCAAGTGCTTATCAACTCAATTTACTGTCCCATATTTGTTGTAGATTCTGGGCTCATTTCTAACCTGTACCCGTTGTAGATACCAAGTTTATGTTATCTGAGCTTGAGGCTCTTTTTCACAATCCTAAGCTTAAAGCTATTTTCCCACATCGGTCACTCTGGTCACAACTCCTTTATCTGTTCATGCATTTCAATGTGATGAGATGCATCATTTCGTATGCCATGCTTTCAGTTCAATATACTCATATTGTATATCAAGCTTCTCGAATCTAAGTCCGGCATTTATCAATCAATTGTACCCACATCTCAAATTAAACATTCAATTCACATAAAAGCACTATAATTGAGTTTACACATCTAAGTTAACTCACAGTACGCTCCAGAAAAGTTATTACCTTGATGTTCCGACAATGTCTAGATGTTAACGATTACCTTGCGCATCTGTCATCATGAAACATTGTTTACAATTCATTAATTTGTTTGATCATATGAATATACAATCATGCACATGTATATGTGTCATGTTTCAATGCATGCTAAATTGACTTTCAATGCATGCTCAATTCACATTCTGGGTGTGTATTCTTATACAAATAGTTGACCATTCAAACATTATAGCTTGTATACAATTAGTTTGCAATCAAGTTTATACCTTAAGTAAGCTTGATTTACTCCAAATTCATCAATCATACATTCACCAAACTTTTCTAAAAATATACATTCATAATTACCTCATGTTCTTCAATGCTCATTCATTTATGCCTAATACACATTACTCACATCCTTAAGATCATATTTGCATTCATAATAACACCTTTATTCCTTCATCACATTATAATTTCCAGATTTGGTTACATTGACATCAAAACATTCCATTCTTTAGGTCATGACATCTATCAACAGCCTAAACTTATCAAACTCTTAACCAATTAATCAAGTAACAATTTAGGTTCATTCCAAGCCTTAATCAAGTCCAAATACACGAATTTAGAGTAACTTTTCCTCATTGGTTCAATATGTATGCAAAGTTGAAGTTATCATTACAAAACTAAGCCCATGATCATGGGGAACCTTGCCACGATTGTATCAGAAGCTAGTGCAATAGGCCATGGTCGTGGGATGAGTGCCACGATCATACACTATCTTTCTTCCTTAATTCTTCACGAACTTAATATGCTTAGAAACATCACTAAAACTTGAAATTTTCTAGAATTCATGTCCTATAAAGCTACTTCATTTTATGCTAGTCTAGCTTATATATTGGTTATATTAAATCTAATAAAAATCTACTCATTTGTTTCATTACCATTCACTTTATACCATCATACATGTAGTCTTAATTTTTCTAGATTTGAAAAAACCTTAATAACACCTATCTTTAGCATGAATTCATCATCATTTATACCTTAAATCCCAACCTAATCATCCATATAATAGCCTATAAACTACTATTTTCATGTATCCAAAAACAAAATAGAAAAGTAACCAATTCATCCATCATTTTCCAATGCAACTTTATCATCAACACTACCCTCAATTCATCCCAATTTAGTCATCATAAAATTCTACTAACATATGCCACAAAGATTAGTATTTCACTTACTTGTTTAGCTCAAATTCTACCTCAATGTATCAAGCCTACTTTGCCTCACATGCATGCAAGATCATCTCAAAATCAATAAGGACGTAAGGTGAGTTTTAGTAAAGACAAGAAGAAGATAGTAGGATATAGCTATCTTTTTAAAGAATTTGACAAAGATTTTGAGGTGGTAATAGACAAAAATAGGACAAAAACTCAAGATGTGGGTGAGATGTGAATTTCGGCAATTGAGGAGAGGGAAAGAGTACAATAGAAACATTACAATAGAGCTGGATATGTTACTCACATGGTGTAGGTGTAAGGTTAGTGTTAGGACACTTGTTAAAAAAACAAGCAAGATATATGTCTACCCTTTAGACTACCATATGTCACTTAGTTCCTAGGCCATTTTTTACTCAAATCCCTAAGCCATTGTCACTTAATTCCCTAAGCCATTTGTCACTCAATTCTACTACCATAGGTCACTTATTTGGACAAGCTTAGTCATCATAAATTTCCACATGTCAACTTGTCTTGTCACTTGAATTTTTTCTTAGTCTAAATGTGCATTTTAATTCATCATTCTCCTAATTGTAATAATTAACTCCAAAGTACTAATTACAATCCATCAATTCTTTTTATTGTTAAATCAAAGTACAAGATATTAGAAATGCACAATCATATCACAATTATTTAGAAACTTTCATACTTTAGAGCAAGTCAATTGAGTGCAATTTTTCTAAATCAATATTCATGTGTGTATATGTTCATGTTATGCATGTGAATGAAATCATATCCCAAATGTACCAATTCATTCTATGTGATGAAATTCATGTGACTAACACTTTAATCCCTAAGTAGGTTTGGAAACCGACTATTACACAAGCCCCACAATAACACCAATTCGGTTTCTTTACGATATGGGTTTAGGTTATTCAAAAGTCTCGAAAACTCAATCTTGAATAATTGTATGCTTATGGTTGGGAATTGTTGTTTTCAAAAAAAAAACAAAAACACATCTAAAATCACAATCACAAGCAGACAACCAAATCATAATTATTTGCTGTAGGAAAATCCCGGGGTGTTCATCACATGAACACAGTGCGGAATTTAAAATTTTGAGTCCCGGGACATTCCGGAAAGCCAGGATCCAAGTGTATGTACAAACAATCAAACCATAACGACCAAAGGAGACCGTCTCTAACGGTATCCACG
>JANZLD010000003.1:38908008-38922860 GCA_026413575.1 Erythroxylum carthagenense | reverse complement strand
TTAAATTATTCATAATTCTTATTAATAATTAATATATCAAATAATTAAATAATATTTATTTAGTTGATACTAGCTAGATTATGGAATAAAATACTTTTTATGGGAAAATTTGAAGGAATCAAAACAAAAAAAGAAACCAAAAACCCAAACAAATAGTTTTTTCTCTAAATTTGAAAACAAAAACAAAAGGCCAAAAACAAAAATAGAAACAAACAAACCTTAGTTAATTAATCATAATCCCCATTGTGTTTTATCAATTGAAATTAAGAATTCAAATTTTAGTTCTCTTGAGATTCAACCTGGTTTCACAATTATTACAAAAAGTCTAGTGAATTAAATTTAATTTTGAGGCCTTCGACAACTTGATCAATAGGAAACAATTGTACCTCGATTAAATTTACTGAAAAGGAAAGTAGATTTTAAGTAGTATACAAAAGGAAATTCAGTAAGAGTGGAAAAATAACTCTTCCAACAAAACCCACTCTTAATAAATATAATAGTTTGGCACATTGGGAGACTAAATAATCCTTATAAAAAATAAGTTTTAGTGATCTCTTATCTGACAATATGTTTGTAGTTATCGAAGTGCTTAAAACTATGCTTACCTGTGAGAATTTTGTACAAATTGAATGGTAAGTGGTGACATATATGATCATAGTAGATATACGTCAGTTCTAAAAGATAAAGATCATGTGGGATAATCATCGAAAGATAGTAGAGTTCTTCATGGATATGAATGTATCATTCCTAGTTAATCTTGTCTTATTAGTTATGATGTAGCTAAATACTATTAGATAGAGACCTATTTGGAAGAGAGTGTCATCCAATTGGCTAGTGTGATGTAATATGATAAGGATAGAAATAATCTAGTTAATTCAATTCAATTAGAATTTTGAATTGTAAAGCTAGAGGTACCTATAAATAGCTTATTTGAGCCTTACTCCTACAGAGGAGAGATAGAGGGGAACAGAACACATTGAGAGAGAGAAAGAGAGCATTCATTTGTATACTTTTAGGGAAATGATAAAGGTTGATTTTTACTGTAGCTTTTGTGTCTTTATTGTTGCTTATAATTATTTAATAATTTCGTATTATTCTTACTTGAGTGTGATAGTTAATAATTTTGAGGATTGTAAGGCATTTGAGAACAAGATTTTGTTAGTCAATGATCACGCAGAAAGGTTAAGTCTTACTTAAGTAGACCTAAGTAAGATTGTTGTTCAAAGGAATAGGTGCAACTTCGGTATAAGTTCGATACTAGGAAAACTTTTGTAATAGTTGTTATCAGAGTCACATTTCACTATAGTGGGAGGTAGCAATTTGACAAAGTGTGTCAACAGAGTAAAGGTACTCATAGGGTCAAATCCTTAAAAGAAGAAAGAGGTCACTTCCTACTCATTTCGGTTTGATAATTTGGAGGCACAATATAACAGTTGCAATATCAAATAGCATACTTAACAAAGGAACGAGAGGATTCTATATCAAAGATCACGATTCTAAGGCGTGCCGTTACAACGCAGGATGATGGACATGCCCAAAGAACTTTGGTGAAAGTCCCAGACCCCAAGTTTTCGATGACAAGCAAAATGCCAAAAAGCTTGAAATTTCTTGTAAGATATAGAGCAATACTTTACAGTGATGAAGATGTTTGATTCGAAGAAAGTGTCAATTACAACTATGTATATAGTGCAGCATGCAAAGCTATGGTGGAGAATGTGAAACTTTGACATCATTAATGTGGGTAGATCTCCCATTGACACTTAGGAGAAGATGAAGAAGGAACTAACAAACTAGTTCCTCTCCAACAATAATTCATAGCTCACATAAGAAGCTTTGAAGAGGTTAAAACAAGACGACTCGATGTAAGAGTATGTAAGTAAATTCATTTTTTATATTGGATGTGCAACACATGTCTAAAGAATATAAGTTGTTCAACTTCAAGGCTAGGCATAAATGAAGCTTCAGAGGTAAAAAATGAAAGACCTCCTAAATATGATAGTGGTTGTGGATGCCTTAACAGATCTCCAAATGCCCCTACCAATTTGAACTAGCAGTGAGGGAAAGAAGAATAGTGAGACACATTGTGACTTAGAGAAAGGCAAAGAGAAGATAGGTAAATCTTCTCAATGTAAGTCCAAGAAATAAATAAAATGAGCTATTGCTTGTCTCATTTATGAAGGGTCACACTTTGCTTATGAATGCCTAAGATGGGAGGTGGGTCAAGAGTCAATAAAGTTCATGGTCGTAAAGGATCTAAAAGAGAGAGGTGAAGACGTGACGAAAGAAGTCTATCTTAATAAGTACGCTATGTTAGCATAATGGACCTTATGAAGGAGTATCCAAATAAAAGCAAGTACAACCCTACTAAGAAGGGAAATGATACTTCGGAGATGTGTCAATGACTAAGGAGCCTTTGAGGAAACCACATTCGCAGGAGTGCGCAAAGATTATTTCAACGAAAGTATCGAGTTCTTCTGGTGGGTGTAGTTTGTTAGACCTCTACGTCATAATAGCATAATCGTGAAGGCATTGGCAAGCTTTTTAACACTCAGGGTGGCAGAATAAGGCAAAAACTTATGAGTAAGCAAAGAAAACAAAAATCATTGATGAGTTGGCATGCATTAGTGCATATTGGCAAAAATCTTCGACAAGATATAAGATTTAGATATGAGACCAAAAAATAGCTTAAGACAGATCTTGGGTTGAAGATTAGCTAGATAACATGCATGAGAGACATGTGAGAGCCCTAAAGACTTAATGTGTACACAGATGGACAAATCATAATTAATAGACTTGACATAGGTAAACAATAGATTGAACCTGTGTTATGAAAGGCTTTGAACTTGAATGACTTATCATCAATAGATAGAAATCAAAGAGAGATCTTGAATGATGTGGCAGAAAAGATCACAGTAGATATACATCAACTCTAAAAGATAAAGATCATATGAGACGATTATCTGAAAATAGTAGAGTTCTTCATAGATATACATGTATCATTCCTAGTTAAATCCTATTAGATATTATGTAGATAAATCCTATCAGATGGAGACCTATTTGGATTAGAGTTTCATCTAACTAGTTAATGTGATATAATTTAAGAAGAATACAAGTGATCTACTTAGTTCAATTCAATTAAATTTTGAATCGTAAAGTCAAAAGTGTCTATAAATAGCTTATTTGAGCCTTGCTTCTTGAGAGCAAAGATTGAGGGGAAAGGAACACGTTGAAAGAAAGAAAGATCATTCTCATGCACACTTTTAGGGAAATAATAAAAGTTGATTTTTAACATAGCTCTTGTATTTTTATTGTTGCCTATAATTATTTAATATTTTCGTAGTATTTTTATTCAAGTGCAAAAAAGTAAGCACAATTTCGGCGTAAGTTCGACGCCTACAAAACCCTTTATAATATTAACCTTCAAATGGTCAAGGAAATTAATGATTTTTAACAAGAAAAGTAGACTACTTAGCAAGACTCTTGGAGGCAGTGACGGAGCTATGTTATAAGGGAGGGGGCCATGGTCCTCCCTCTCAATTTTTTTTTAAAAATTACTTATATAATTAATATTTTTAAAATTATAAATATAAGTAACCCTCCTTAAAAAAAAAATTTACATTTAGATGTTGACCCCCAGCTCCCCCTTAGAGTCGAGTCTGGCTTCGTCCCTGCTTGGAGGAGCATGACCAATATAACCTCCCAACGAGCTACTAGTCTTATAGTCTGTCTATAATAGTTAAACTCTTTACTTTGGGATTAAAGTGTGAAAGCTTTTATGCTTTAGTATTCTTGTAATGGTGTATATAATCCTCCTTTCGTACTTTTGATACGGTTTAATGAAGTTTATTTTCAGCAAAAAAAATATGTTCTACTCAAAACCTAAATGTACATGTTGGAGTTGCATTCGGTTTGATCAAATAATGAATTCAAATAGCTAAGATAAATTGGAGTGGCAGAAAGATAAGAGGAATAGAAGAGAAAACTATCTATAACTAAAAGTTTGAAGAGGCCATTAAGAATATCCGAGTCATTCACCAAAAGCTTTGGCGTAATCTCTTCATAAAGAAATAGTTATCATTATAAATCTTAGTTGAGACTCAGGTCAGTTGGAAGTTGTGAGAAAAAGCAGGAATCTAAACTCTGCTCTCTACAACCCTAAGCAAGAAGTGGAACAGTCTCGTCGAAGGCAGATGTTACTGAGAGTTGGACTTTAAGCTACATCCAAATCCACAAATGGGTTGTGTAGCTCTCTTCTTTTTCTCATAAAAGGCACAGCTGTGCTGCAGATGAACAAAATCGAGATTAACACTAACTCACTCTCATAACAATGAAAAAAAAAAAAAAGAGTAACGAAATATGAAGTTACTTCAGAATTCCATGTCTGAAACTCCCAACAAAAATGAACCTCGCTCAGCAGAACCAAGCATGGGCATATATTCTGATCCCCTCAGGTGGACACTAAAGCAAGCTGTAACAACAGTTTAATTGAGAAAAGTATGGCTAATTGGTCTATTGCATCAATATTTTCATCCATAAATGCATATTAAAAGAACACGAAATTAACATCAGACGCACAACATATTCATAAGATCATCTCTCCCCCTTTAACATGCTTCATTACAACTAATATGAAGTCTCCCTTTTCCACTTTTTCACCTGCTTCTTGTTTTCTACTTCATGTTTTGATGTATCAATTAAACGCAATCATTACAATGCCCTTTGTATCAAAGAACTTAACTAATTATGTTACAATGCATGAAAATGTCAGTGAGCTACAGTTAGTCTAACCATGTCAAGCAGTAAAAAAGAGCACAACAAATTATGTTAATAACTCAACGCATAAAGAAGCCAAGAAGTTACCATTCTCTATTTTCATCACACTTTGGAGCATCGTTTCCATCTTTGTTTTCATGTCAGAACTATCATCCATGTGTGGGACAATAAGGGTCAGCTCCCTGTAGATATCACGAACAAACCTGCATATCTTTTGTGCAAAATCAAGCTCCCCATCTGATATTCTACCAATTGCCATCCTCATCAGTTCTCCAGTCACATCTGCAAGCTGTACAAATGTACTAAGCACATCCCCTTTAACACATCTGCGAACCACCCATTCCGCCACCCCAAAAATAAATAAAAAGGACGAAGCTTTCACATAAGCTCTATGGTAATTTTTTACATTTTTTGGTTTCCTTGTAATGCAAGGAACTGTCGTTTACAGACTACTGAGCATGCTGGCATCCATTGATCTCCATTATTATCACACACTAGCTACATTTACATATCCCAAACACTATGATTCTAGCACAAACTTTAGTAACTGTGATATAACTGTATGCACACCAAGTAATGTGATGATGTTCCCGACATTTATATTTTGCAAGGGAAAAAGAGCTATGAGTTGGTATTTAGGCAATTACCCCCAGTATAATTCAGGCAACTGCGACATATAGGTATTCACAATATGATTACAATGTTATATTCCATAGTTACTTGCAACAGCAAGTTGTCTAAGTCAGTATTAGTCAGGCAGTTACCCCCAGTATATAGTCAAGGATATTTATTTGCAACGGCTCATGTGATGGATCACTGAGTGGCTGAAGGGTAGCATTTATCTCATCCAAATGCAAGAGACTCCCATTCCTGCAGAATTTACAGAATGTAGCAGCTTCAATGTATTCTTGCACCTGCAAAAATACAAACTTTATATCAACAATGTTCATATACTCGGAGGCATTAAAAGTAAAGAAGATACGATGCCACACCCCTGGAGAGTATGCCCGTCTTAGCTTCCAAAAATCAGTACCCTGAAGTTCTTTCACTAATCGGGACACATGCTGACTTGTCACAGCTGCCAAATCCTTTTCTGCCTTGTCAAGAACTTCCTCCCTATTATACTTGCTCATTCTGGAAATCACACCATAATATTTCAGTAACTATTGGAAAGATCAGGAAGGTAACTCTTAAAAAGAAGCCCTACATGTATCATGCAGAACTAAATAGATCATCCACAAAACAAAAATGTCAGAGAAACCATAATATCACCCACAAAACCAAAATGTCAGAGAAACCATAATGTTGTGCTAAAATCCAACTAAAACTTCTTATTAGTACAAGAAGCTGAGAAAGGTCTAAAAAAAATAATGCAGCATATAACAACATTATAGGGATAAAATGAACCATAAAGTAAAAATATATTTCAACTGTAATAGTTACCTATGAACTTGAAATATGACTTTTTTGCTGTTCATGGTAATATCGCGACTTGCTTTTACAACTCGCTCTCGTTTCTCATTCTGCATAAATAGACAAGATGTTTACAAAGGGCACTCAACACTATTAATAAACAAAACAAAAATCATGCCAAAAGCTGACACAATAGTGTGCGTATCGGTCACAGAAGCCAATTTTTGCAAAGCATCTTACACAGTAAGAAATTTGACAACAAAAAATACAATGAAGATGGTATCTAACAGAAACAAGGTATGGTGTCCACTTCACTGCATTGTTATCACAAATCCATTCATGACCTCAAGGACAATCAAGAATTCTTGGCCTTAAAAATCTGAATCAATTCAAATCATGATGACATCTCTCTCTCTCCCACAAATAAATGCAGCTTCATCATCATTCATGTGACTGCAGAAAACAATCAAGAGAGAATCATTTTAAGGGAACTTCCAATGATGAGGAGACTTGCATACTGGAAAAGTGAAATACGGGGTATTATCTCTCCAGTCCTTGATAACCTAAGTAAAAATCTGTACTTTAAAATCCCTAACTTAAAACCTTAGCGTAGTCCTTTTGCCAAAGTCACCTGTTTCTTCCTTTTCTTTTATGGGTTTCAGAAGATCCGCTTCTCAAGCTCAGGCAATCACCTTTAAGTTGCCTAAAACAATCCCTAAAACTCTCTAAACAAAATACAGAACGAAATCACCCAATACCGTAAATAGTTAAGAGGCAAACCATAAATAGTTTAAGGAACCAAAAGATGAGTTCATACAAGCTCATTAAGATAATCAGCGTAATTGGAGAAGGCGTCCTTCATGGAAGGCTCAATGCTCATTGTCCTCGCCCTCTTCGCCAAGCAATGCACTGCACTTCCTGCAACTGACCCTTGGATTCTTGTGAGTGAAACTTAAAGATACAGCCCCAGTAGACAGATAGATAGAGAGAAGAGAGAAATCAATTTACAGTGATGAAGGCGGTGGCCTTTGGGACTGGAAGCCATGAGAGAAAGGGAGAGCCTTTGAAGCGTGTAAGCGTAGTTGAACATCAAACATTTATCGGGTTTCCCACTGACAGACACCTGTCCTTGGGATGAGATCGTCTGTTAGATTACCAGTTAGTACTTTCGATCAAATCTTATTCATACATAAATATATTATATGACATCCACTTAAATATATAAATAAGATTAAGTAGCAATTAATTAAAATACCCTAAATAAGTTTAAGTTTAGTTGGGAGTTTTTTACTAGAATAAGATAGTATGTAATATTATTTTACTGTTTGGAATAAGTGTTTATAATAAAAAAGAAAGATTTCATATAATTTCTTATTAGTAAAAAAAATGATAAATTTCCGATTTTTTTTCACTTTCGAACAACAACATTTTAATATTATATTTATTATAAATTATTTCATTTTATTATATTCTATTAAAAAAATTTCTCCGAGTCCGAAGTAAACATAACCTAACCGGAAAGGGTGGTAAAATCCCTGTCTTCCTATTCAGCACCTTCTCCGATATCGTCAGACCTATTTGGAAATTGGAGTTGGTATTTGGGCTTTCGACGTTTCTGTGGACTTCCAAGATATGGGTTTGAAAGGACAGAGCTAGAGTGGTCTGGCGTTAGAAATCAACTTAAAATTAACATGTGCCAATTGCCATCTTGTAGAAAGTCGGTGTCTTTCCCAGACGACGAGTCAAATACCGTAGGATTTCGATTTTACAAGTCTGAAAGGAAAGCCCGTTGTTTTTTGTTTGTGTTTTCATGGCTAACCTTTTTTATTCAGACACCTATAAATTGATGCGGTTGTTCACGTGACTAGAAATAAAGAGACACACAAAGAAAGGAGGCAGAGATTGAAAGAAGAAACAATGGTGACGTTATTGGTGGCCACCACCAGCGATCCCGCCTCCATCAACCCCGCATCCTCGCTTCTGGCTATGCCCGGTTGGATCCTCGATGGGCAATCCCTTCCGGTCAGCCTCCAACTTTGGTTGTTCCAATTGTACCTGGAACTTGCATGGGTTATATGTGATCCTAAATCGAGATGAACTTTGTTATTCCTGTAGGAAATGAGAAGCTACAGAAACCAACAAGTAAGGCTATTGCAACACGACAAGGGCATTGTTGAAGAAGACGACTTGGACCTCCGTTGGGAGGAGGCCACCGGTGAGGCGGTGGAGGAGGTTATCTTCTTCAGCAAGCATACCGCCGTCTCGAATCGTCCAGCTCTTACCATTCATCCAATCGGTACTTCTCTAGTTGAACTGAGTGGTGTTGTTGTTAGTTATTTATTGGTTTATTTCACCGTCGGAAAGCACAAATATTCACTTAACTTGGTTGCCGCATGCACATATTAGGATCCAAGTTCTAGTAGATGGAGAGCTACTTCTGCTTTCGATGTTTTAATCATATGTGTGTGGTTTGGTCTGAACGTAGGAGTTCCTCATTTACGGGGAGGGGATGTTCCGCCACAGGGCGGCAAGCCAGGATGGGCAGCGCCACCTGATCCCAGGATGGGGCCGTGGCTCAGGCTTTTGAAAACAATTGCTCAATCCCACAATTTAGTTCCCGAATTTGAGGTCTTGCTTCTTATAATCTAAGGATTGAATCATAAAACTGAACACACAGACACACCTTCACATGTTCCATGTGATTTGTCTTTGTAGATAACCTTGGAGGCCACTCATCATGGACCAGTGACCTGCAAGCCAACTATGTTCATAGAAATTGGTAAGTGCTGTCCCATTTTCATTACTCCTCGTTTTGAAAAAGTTAGATGTAGCATTTGCATAGCATTTCTGTAGTTATGAAGATCCTATAACTTGTGGGATATTCAGTTTGGATTTTGGCTAATTGCTTGCATGGTTATATACTTGTTGATGTTTTATAATGAAACTATGCTGGTTTGATTCACCAAGGATAACATCCACAAACTAAGAAAGGAAAAAGGAAACGCAACAATATGTCTACTATGAAAAAAAAAGATCTTCTGTAAAGTTCTGCAAACTAAATCAATTGGTTCTACATTTTGTTGTTTTCTTTTGGGTGGATCTAGGTAGCACGGAAGAGTACTGGAAGAGACAGGATGCAGCTCAAGTCATTGCTCAAGTTGAGTAAACAATTACGAATTATGTTCCTATTGCTTTGATTTGGATTATCATCAGGTTTATTGGAAGAAGTACTGTTACATCTTTTGTTTTCCTTTCATTCTAGTTTATTAATTCATGAATAACTCCATTATATGTCATTGTGGCAATTCACATATCCTGAATGTCTTTCTTATGCAATCAAGTTTTACATGCGTATATTTTTCAATTAGAAACACTAAATTTCATTTCATAAAAAAATCAATAATGCTGTCTTGCAATGCAATTATATTACATGTCGAAATCATTTGAATGGTGCTATTAGGTTGCAAGATGTGAAGCTCTTATCTATTAATTGGTTTCTTTGTGATTGAAGTTAGTTTGGGAAGGACTTGGGCTTGGAGGTGGTGCTGCTATAGGAAATTGGAGCAGGTAATGCAATGTATTTGAGAACCTAACTAATAAATCTTTCTTGTTTAATTTGATAGTCTTGACACTATATTTTGTTATCTTATGCCAAGTGTTGGTAGACCAAGACGTTATCTTATCAAAAATTCTATGATATGCTTTTGCATTTTGACATGATAAATAATAGTTGCTGTGAGTTTACAGTGCACGTTCAACTTCCAGACCTTCTCGCCTCCTCTCGTCTCCTTCTCCTTGTGAATGTATTCATCAGCTGTGTGCATAAACTGATATTGATGCAAATAGTTACCAGCAGATGTATTGTCTGATATTGGACATCAGTCTATCAGAACCCTCAGTTTCCTTATAATGCTATCATAACCTTGATTTTTCATTTGCTGGAATGTAGTGAAAACGACAAGAAAAAAGTCCTCCTTGGCATAGGTGGTGGACATTATGCACCTCGGCACACGGATATAGTTGTGTAAGTTATTATGATCTTTTGGCTTCTTTTGAATTTAAGTATCTTGAAATTGCTAGTTAAATTTTGGATCTCAACTTGCAAAATTTTGCAGTTTCTTTCCCTACTCTGCAGTGTTGATATGCTAAAATTTGGTCTGCTTGAGTGAAACCTTATTTCTTTGAAGTCTGAACACAACTGCAATATTATGTATATTTTGAATTCTTTTAAATCGAAAACTGATATTCGAAAGAAAGAGTTGCTTAATTACAGTATTGATTTCGAAATCTATATATTTTGTGGAAACTGTGTAGTATTGTCCAACAACTGTTTATGAATGACTGAAGAATATGAGCTTTCTACTTATGATCGTCACAAATTCAATTCAAATCAAATTGCTTTAGGTCGTACTTTGTCTTGCACATATAGCATTCTCCTCATTCAGTTCATTGAGAAAATTGAGTTGGCACTTCACCATGTGTCTTCAGTTTCTCATTCCTTCTTTTCAGAGCTTTATTTTGCAGAGCGTCATTTGTCAAGAATTGTAGGTCTACAATGAAGGAACAATATGCATCAACCTTGTTTTCTTATTCCTGATTAAGATATTCTTAGGAGTCATACAGCTTCTTCTAACTGCATTGTGAACTGTTTTACCATACGTATAGGAAAGATGGTGTATGGGTAGCACACCTACTTTCAGGGTACTCCTTACCCATGGAAGATCCAGGTCAGAAACCAAATGCAAAAGATATAGCTGGGACATGGAGAGAGGCGATTAAAGCTGCATATGAGGCTACTAGAATAGCATTCCCTGGTGCAGAAATTTTGGCTCATCTTGATCACAAGTAAGTTCAATGGCAATAACCCTTTTAGAAACTCCATAGCAGTGACATGACCAATGAAGTTATATGTGGAGCTACCTTAGGCTTATAATCAGCATTTGAGAATTTTACTCGTCTTTGTTTTAGCTTTTAAAACTTAGACCAAATACAATCGTAACTTCTACTAGTTCCTATTAGAGAAAATGAGTGAGTAATCTCGTTCATTCTTTATCTTTGTTCTAACACCTGGAAATAAGTTTTAGCACTTCTTATTATTGCTTAACTAGCTTGACATTGATTACTAATTGCAGGAGTTTTAAGGGCTGGCAGAAAAATGCAATCACAGGGTTTCTTGGAGAGTTAAACATCAAAATTGCGAAGCCTAATGATTTTTATTGATTCTATGGTTCGAACTAATAGTTTGGTATTATGTGGATATCAAGATCTACAAATTTAGCTTAAAGTCAAGAATTCACAAGTATAAATTGATTTATAGACTTTAATATGAGTTGTGATAAGTCTAGCAATGGGTAGTGATGTATGTGCCGACCTGTAGTGTTCCTCGGGCGAGTTGCTTATTGACCTGACGAGCATTAATGTGAAATAATATCAGAAGATGTTCTGACATGGTCACTCTGATACTAAAACAAATTTTCAGGAGAGAAAGCTAGAAGGAAAAAAGATTCGCGTTGTTTTTTCTCACTTACTCCCTCCATCGGTTTTCCTTGTCGCAAATCTATCCCTCCGCAACCAACTGAGCTACGCCCTGCGTCGGTTTTCCTTAATTTCATAGGTTGTATGGCGATCTTGAGTTTCAAACAACTCCCAAGTGTGTATATGTCTAGGTGGTCTTGTGAGGGCGACATGGTAAGGGAAATTACTTGTAGCGGGAGGTGATGCAAGTCAGAAGGAACTCAGGCTTTGGGTCTGTCCGATACCAATTGATGGGTTGTCAGAAGCATGCGATGGGCTCCTAACTTCCAACAAAGGGCCTTATGATTGTGCCCGGAGATCCTCTGAAAACTTACCAAACTTCCCATTCTAACTTGGGAGAGTTCTTGAAATGATAAAAAGGTTCGAGGCTAAGAGTTACGTAGGTAAAATTGGGGTGGGTAATCACAAATTTCCTCATTCATTTATAAGTGGACAGTGGGCACCCTTTTTCATTTCAGAGGGCTTCAAGTGTGGAACGAGACTCATGTCGAGCCATATTTATCACCAAATTCTGAAAGAGAAGATTATGTCATGGAGTCAGCTCCACCCTCACTCTTGATGCCTCATTTCTTCCTTTTAAGCATCGAACCAACCGCAGACTGTTTAGGTATATTTATTAAATTTGGACTTTGGGTAAGCTTTTAGGTTTGTATAGCTTAAATGTCAGAGAACATGCCTCCGAAGGAGACCCATGGATGGAGGAATTGTTCCATATTTCTTTCTTTGTTGAAGGGGTGCGATAGAGAACCTAAGGTAGTTATCGTGGATTTTGAGAATCCACTTCCTCTTAAGGAGGAGTGAGCAGGGGAAGATCTCTTGTCAGAGATTGGTGTAGTAGAGATCAACATGCTTGTTGGTTTGAGTACTTACGTCATGTGGGCTTTGCAAGCATGGACCTATGCAAGCTTGTTTTTATAATACACTACTGTACCGGTATTAATTAGAACCCCCTAATACAGTATTATATCAATACTAATTAATACTAAGTAACATTTTGAGTAATTTATTAAATTTATAAAATAGTTATTAAATTTTTTAAAAATTACAAATACTCTCACATATATTGTATTGTATAATTTATAATTTTACATAACATCATCTCAAAAATCATAATAATAAATTTTGAAATAATAGCAATCTATTAATTTTTATTAATATTGCCTTTAACATATTTGACATATAAATAATGACAATTATTATAAAAAAAGATCATACAAATATAAAATAAAGGACAATATAAAGTATTTAAAATATTACAATTTTATCATATAACAAATAGGGTTATTATCAAAAAAAATAAACTCTCATTAATTCTTCAATTATAGCCCGAGTATAAAAAGAAGTAATAAAATATCCAAATTCTTAATTTTTTCAATTTTGGTCTAAACTTTAAAAAATAGCAATAAAATACTCAAATTTTTAATTTTTTTCAATTTTAGGCCAACATTAATGTTTTCTTTAAACGTGTTAATGTAACTTGTCACTTGTTTCAGAAACCTTAATTATTAATACACTTCAACCAAAATTAACACAACAAATGAAGATTAACGAAACGACGTCATTTAATCACATAATTAAAACGATGTCGTTGTTTAAAAATGACCTAAATTAGACTAAGCAGCCTCGACGACCTTAACACTTTGATTTCAGTCTTTTCTTTCGTTTTCAGTTTGTTCTCTCAACGTCTTCACCCTTCGATTTTCAGATTATGCATTCCCGATGCCCTCACACTAAGGATATTAGAAGAACGAACTAAAAGCAAAGAGCTTACTGGTGCAGTACGCTATAATGCAAGAGTAGTTTGGAGCGTCAGAAGAATAAGCAGAAAGCAAAGGGCTGAGGACATCGGAAGAGCAACAGATAATGTCGAGCTAAAATTGAAAAAAAAATGAACATTTAAGCATTTTATTGTCACTTTTTAAAGTTTAAACTAGAATTGAAAAAAAAACTTAAAGTTTAAGCATTTTAATGCTACTTTTTAAATTTTAGACTATAATTGAAAAGTTAAAGAAAGTTTGGATTTTTTTATAATTAACCCTAACAAATAATATTCCATCAAACATCAAAATTATCCATAATTCTTTAAGTATTACAATTTATAATAAGAATTCGTAACAAAGAAACAATCAACTACAAGTAAAACATGAAACAAAAACATTTATATTTATATTTATATTTACATTGCATATATAGAATTTAACATATACATCAAATATAAGTGAAATTTAAAAAGTGGAAAAATAAAAACCTAGAATTTCATTTAATCGAATATATGCTCAAATCACATTGACCTCAATTCTTATTTGTTATAAAATTTTCATCATTAAGAGGAGTTTACATCATTATTATTCAAGTTCATTACACTAAAAGAGATGTTTTGATATGACTCATGATTTAATATTTTGAATTTTATTTTATAGTCCTCCAAAGAGTTAATTATAAAAAAATCTTAAACTTTACTCAATTTTGCAACTATAGCTCGAACTTTAAAAAGTAGCAATTAAATATTCAAACTTTCAATTTTTTCAAATTTAGCCCGACATTAGTACCTCTATTAACATTGTTGATGTGGCAAGACATATAAGATAGAAACCTTAAATCATTGTACACCAGTGGTACGAATTTTGTACCGTACCGGCCGGTACAGGTCGAAATCCGGTACCGGCACTGGTACAAACATACCGGTCAAAAATTTCGGCTGGTACCAGTGGTTTTCGGTCTGCACCGGCCGGTACCATAGATACCGAAAAATTCTGAGTGATTCCGGTAATTCTAAAATTCCTAGGGACTTATTTGCAAATTAAAAAAAAATTACCCTAAAAATCAACCCTCCCCACCTTCGTCCTCCCGCCTCACTCTCTTCTCTCTTCTCGCTGTTGTCCGTCCGTCTCCACCGCTCACCGCCGCCTGATCCTTGCCGTCCGTCTCTCTCCCGCCCCGTCGCCGCCTCTCCCTGGTCTGGATCTGGACTCTGTTACTTCCATTGACAAGTAACAAAGAGTTCAAAAGAAGAAAACCTTCAGGGAAAAAACAGCAAGAAGCAATGAAAGTCCAAGGAAAGAACAAAGCTTTCAGAGGGAAAAAGCTCGAGGACGAAAACCCACTAACCCAAATCAGCCATAGATCAAAAG
>JANZLD010000003.1:38848161-38867204 GCA_026413575.1 Erythroxylum carthagenense | reverse complement strand
TGCAAAAATCCAGAGGCTTTGGAGATTTCTAAATTGCAACTAGCTGAAAAGAACCTGAAAAGTAAGACCTCAACAGCTTCATCTGAGCAGGACCTGGATACATTTCTTTTGGGCGAACATGAAGATAGTGATGGAGGTGCAGGTATTGTGTTTTTACCTGTTTCGGTTTGATGTGGAAAGAAAGGACCCTCATTATAACAACAAACTGATTTGGAGAAATCTGTTGGTTATCAATAATTTTGCACATGTATACAAAATGGAAAACCTAATGTGCTTCCTATTTTAGAAGCTTAATTAAATTGGAATTAATTTTGAAGTTTTTGCTTGAAGCTGATTCTATTCCTAAGAGAGGCATATCCTAAGCAGTTTCTTGTCGGCTTCTCATCTTTGTTATCACACCGCATCTTATTATTCAGTGTAAACCTCTATGTAATTGTGGGCAATAAGTGATATTTCCTTGGCAAACTGTTTTACTTGTGTGCAGGACATGTAATCTGGATTTTTATATGAACACGGTTGCCAGTATGGCATAGATAAGGAACATATTTGATGGCTTTGAGCTCAATCATTAATAATTTTTATACTTAAGTTTTCTTTTCTGCTATTATTCAGTTTGCTAATTGTGCATAATGCCTCACAGATGATGCTGATGGGAGTTTTGATGACGACTTTGACAAGATTGATAATTCTGTAAGTCCCTCTCATGATCATCTTCTCCCTGTGGCACTGGTTACACATTTTCTTTCACTTGGCTATTCATATCATAGGAATTAATTAGGCAATTACCTCAAGTTTTTGGTGGAATTATATGGACTTTCTTTTTGCAATGTACATATATTAATCTTGTTGGTGTTGATCAGTCAGACATCGTTGAAACATTTGCAGGACATTGAAGATGAAAACAATGTGAAGAAGTAAACTGCTGGAGCAAATTAGTGCTGACGAAGAGATCATTGTGTGATAATAACGAAATGCATCATGTGAAGAATGGGAATAGGCTACAAAAAGGATAAGGTATATGGTGATGAATCTGGGAGAGAGGTAAATGGGAAAATCCGCAGATCGTGTTCTTTTGTTAACTTAATAGTTTAGATGCCAATCAAATATGATATCCGATTGTTGAAAATTAAAGTAAGCTGAAATGTTTATTGGCCTTGTACAAGCTTCCCATTCAAAATTTTATGTTTGGTGGTGTAGATGAATTCTGTACGTGGAAGACTATATCATAGACTGATTAAACTAGTACAGCAGTTTCTAAGATATAGTACAAATGGATTGGGCCTTGGTACGTGTCCAGTTTCTATGCACCATAATCTTCGTGTACGCCGGTCGAAACTACTAGTTGCGCAGTGTCTGTTCATCAAATTTAAGGATCTTAGTTAGTGTTATCCCAAGATTACATATACTTGTATGATTAATAATTATTTCTATACCTTGCAAAAATGAATATAAAGATAATTAGTAAGCAGAAATTGACAACGAATCAAACTGAAGTGGCATTATAAGATGATAGTTGCACTGTGTACAAGAGAGATGAATTAGGGTCACGTGCAGGAACAGTCATAATCTAAATTCGTTGAACCCCAAGAAGAGGCCTTCTGGTGCATGCAAGGAACAAATATTCAGGGCATTACTTTCTTCAATTGTTGCATTATTACCTTCTCCTTTCACTCTTAAATTGAAGATCGATTGTTGAACCCACCATCCAATAGAAATAATAAATTCACAATTCATGCATCACTATACCGTAATTATTTTTTGATGTACAAGGTCTTGATTCTTTTGAATTGACTCCCAATTAATTACCTAATATTTTAGGACATTTGGAAACATCAAACTGTTTACTGTGAAACGCCAACAGTTTGGATTCACAATTTAAGTCTTTAAACATAAAATTTCTTCAACAAAATCAGAAATATTGAGTGGATATACTTCTGATTAATATCTGTTCTCCAAAATTATGAAATTTTAATATTGATTCATATCAAACAATGTTATCTTAGTTTTATCAAACATGCTGTATCTTTTCCCTTCCAACCTTCTATATGCAGATGAAAAGTTTCAACTCTTAAATTAATGAAGCAGTAATTTCTGAGACAAGATTAAAGAATAATAAAATGAAGGTGTCAATCCAAATGTTTTTGACATGAAGAAAGCATGAATCTTCCACACGTTTTTTTAATGTAAGATCCTTCAATAAACATATATCATGTACGGACTCCAATTCATTTCATTTCCTTAAAAGCCCCACCAACCTTAACCCCCTCTAATCCTGCGGATTCAGGACAAGGCCGGGGAAATATAGTTTCTTCCTTTATTCCCTGTTCATGAACTTCCTCTAACCAAAGATTGAAGCTTTACGTTAAGTTTCAACTAAAACTGCCTTTTTTTTTCTTTTCATTTCCCGTTAAATTTTCGCGGGCCAGTAGGGTTGTAGTCTCTGAGTGGCGATAGAATTTGCTATATTGTGGTTGTAGATACAACTCTTAATTTTTTACTTTCAAGAACTGTACCTGGTTCGTATATATTTAAGAGATGGAGGGGACGAAAGTTGGTATCATAGAGGATGAAGAGAAACCATACGGTAAAATAAAGTTAAGGTACATTAACATGGAGAAAGCAGAAAAATTGAGAAGTGTGATAGTTGCAAAGATAAAGATGGCTAGGCTACATTTTTGGGCTTGTAAAGTCGCAAGGTTCTTGTTTCTATTGGCTATTGCGGTGCAACTGAGAGCCCTGGGTGACGCTGTGGTGAAATGGCCAGGAGCACCTGTTCCTGTTTCTTTCCCTCCAGAAAGTAAGTGAAAATACCGTATACAAAGGGCTAGTAATTGTGTTCAAGTTGAAACATATAATTTTAAGGTACGTACAAGATAAATTTCTCAAGCATTTCTCACAACCTGCAGGGATTTATGAGAATAATGGGTTTTTGCTTGTCTCGTCTAATGGAGGACTGAATCAAATGCGATCAGGAGTAAGTAGTTTGTTGATCTCTTTGGAACTTCATAGCATGCATGAAAATGTTCTTCATTCTGCAGATATGTGACATGGTCGCCGTTGCAAGATATTTAAACGTCACGCTAATAGTTCCTGAATTGGACAACACCTCATTTTGGGATGATAGAAGGTATACAAAATCTACTTTACCGTTGAATTTGGACTAATATCCAGATCATCAAGTGAATCTTGACAAGTAAAAAGAAAATAGAAACAAATAGCGGATTTGGTGATGATTAGTTTACCATGGTCTTTGCAGCCAGTTTTCAGACATATTCAATGTGGATTACTTCATAAATTCCTTGAGAGATGAGGTTCGAATTCTGAAAGAATTGCCACCTGAACAGAAGCAAAGATTTGAGGCAGAACCACTCTACTCAATGCCTCCTGTTAGTTGGTCCAATATGAGCTATTACTATAACGTGGTTGGTGTTCTATTTATTTTCATATTAAATTCCTGTAAGGTGATGGAATTAGTTGACTTGTAAAATTTCTTAAAATGAATTTTAAGTGTTATACACAGAACTCTTGTTCCAATCTTGGATTTTCAGGTTCTACCTCGAATAAAAACGTATGGAGTGTTGCATCTGACCAAATCTGATGCTAGACTTGCTAATAATGGGATTCCTGAAGAGGTCCAAAGGCTACGGTGTAGAGTAAATTATGAAGCTCTGAGATTTTCTCCACCTATAGAAGCATTGGGCCAGAAGATCGTTAAAATCTTGAAGCAGAGAGGACCATTCCTAGTTCTTCATCTTAGATACGAGATGGACATGTTAGCATTTTCTGGTTGTAACGAGGGTTGCAATGAGGAAGAAATCAAAGAGTTGACTGCAATGAGGTAACTAAAGGCGAATATGCTTTCACTATTTAGTTTGCATCGAAGGTTAATGACTAGGTAATTAATTCGATTAACAGGTATGCATACCCATGGTGGAAAGAGAAGGAAATAGATTCTGCCAAGAAAAGGAAAAAAGGGTTATGTCCCTTAACTCCTGAGGAAACAGCACTTGCATTGAGAGCATTGGACGTTGATCCAAAGATTCAAGTGTACATTGCAGCAGGAGATATCTATGGGGGAGAAAGGAGATTGGCAAGTCTGAGAAAGGCCTTTCCAAATTTGGTAACGTTCACCAAAGTTTATATTACTAGTTTTCATGTGCCTTACTCTAATACTTGGCGACTTACCAGGTTAAAAAGGAAACATTGCTGCCAGCAGGAGAGCTTGAGCCTTTCCAAAACTATTCCAATCGAATGGCGGCATTGGATTATCACGTGGCCATAGAAAGTAACATTTTTGTTCCCACTTATGGGGGAAACATGGCAAAAGTTGTTGAAGGGCATAGAAGGTGAGTCTAAACCCTATATATGTCATATTATATTGTACGGAGTGAATTAATAATTATTTTTCTCCAGGTTCTTAGGACACAGGACAACTATACTTATAGACAGGAAGGCTCTTGTTAAATTGACGGATGAATACAGAAATGGAACACTGGATTGGGATCAATTTTCCTTGGCGGTAAAGGCAGCTCATTCTAATAAATTTGGGAGGCCAGCGGCAAGAATTGAGATTCTAGGCAAACCAAAGGATGAGGACTACTTCTTTACTAATCCACAAGAGTGCCTTTCAATCCATGATATGTAACCTAGATTAGATACATGTATAAAGCATATGTTAGAGCCAGAAATCTCTACTTTCCTTTATTTCGTTTTTATGCCAATATCTAAATCAATTACACGATTTCGGGGAAATACGAATTGAAAACCAAGTCATATTACATGTTTTTAATCTCAATTACGGAAATATCAAATACATAAAGTACTTGTACCGATTTATAAAGATTCAGCGTCTCCTGTTTTATCACACTCAATTCAAAAACTTGAATTAGGAAATGATCGATGTTACTAATTCTTGAGTAACAATCAATTGAGGAAAACAAGTGCAAGAAATGGATGGGAAAGCAATATTTAATGGAGGGCGATGGTAATCTTATTGATTAGTATTTATGAGATTGATGTCTCCTAAAGATATAGCATCAATGAAATGAGAAAGATATGCAACTTTTGGCAATAGGGATTAGGATTTATATTAAAAAACCAAGGCTTTGTAATCTTAATTATCTTCGTGATAAATGAATTCAAATGTTCTTATATTTATTTAGAATGGGATTCTTCCATGGAAAGTAATATGATATCTCAAGTACATGAGTCCGATTTGAGAAAATGAATCTTTAAGCTTACCATTTTCCAAGTAAAACTTCAGATTGTCATCGTCATCAACCTACACTCAAAATAATATGAAAATATTTAAATCCTACAAATCCTTTCTTGCTTATATATTAAACTCCCCTCGATGATTCTGTAGTAGTTTAAGCAGCAAAATCTGGCAGGCTCAGCAACTTGATGTTGCCATTGTTTAATGGTGTTAAACATAAGACATAGATTGACCCAGGAAAAAGAAGAATAATTAAATAGATCAATATCCATGTTCATCTCATGCTTTTCTATTATACCATTTCCACACCACGTTACGCCTTCCAGCCACTAGTTAATGGTGTTAACAATTACACTTCTGACGCAGAAAAAGAACCAACGTGGGGCGATTATATTTCATGCCTTACACTAGTAGATCTTCGTTCCTTGATTTCCTGTTGGTGAGTCTTAGCCAACTTTCAGGGATTGTATTCACCGGATTCCGGCTAACAATCCGCCATCAGGGCCTCATATGTATATATAGACATATAAAACTCTTTCGTGTACTAGCTAGACACACTGCATGTAAGCTTCATTTGAGTATTGCTTCCAAGAAAGTATTTGCTTGCGTACCCATTTGATGCAGTTTCAAGCTGAACATATTCATAAACCTTAATATAAGATACTTGGAAGTGGGTGGCCATGGATCAAAATAGAAATGTTGATTTCAGAGAGTCGGAGTTTGTTGCTACAGAGGTGAAGGAACCGCCACGCAGTGAGGTAGAGTTGAAGTTGACTGGTAGTAATGGATGGATCATCAAAGCTGAGGAGTTGAAAATTATGCTCATTGGAGTAGTCAAACCATAGAAGTTAAAGGTCTTGATGGGGGTGAGGTCTCCAAAGATAGCGAGGTTCAAGTTGGGGCTGCTGGTCAGTGCCATGGTGCTTGTTCTCTGGGCTTGCACAATACCGCTGACAACACTAGACGAGACTCCGGGGAGGAGGTCACTCAGACATCGGACCTCTTTTCTTTTGTCACAAGAAAGTGAGTTCTACGTACATTTCCCTCTTTCTTTTCCACTTTTATACAAGTTCACATACAGAAAGAAGAGTTATTATGATATTTGGTTCTTTTTCTTTTCAATATTTGGCATTGTAATTCGTCTTCAGGGGTGTATAAGAACAGAGGATACTTGATGATTTCATCCAACGGAGGATTGAACCAAATGCGATCTGGTGTAAGTAGGAACAAAATGCTCATCTTTCTGTGATCATAAATATGTAATATGCAGACTTGGAGCAATTACTAATTCAATCTAATCATCAGATTTCTGACATGGTCACTCTTGCAAGATTTTTAAATGTCACTCTTATTGTTCCTCAAATGGATAACACTTCATTTTGGAATGATCGCAGGTAAGTCTACGTTTCGTGTTCATAAAGTTTCTACTCTGACTAAACCTGTTGAAAAGAAGAAATCTGATTCATTAGGCGTCCCCTTTTCTTGGCAGTGAGTTCCATGACATATTTGATGTGGACTATTTCATAAAATCTTTGAGGAATGAAGTTCGGATTATCAAAGAGCTGCCTCCCCAGCAGAAGAGAAGGCTTGAGACAATTCCATTATACTCCATGCCACCTGTTAGTTGGTCTAATTTGTCCTATTACAATAACAAGGTTGACTCTCTGACGTCCAATGGAATTTGAGTCTTTAAATACAGTGTGATGGCCAATGTCTAAATGTGCATACGTCCACAGGTTCTTCCTCTTTTGCAGAAGTACGAGATCATTCATTTCACCAAGACTGATGCTAGACTTGCAAATAATGGTCTGCCTGAAGAGGTTCAGAAACTGCGATGTCGAGTTAATTATGAAGCTCTGAGATTCACCCCAGCAATAGAGAAGTTGGGGAAGAAGATTGTTAGACTTTTGAGGGAAAAGGGGCCCTTCTTGGTCCTTCATCTCAGATATGAAAAGGACATGCTAGCATTTTCTGGCTGCAACGAAGGTTGTAATGACAAGGAAGTGGAAGAATTAAGGATAATGAGGTAAGCCATTATACCTGATTCATTATTTTTATCAACTTCTGTGTATGGTAACTTTTTTATTTTACTGTAAATGTATAGATACGATTACCCTTGGTGGAAAGAAAAGGAGATAGATTCTGAGATGAAGAGAAAAGCTGGTTTGTGCCCTTTGACACCTGAGGAAACAGCCATTGCATTGAAGGCAATTGGGATTGACCCCAAAATCCAAGTTTACATTGCTGCTGGAGACATATATGGAGGTCAAAGAAGAATGTCTGTGCTTAAGGCAGCTTATCCAAATTTGGTTAGTCAAAAGAACCTCAAGATGATGATGCACATAGCATATTTTGTGCCGAACTGAGATTGTATGTGTTGACTCCTAACGTGGAACAGGTCAAGAAGGAAACGTTGCTACCACCTTCAGATCTTGAGCCCTTCCAAAACTATTCCAACCAGATGGCAGCCTTGGATTACCTTGTGTCACTAGAAAGTGATATTTTTGTCCCAACCTACGGAGGAAACATGGCAAAAGTTGTTGAAGGTCATAGAAGGTAAGGTATTTGAATAATCTCACATTAGGCATGCCCATTCCCTGGACTTCTTTTTTATATTACAAAATCTGTTTATTCGCTTCTGACACTTTTAAGTAGTTTATCTGATATTCAATGTTTTCACAATTAAAAATTGTTAACCAGAATTGGGAATGTTTTTGTGCAGATACTTGGGCTACAAGTTGACAGTAAATTTAGATAGAAAGATTCTAGTCCATCTGATAGATAAATACAGAAACGGAACACTGGATTGGAATGACTTTTCTGAGTCAGTGAAGCCAGCTCATGCAAATCTCATGGGGAACCCAACTCAAAGATTGAAAATTCCATATAAACCTAAGGAAGAAGACTACTTCTACAGCAATCCTGAGGAATGTTTGTAACTGAATGATAAAAGCTTGAGTGTTAAAAAATTGCCTCATGGTTTTCCATTCATAACTTCTATTGTAACACGTAGTCTGCAGCTGATGGTGCCCGTTTTCAGGAATACATTTGTGAACATTGCTCCGAAATAAACAGGAGCAAATAAAATAACTAAATTAACATCTCACGAAAGTGAAATCGAGCAAATACAATACAAGGGATCCTTTAATCACCATTATTGTCTAAAATTTTGATTAACTTACTTGTGGAAGTATTAACCATTTGGTCACCTGAAAGCAGTTAGAGAATCAGTATTCTTGACACTTTTCTTAAGCATTATTCTTTTAAGAACCACATAGTAGCCTTTTGGAAATGGACACTTATCTTTTTTGGTTAGAAAGTGATGCTTTTAGTCCTGCCTGTGAAGGAAACATTGGTAAGACTGTTGAGGGCCATCTAAGGTAAATCATACGTCTTGGTTATTTTTCTTCATTCGTAAGACTATGAAAGGCAGTCATCCTTTACCAGCTCGCATAGTAGGAGTCTGTGACAACCAGTTCTTGTATCATTAGTTGCTGATTCCCACCATTTTAAGGTTTCTGTACCAAATTTTAGCAGACACTTGGCTGTCGTACGAACCAACATACGACTTGATTAACAAGACCATTTTATTGTCTGAAATTGGGGCATCTGTAATTCACGTCAGAAACGCTTAACTTCCCTTTTTGCATTACGAGTAACGATCTCAACCAAGACATGCATTAAACAATGAATTCAGTGCGAGAAGATGGTAATCACAAGGCTCCATTCTTGTATATACTATAGCATATCTATGATACAACCACAATCCCCAAGATTCCATATCCTCACTAGATATCTAACCATGAACTCCACAGAAAATCTATAAACCAATTAAACATTGCATCAAATGGATCACAAGGGAATACAGGAAACTCAGGAACAGCATATACAATACACCAACGAGGATATGGATTTTGAAGGTGAGCAAAGAAAAGAAGAAATTAGACAAGAAAAAAGTGAATACTAGATAGAAGCCATCCTAATCTAGTGTCTTCAGCCGCTTCTGTGCTTGATCCAAGTCCTCTCCACTGCTCAAGTTCCTGAGATGTGCTGCTTGATTGCCGGGGGTTAGATTTTGAAGATCCTAGAGAGCAATAGAAGATTCAGAAGTTATCATGCTGTTGTTGAACTTACAAAAGTTTCTCCAGCAATATCAAAATTTGGGGAACATACCCTAGCAGTGGAAGTTCCAAAGCTCAGCCCTCTATTTGCCCGCTTTCCTAGATCAATCTGCACTGAGATTTTGGATTGCGACAAATCTACACCAGCACTCTGAAGTGCTTGTGTCAGATTGTTCAATAACCTGGCTTATACAAAACATCAGAGTTGTTTTTAACTTATAGCTCAACTCCAAATTACAGGAAAACTTGGAGAATATGAGGAATTAAACAAGGCAATAGCTTGATTTCTGGCTAGCTTAAAGAATTTAAAGACACACATCGGCTTCCATATAGATTGACACTTCCAAACTAATCCTACACCAAATAGGAAAAACTCACTATTCACCAAAACCAGTCAGCAGTAGCCACAGCTCCTCGATACAATAAAACAAAAAACACTGCTCAGAAAACTTCACCATTACAAAAGAATGCCCCAAACAAATTCTCCTCATAACATTTAAGCATCATTTCTTCCAGAAACTGGAGACGTGCAAAGACCCTTATTACAGAATGCAAGTGACATGAGAGTAAAGAGTATGAAGCTAAGCCACACCTTCATACAGTAGCAACCACACATATGAAGCTACAACAGAACCTTTGGGAAAACTTCCATAAGGAAAGATTTGCTCACAACTAAGCAAGAAAAATGGGGGTAGAAGTTGTTGCATGGAAATTGAGAGGAAAACAAAATACAAGCCAAGTGCTCCATCTCTATCTGCATAATGCTTTCAGAGTTTATAAATCTCAAAAGAAAATCTCACATACCCTTCAGAGTATACACTGGAGATGCTTATTGTCCCACCTTCAATTGTCAGCACTTCCTGTTGGTTCAGTGGATCATTGTTCATGGGACACTCATCTGACTGTGCGTCAGAGACTGGATGATGAAGTTGATGTGGAGTGATATCAACACTTTGAATAGAAGCAGGAACTTCTGTCTGCACAGGCATGGTAACAGGCATACCCTTGTTTGCAAACTCAGGTTGCCGTTCCATTTCTTTGCATGTGGCTTCCTTGCTAGGATCAGATTCTAATGGATTTTGCATGTTTGTAAGCATGCTCGGAGATATAGGAATGTTACTCTCATCAAATCTTCCAGGAAATGCACATCCTGGACCAGAGCCAGTTTTCATGGCTTGCTGATGACCAACAAAACTTTGGACACGCCAATGACTGTTTCTCTGTTACAAGAAAGATAAATAAGAGACTTTTAATAGACAAAGAACTATAACAGTGATAATTCAAATTAGAGGGAAGAAGAACCAAACCCATCGACATAGCTGCTCCAAATGACCAGAAACATTACTTACAAAACCCATCAACCACCCATATGCACTAAAAAGAAAATAAAACATACAATAATCACCAGATATATCAGAGACGAGAAAGGACAAACAAAAAGTATTTCAATTACACTAAATAAGCCCAAACTTTTATCATTAACAATCTACTTTGATAACTCAAATCACAAGGTAGCAAGAGAATAAGAGAACACCACTAGTTGTGGCATTATGCTTGTCTTCATTTCCTTTCAAAAACTTTAAAGTTCATTATTCCAACTTACAGCAATTCACTTTGATGAGCGCTTAAGAACATAAATGCCATAATTTACAAGTAAAAATCCTGGTCCACGGTACAAAATTTTTTTCTAAATTTTAAATTGATTATAGATGTTCATAAAAACTTCTATGACTGAAGATTTGAGCACCTTGCAAGTGTATGTGGTCCATTCAGAAAGCCATACCACAGTTATTTACTAATTCAAGAATCACGACCAAATTAAAGTGGTGAAGGTATCCATCAGTCTCATCCTCTAGCAAAAAGGGTTTTTAAACATCCGCAAATAGCCATTAACCCATACAAAAGGAAAGAAATTCATAAGCAAACCAATCAAACCAACTATAAGAACTATACCCAAGGCATCAACTTTGCAGGTTCAGAACCCCATCCCTGGTATGAACCCTCATATTTTTGCACCTTTTCCTGTAGATATTGGACATATTCAATCACCTACAGACAAAAGCCAATGCTCAGTCAACTAGTTTGAATCCAATTATATATGCATTTTTGCAATGGTTGAACACTGCATTAATGTTTTACCTCTAACAAAAATGATGCTGTGTCTCTCTTTTGATCCCCATGAGGTATAAGTTCTCTCAATATCTGGAATCTGAGAAAACAGATGACGTACCATCAGACTAGATCAGTTTTGTTAATCGTAAAACAAATACTGTATTCTAAACATTTCTTTATGCCAATTATTGACTTCTGTGAGAGGAAAACTATAATGCTTATAAATTTGAACCGTTTATACGGTGAAGGCCCTTGATATTCTTAACCTATAAGACTGAATGAAAATCTACAAGAGCCCTTCAGTTTGATCATTATCGATCATATACGCAAACACAGACAGAGTCTCACATCCATTCAACAGTTGATAGACCAATCTTAAATTGGATTATCTCATCAACATATTCACTGCACTGACAAGTAAAGAATTACCATATTTGACACATGAAATATCACAATGCGAGTAAAAGAGAGTTCAAAATTGAAAATCTAAGTATAGTCCTTAACGTGTACGATTTTGGCATGTCCAATAACTATCATGTTGAAAGTTGTTTCCCTTTGGCTTACAAGTTACATTTAACATGTAGATTGCGATGATACACTCAATTAGCAGATAATTTTTGCAAACAAAGATACAACAAAATATTCAAAAGTTAACAAACTGACAAGCAGCTTTTCTAATATTTCTCCCCATTTATTGAAGCATATGAATAACAAAATTTGAACAACTCTAGACAAACAAAAGTAAAAGGAAGAAATCGAAGAATTTTGACAGAAAATAAAAAAGAAAATAAAAAAATTGCATTTGCATGTGCCAAAACAACCAAGTACCGTCGGTATAACTTAACAATTATTAAATCAAACAAAGTAACAAACCTTTCATTGATCTTGCTCCTCCTTCGCTGCTCAGTGACCGAATGTTTCGATCTTGTGGCATTAGCTTTACCACTATTCTTCACATCTGCTACCACACCCAAATTCCACATCAGAGAACGCTCAAGACACTTGAAACTGAAAACCCATTTGAGAACACACCATGCTAAAGCCCCACAAACATCAAAACTACAAACTTTACAATTGGGAAACAGATAAGAGATTAAAAAACAGAACTTGCGATATATTTCGACCCTTAATTTATGGAGAACCCCAAGAAACAGCAATTAAAGTAGAGGTGGATCTAATACTTCAAGAAAAAAAAACCTTTATTGTTGTTAATGTTAGTGTTGTTGTTGGCCGATGTTGTTGTAATATTTGAAGATGGTCCGTCCTTTCTTGAAGCAAAATCCTCGTCCTCGTACTCATCATCTTCCTGATCCTGATTTGCTTTTCCTCTCATTATCAGATGTCTAGTTATTCCAGAACCATGCCAAGAGAATTCAGATTTAGACAAGAAAACAATTTTCGAGCGACAATTGAAGAATAAAGAGAAAGTTTATAAAGAAATTGAAAGGAAAATAAAAAATTTTGTAGAAGAATTGAGCGGAAGAAGTTGGGAGTCCTGAAGTTGTTAATTGTTATTCCCAGAAGGAAATGACATTGAATTGAAGTAGAGAATTTGGATAGCATGCGGCTTAGCTCATGTTGTGTTCTGTGAGCTCAAACATCTGTCTAATATATCGATATTTTCAGGAAGCAGCCTTTATGTATTAGATATTGAAGGTTGAATTGAAGCACCTTTGTCTCTGTCTCTGGCTCTTATTTTCTAAAATTTACAATTTATTTTATTTTTGTTTGGTATTATTGCAAATCAAATCTGTACATACTTAAAAATTGAGTAAGTCTTCTTTATTAAAATATGAAATGTGTACATTAGAGTAAATCAAGCATGAAAAGGTTTGGGAATTCACGTGAGAGGCTAGTGATGGCATGGTAGGGAGCAGTTGGGGAGGGTGCACTGAAAAAGCTGGTGACACGCCTCACGTTGTTCACGTGCCCTATTTTATCTTCCTGCTTGGCCCATCAAACACTTGGGCCTACCCACTTCTATGTTCTATCTTTTTGTCTAGCATCCGATGTTACTAAAAATGTCAAATATTTTTAGTACGCTAGAACAATAACTAAATATATCTTTTTTTAATTTATGGATTTATTTAATTACGAAGATAAACAAAATTCTCGTGTATTCCTAAATAATTTAAATATATATTGATTCGTTTTTTGTAGGGAAAATTACAAATAAGACTCTTTAACACAGGTCCTCCAAACAACTTAATTATGGTTTAATGCTCTTCGTTTTTAGAATAACTAAATAAAGTCACCAAAAATAAAACTTTTTTGAAAATTAAAATGAATTAATATATAGTACCAATAATAGTATAGAAGAAATTCTTATTCTTCCCCAAAGGTCACAATAACTTTCTAGCATAGACAAAATTTTAAATAAAGTGTTATATGTCTTTTTAAGCAATACAAAGGATTGAGAATCAATTCAGCTAGCAGAATGAACAAGATTTTGTTAGCAAGGAGTCTTCGGAGGACATGCTGGGATAAAGAAAGTTTATGGGTAAGATGGGTTAACATGTTTCATAACAAGCAGAAAAGGCATATGGTTTATTTCTCATACTTCTTTACAAATTTATACTTTTCAACAAATTTTGCATACAAGGTTCTCCGTGCACCCTTATACCAAACATTATGTTCAAAATGGGAAGGGCACAATATTTTGGTTTGATAAGTGGCATGTCTTAGGGCCTTTATGTGATACTCACCTCTTTGCAACTTTAAGAGGATACATCCTTAAAGATACTAAAGTGCAAGCATTAATTCGAAACGACAATTGGCATTGGCATTGTCATATGTGTAGAGTAATTAGAAATGTTGTTAAACAGTGGCCTTCATATTCTCCAAGTCAAGTATAAGAAGATGAGATCAAATGGGAGCTTCAAAAGTCTCACAAATTTACAGCTCAATCATGTAAACAATTGTTGCCAGGCCCTATGGTCAAGTTTCCACTTCACAAGTTGATATAGGAATCAGGTATTGCTTTAGCTCTTTCTTTCATCTTGTGGTTAGCAGCTCTACAAAAATTGGGAAAAGGAATGGCATCAAGTCTCAAGAGTACAAATTGCCTTTTATGTTCTAGAGAAACTAAAACATTAGACCATATGTTCTTCAAATGTCTTCATACCAAAGAACTATGGAGTGCTTTTATCAATATCTTTGAATTACAAGACATAAATCTCATCTAGATTAATAGATTAGCTTGGGCTAACAAATTGAGATGGACCAGTAGAGAAGACCAAAGGGTCTTCAAAACTAGTTTTGCTATACTAGTGCACTATATTTGGAGGATGAGAAATACCAAAATCTTTCGAAGAGCTTAAGAGTTTAAGGAATACAGTTGGAACCAAGTTTGACTTAAAGTAAGGATGGCTATCATGATCAATGCTAATCAATTGCTAATTTCCATTTATGTTAAAATGCAACTGAACATTTAGAATCTACTATTGTTGGATATATTATACTTTGTAGTTTCCTTAATTTGTATGAGCTCCATTCTTAGGATATGTAACTTCATACACTCTATATGTAAAATCCCATCACCTGTGGGGAGGTTAGAATAGTAAATATGAGTGATTAATGATAGCTTAGAAATGCATTTTTCATGCTCCTGCATAATGTGTCATACACATACATGTGAATAGTAAAATTTTGCACATGAAAATTATTGTACATGCATTCATTGATGTTCCGGGTATAATTGTGTATAAATGTGAGTATATTAAGAAATGTTGGCCCTCAAACTTTCTTCTTGATGAATAAGTATGATTTACATTGATTATGAGGTCTTTATGAAATTTTGTGGAAGTTAATTATTATGATGATGTTAGAAAGATTATATGATATAGGTTGATTGAAATAAAGTGTAAAAGTTATAAGAATGTTCAAGGGGTGTTTTTGGCAAGACATTTAAGGTTAAAAGAACATAAGCCTATAAGGAAGGGTAAAAAGGGCTTTTTGGGCTCACTAAGGGCAGAAATGAGAAAGAAACATAGTCTTGCTTTTTAAGAAGGGGGAAATATGAATTGGGAGAGAAGAAGAGAAATTAAGAAAGAAAAAGAAGAGAATTTCAGTGGTTGAGAGAAAAGAAAAGAGTTGAGCTAGGGTTTTAGCATTTCTTAGTCTTGAGAGAGATTTTGAAGTGGTTCAAGAAGAGAAAAAGGAAGAGGAAGAGAAGAGCTTTTAATTGAGCCAAAGATCTCTCCATTTGGTGAAGAATCAAGGTAAGATCATTTTGAATCTTTTGGAATTTTTTTGGAAGAGTTTTAGGCCATGGAGTTAGAAAATACATGGGTTTAAATATTCTAGAAACAATTTTAGTGATTGTGTGTTATGCGATTTTTCAATTTGAAAACCTTATTGAGTTAAGATTTGAGAGTTTAATGAAGTCAAATTGGTAGCTGAATGGTAAGGCTCAGGAGATTCCAAGTTTTTGAAATGCAAAATTTCAAGTCTTCCATAGGGAAAATTTTGTGTTATGAGTTCAAGGGAAAATCTGGACCAATCTAGGTTGACTTGGACAAAGTTGTCTTCTAGAAAGTTGTATTTTAGCTTTCTAGCTTTGCAACAGTATATAGTATGGAATTTTTGGATAGCAGAGTCAAAAGTTATGGTCCTTGTAAGTGGAGATATTCAGGAGTATAGGACGTATCGTCTAGTGAGGACGCTTCACCTGGTGATGACGTATTGTCTGGTGAGGATGATTCATCTGGTAAGGGCATATAGTCTGGTGAGGAGCTTTCGTCTGGTGAGGACGTATCATTTGGTGAGGAGGCTTCGTTGGTGAGGAGGCTTCGTCTTGTGAGGGCGTATCGTCTGGTGAGGATGCTTCATCTAGTAAGGACTTATCGTCTAGTGAGGACGCTTCTTCTGGTGAGGATGCCTCGTCTGGTGATGACGTCATATTGTCTAGTGCACTGTTCATCTGATCCTTCCGTCTGGTCCCATTCTTGACCCTGAAGATGATAGAATTTGTCTTCAAAGTCTTCATAAAAGATGTAGATATTGAAGTCTTCTTTCGAACCCTTTAAGAATGACCTTGATCTCACATCCCTAGAGTAAGTTATGCCTTTTGTCCCGAAATAGGTTCAATATGGTTGAGGACAGAACCTTGTTTGATTTCCTTCGGCCATAAATTTGTCATCCGACCTCCAAATGAAGTGATTCTTGGACCAATAGATTCCTAGCACATTTTCTGCCTCTCTATAAAAGTTTATAGCCTTAGATACTGAATTGAAACAGATTGATTGAATCAAATTAAGGGTATCAAATGGAAGAGTATAAATTGTGATTTTAGTGGTTCTAGTGAGGTATAAACCTAAGTATAAATTATACTTAGAGGAGTCTTGTTATAGGTTTGATTTTGTGATGACACTAATGGATAAATACCCGGGATTGTCATGAACATACATTGTACATATTTTATTACACACATGTGCATTGTTAAACACTTATGATTGCACAAATTGTGATGGATGTGTATGTGTTATTTGATATAGAGGAGCAATTGGAACGTCAACCTCCAAACGTTGCCAGAACTTCCAGGTATTAGCTTCGGGAGCAACTAGTGAGTAACCTAGATGGTTTGTCTCAATTATTGTTTGCTTAAATTATGTTTTGACTGGTAATTGGATGTGAATTGAATTGTGTTGATTTCCGAACAGAAGGTCTGATGAATGTGAAATGTAAAGTGTATATTGAAGTGCTGCTTGAATGTGAATGTGAAGAACTATGTGTTTCATAATATGATCGATTGCGATAGATGCATTTCATACATGAGTGCACAATCAGATAATGACAGTTATGACCAGAGCAGCCACCGATTAGAGCTTAAAGCTCAAAGTGTGAAAAGAGTCTCGAGCTCAGACAATGATTAAGAACCTAAGGCTCACTATGTAAAATGAACCCTATATACTCATCGGATAAAAGACAGTTATTAATGAGCCCAGTATCCAAAATGGATGCTGGACAGTTTAGGCATGCGGTCACAACAACGTAGTAATGGGAAAAGAGTCTCATGAGCATTTTATATGCATTTTTAGCAAGTATATGGTTTTCTTGAAATGCCAAATTGATTTGCTCTTAAATGTGAATGTGATAGGTGTCCATTAAGAAAAGTTGTGAATTATATGTTATGTGATTTGTTGTGTTGCAAGAATTGAGTGAACCATCGATGATAGTTATCTCATTGAGTTCGCAAAACTCACCAAAATTGCAATGTTGTCTTTTTAGGATCGAGAGACGACTCTAACTACTAAGAGGCTCTACTAGCCATGTAGATTTTGAATTGGCAAAAGAAGTCATGGCTCAAAAGTCAGTCAACTGGGACTTTCAGATGACTTAGACAGATTTTATATATTTTCCTCTTTCATGTAGTACTTTTATACTAGATTTTGATGATGCACATGTAGTAAAGGTTGAAAGACACAATGTAGACTTTGGGTTTTATGCAATGAAATGAGGAAAAAGTTGGTTTTTAAAATCTTGTGATTTTCTTTTGATGTCTATAAGGGATTAATGTTATGATGTCTTATGAAGTGAATGTAGTGATCGAATGTAGCGTACCGTTATCGTAGCATATATATCAGAATGATCTCCGGCCATCCCGATGTGTATCCTACGGTAAAAGGGGGCACTACATTTAGGTGGTATCAGAGCATGGTTGGCATCTGTTGGGACATATAAGAATGTTAAGCATGAAATATCTTGAGAAATGCAAAAAAATGATTGAAGTTATTATTTGTTATAGCTCCTCCGCTCTAGGTGATCAAATTAATCAACCAGCTAACTAAGGATCGATAGGAGCCAGAAGGGAGTCCTCGGTACCTCAATCAAAGGAATGCTTCTTAGAGTTTCCGAGAGAAGGGAGAGGAGGTACTGGGAGCAGGGGATTTCTATGGCAACACAGACCCCGCTGAGGCCAAGAGATGGTTGGAAAGGACTAAGAGGGTCTTTGATCAGATGGACTGCAAGCTTGATGAGAGGTTCGACTATACAGTGTCCTTACTGCAAGGCCCAGCTTACTAGTGGTGTAAGACTGTCCCGGACAATACCACCAAGCCGTGCCAATTGAAGTGGGAAGACTTCTGAGGGTCTTTCGAGAAAACTTTATGCCCAAGATCTACTTGGACAGGAAGATGAAGGAGTTCATGGACTTGAAGCGGGGTAGGATGTTAGTGGCAAAATATGAGATTCGGTTCAATGAGTTGATGGGCTATGCTACTACTTTGATCCCTACAGAAGGAGACAAGTGTTGGACCCCAAACTTTTCTTGGAAATTAGAAATTATTAAATGAAATTAAATAAGGAAATATGATATGATTCCTTGTAATGAATGAAAAGTATAAATGAATCTATGTGTAACATCCCATCACCGATGGGAAGGGTAAAATAGTAATTCGGGGCGGGTTATGAATGTGTAAACTAGTCTCGGCATGTTCATGCATATGATGACCTCTATTTTTACATAAATTGTAATTTTTGTATATGTACATGGTTGCACATGCATCATGACATTTCCCGGCATATGTGTTTATTGTGAAAAATGTGTTATTTGTGCTTGAAAAATGAATAGGAGTGGATTTTTGTGTGTTTTCCAT
>JANZLD010000003.1:38831447-38844302 GCA_026413575.1 Erythroxylum carthagenense | reverse complement strand
CAGTATCAATTGTCCCAATAAAAGTTATGCAGAAATTAATATCAAATGACAACAAAATACTGACAATGTGTAAATTAAGTACATAATCACTTAAGAAATTAGGGCCAATTTATAGTATAAATTTGGCTTCAATCAGAATTCATGAAACAGATAATGATAGTTGTGACCGGAGCAGCCACCGAGAGCTAAAGCTCAACGTATGGGGCCGAGAGCCCACAATGATTTAGAGCCATCGGCTCACTGGTTAATGAGCCCAATTTGGGACAGTACAGGCTCTCAGTCACAACACCGTAATAAAATGGGAAAGTGTCACATACTCTTTTCATTTGCATTTAATTGGATATTTGGAATTTGGTGAAAGGTGAAATGCCTTGTACTTGTGTGATATTAATTTGTGATATTCTTTTATTATGTTATTGTGTGTCACAATCTGTATTATACTTGGCTATCCATGAATTGGGTGAACCATCGATGATGATTCCTCACTGAGTTCGCAAACTCACCCAAAATTGCAAATTATTTTTTCAGGATCGAGAGAGTAGACTCCTAACTCCAGAAGGACTTTTCCTGCCTTGTGGATCATGTTGGCAAGAGAAGTCATGGCTCACAGGTCGGTCAGCTGGGATTTTTGGGGATGACCTAGTTAGGCTTTTGTATTAGATGTCTATTGTAGTAATGTTCAGACAGTGAAACTCTGAAAGATATGTAAAAGACTGCTTGTACTGACATGAAATGAGAAATATTTTATGGTTTTAAAAATGAGTGAATTTTATATTGATGCTTTATTTTATGATGCCATGTGAAGTATATTAGTGATCGTTCGCAGTGCAACCTTATTATAGGATATGTATCGGAATGACCTACGGGCATCCCGGTGTATACTCTACGGTAAGGGGATGCTACAGATTATGAGGTCTTTATGAAATTTTGTGGAAGTTAATTATTATGTTGATGTTAGAAAGATTATATGATATAGGTTGATTGAAATGGAGTGTAAAAGTTATAAGAATGTTCAAGGGGTGTTTTTGGCAAGACACTTAAAGTTAAAAGAACATAAGCCTATAAAGAAGGGTAAATGGGGCTTTTTGGGCTCATTAAGGGTATAAATGGAAGAAAAAATGTAGTCTTGCTTTTTAAGAAGTAGGGAAACATAAATTGGGAGAGAAGAAGAGAAATTAAGAAAAAAAAGAAGAAAATTTCGTGGTTGAGAGAAAAGAAAAGAGTTGAACTAAGGTTTCAGCATTTCTTAGTCTTCAGAGAGATTTTGAAGTGGTTCAAGAAGAGAAAAAGGAAGAGGAAGAGGAAGAGAAGAGCTTCTAATTGAGCCAAAGATCTCTTCATTTGGTGAAGAATCAAGGTACGATCATTTTGAATCTTTTGGATTTTTTTTGGAAGAGTTTTAGGTCATGGAGTTAGAAAATACATGGGTTTAAATATTCTAGAAACAATTTTAGTAATTGTGCATTGTAGGATTTTTCAATTTGAAAACCCTATTGAGTTGAGATTTGAGAGTTTAATGAAGTCAAATTGGTAGCTATATGGTAAGGCTCAGGACATTCTAAATTTTCGAAATGTAAAATTTCAAGTCTTCTATAGGGAAAAATTCATGTTCTAAGCTCAGGGGAAAATCTAGATTAATCTAGGTTGATTTAGATAAATTGTCTTCTAGAAAGTTGTAGTTTAGCTTTCTAGCTTTCCAACGGTATATAGTATGAAATTTTTGGATATCGGAGTCAAAAGTTATGGTCCTTATAAGTGGAGATGCTTAGGAGTATAGGACGTATCGTCTGGTGGTGACGTCTCATCTAGTGAGGGCACTTTATCTGGTGAGGATGCTTCGGCTAGTGAGGGCACTTCGTCTAGTAAGGATGTTTCGTCTAGTGAGGGCGTATCGTTTAGTGAGGAAGCTTCGTTTGGTGAGGACGCTTCATCTGGTGAGGACGTATCGTCTAGTGAGGACACTTTGTCTAGTGAGGATGTATCGTCTAATGAGGACGCTTCGTTTGGTGAGAGTGTATCATCTGGTGAGAACGTATTGTCTGGTGAGGATGCATCGTCTAGTGAGGACGTATCATCTGGGGACGTCATATTGTCTGGTGATGACGTCATATCATCTGGTGCACTGTTCATCTGATCCTTCGTCTGGTCCCATTTGTGACCCTAAAGATTATAGAAATTGTCTTCAAGGTCATCATAAAGATTGTAGATCTTGAAGTTCTCTTTCAAACCAACTAAAGAACACCTTAATCCGATATCTCTAGGGAAAGTTATGACAATTTTTTCAATTCATCTGACCCTTCATTTGGTCCAATTCTGACCTTTAGATGACAAAATCTCACTTCAATGTCTTCATGAAAGATGTAGATATTGAAGTCCTCTTTTGACCCTTAAAGAATGACCTTGATCTGGTATCCCTAGAGCAAGTTACATCTTTTGTCCCGAAATAGGTTCAATATGGTTGATGATATAACCTTGTTTAATTTCCTTCGGCCATAACTTTGTCATCCGACCTCCAAATGAAGTGATTCTTGGACTAATAGATTCCTAGCACATTTTCTACCTCTCCATAAAAGTTTATAGCCTTAGATATTAAATTGAAAAAGATTGATTGAATCAAATTAAGGGTATTAGATGGAAGAGTATAAATTGTGATTTTAATGGTTCTAGTGAGGTATAAACCTAAGTATAAATTATACTTAGAGGAGTCTTGTTATGGGACTAATTTTGTGATGAAACTAATGGATAAATACCTGGTATTGTCATGAACATGCATTGTACATATTTTATTACATACATGTGCATTGTTAAACACTTATGATTGTACAAATTGTGATGGATGTGTATGTGTTATTTGATGTAGAGGAGCAACTGGAATGTCAACCTCTAGACGTTGTTGGAACTTCCAGGCATTAGCTTTAGGAGAAACTAATGAGCAACCTAGACGGTTTCTCTCAATTATTGTTTGCTTAAATTATGTTTTGATTGATAAATGAATGTGAATTGATTTGTGTTGATTTCAGGACAGAAGGTCCGATGTTTGTGAAATGTGGAATGTATATTGAAGTGTTGCTTGAATATGAATGTGAAGAACTATGTGTTTCATAATATGATCGATTGCGATAGATGCATTCCATACATGAGTGCATAATCAGATAATGACAGTTGTGAATAAAGCAGCTACCGATTAGAGCTTAAAGCTCAAAGTGTGAAAAGAGCCTCGAGCTCGAACAGTGACTAAGAGCCTAAAGCTCACTATGTAAAATGAGCCTTGTATCCTCATCAGATAAGGGATAGTTATTAATTAGCCCGGTATCCAAAATAGATGCGGGACAGTTTAGGCACTCAGTCACAACAACGTAATAATGGGAAAAGAGTCTCATGAGCATTTCATATGCATTTTTAGCCAGTATGTGGATTGTTTGAAATGCCGAATTGATTTGCTCTTAAATGTGAATGTGATAGGTGTCCATTAAGAAAAGTTGTGAATTATATGTTATGTGATTTGTTGTTTTGCAAGAATTGAGTGAACCATCGATAATGGTTACCTCATTGAACTCGCAAAACTCATCAAAATTGCAACGTTGTCTTTCAAGATCGAGAGACAACTCTAGTTACTAAGAGGCTCTACTAGCCATGTGGATTGTGAATTGGCAAGAGAAGTCATAGCTAAAAGGTCGGTTAGCTGGAATTTTTAGATGGCTTAGATAGATTTTATATATTTTTCTCTTTCATGTAGTACTTTTGTACTAGGTTTTGATGATGCACATGTAGTAAAGGTTGAAAGACACAATGTAGACTTTCGGTTTATGCAATGAAATGAGAAAAAAGTTGGTTTTTAAAATCTTGTGATTTTCTTTTGATGTCTATAAGGGATTAATGTTATGATGCCTTGTGAAATGAATGTAGTGATCGAACGTAGCGTACCGTTATCGTAGGATATATATCGAAGTAACCTCTGAGTGTCCCGATGTATATCTTACGATAAAAGGGGGCACTATATTTAGGTGGTATCAGAGCATAGTTGGCATCTGTTGGGACATATAGGAATGTTAAATATGAAATATCATGAGAAATACAGAAAATGATTGAAGTTATTGTTTGTTATAGGTCATCTGCTCTAAGTGATCAAATTGATCAACTAGCTAAACAAGGATCAGTAGGAGCTAGTAGGGAGTCCTCGGTACCTCGATCGGAGGAAATTCCTCCTAAAGTTCCTGAGATAAAGGAGAGGAGGTATGATAGTGTTGGACCTCGAACGTTTCTTAGAAGTTAGAACTGGTAAATGAGAAATTTGGGTGATTAATCATAAGTAAAGAACAAACGATGAAAAATCTTGAATTAGAAATGATAGACAAGAGTAAGGTAGTGAATCAGAAATGTGGATAGATTCATGTTTTTCTTTGGTGATTGGTGGATAAGAGATTTTGAAATGGGAAGAATTAAGGTGAAAGTTAGAAGTAAAATGAAAGCAAAAAAAAAATGAAGTTAAATTTGTGTAGTAAGTTGATGAAGAATATGTATATATGTGTATGTTCTGTTATTGGTGTTCATGATTAATCATTGATTATAGTTTCTTTATGGATGATATTGATCTGAAATGAAGTTGAGAATGAGTAGTAAATGAAGTAGAAAAGGTGATCTTGGTATGAGTTGTGTTAAGGAAAGATTGTGAAACAAAATGGGTGGTTGATCTGGAAAATATTCAGGGAGTATACTTCAGTATTTTAGCCACAACTTTTTCTTTAGTTATCCAAATGAGATGATTCTTAATTTGGATTAACCTATAAATATATGGATACATTTCTTATTAAGACATATAATTTAAATTCTATCTCTAAAAATCTCAAAATTTGTCATGAAGTTGAGAACTGGGTGTAGTATATTAGTAGATGAATGTAAAATTCGTGTTCTAAATTCAAGGAAAATTATGGATTTATCTAGCCTGAATTAGAGAAAGTTTTCTTCTACAAAGTTGTATATTATCTTTCTAGCTTTCCAACGGTATATATAATGAGAATTTTGGACATTAGATTTGAAAGTTATGGTCTTTATAAGTGGAGATGTTCAGGAGTATAGATAGTATCATCTATGATGACGTCAGATCGTCTATGATAATGTCATATCGTCTGTAAAAATGTATTGTCTGTGATGACATCATATCGTCTATGATGACATCATATCTTCTATAAAATATATCATCTATGATGACGTCATATCTTCTATGTTTGACTTTCTACTTCTTCTATGTTTGACCTTCTATACATTATAGTCTGGTCCATTGTTGACCATTCATATGATAGAATCTGTCTTTAAGATCTTCATGAAAGTTGTAGATCTTACAGTTTTCTTTTGAACCATCTAAAGAATACATAAATCTAATATCTATAGGGAAAGTTATGATAATTTTTCCCATTCGTCTACTTTTTTCTATTAGTCTGCTTTTTCATTTGGTTTCATCTATACCTATTGTCTGCTCCATTTTTGACCCTTCAAAAGATAGAATCTGTCTTTGAGGTCTCTTAAAAGTTTTAGATCTTGACGTTCTCTTTCTAACCATCTAAAGAACACATAAATATGATATCATTGGGGAAAGTTATAACAATTTACCCCATTCATCTGCTTTTTCCCATTTGTCTGCTTTTTTATTTGGTTTTGTCTATACCTATCATCTGCTCCATTTTTGACCCTTTAGAAGATAAAATCTATCTTCTAGGTCTTCTTAAAAGTTGTAGATATTGAAGTTCTCTTTTGAACCATCTAAAGAACACACAAATCTGATATCTGTAAGGAAAGTTATGACAATTTTTCTTATTCATCTGCTTTTTCCCATTCATCTGCTTTTTCATTTGATTTCATCTATACCTATAGTCTGCTCCATTTTTGACCCTTCATAAGATAGAATTAGTCTTCAAGATCTTCTTAAAAGTTGTATACATTGAAGTTCTCTTTCAAACTATCTAAAGAACACACTAATATGATATCTTTAGACAAAGTTAAGACAATTTTCCCCATTTATCTACTTTTTACCATTCGTCTGCTTTTTCATTTGGTTTCGTCTGCGCCTATCGTTTGCTCCATTTTTGGCCCTTCAACTGATAGAATCTATCTTCAAGATCTTCTTAAAAGTTGTATATCTTGAAGTCCTCTTTCTAACCATCTAAATAACACACAAATCTGATAACTTTAAGGAAATTTATGACAATTTTTCCTATTCATCTGCCTTTTTCCATTCGTCTGCTTTTTCATTTAGTTTTGTCTGTACCTATCGTTTGCTCCATTTTTTACCCTTCAGACGATAGAATATGTCTTTGAGGTCTTCATAAAAGTTATAGATCTTAAATTCCTCTTTCAAACTATCTGAAGAATGCCCCAATCTAATACTTTAGGGAAGGTTATAGCAATTTTTCCAATTCATCTGCTTTTTCATTTGGTTTCATCTGATCCTATCGTCTGGTCCATTTTTTACCCTTTAGATGATAAAATTTGACCTTAAGGTCTTCTTGAAAGTTGTATATATCAAGTTTTTCTTTGAAATTGTCCTAATATGATCTTAATCAGACATCTGTAGAGGGAGTTATTCCATTTGTCTCGAGACAAGTTCAATATGACTGAGGGCAAAACTTAATTTGATTCTTTCGGTCATAACTTTGTTATCCATCCTCCAAATGAAATAATTCTTAAACCAATAGTTTCTTAACACATTTTCTGTCTCTCCATATAATTTTATAGCATTTTGTGGGAATTTAAAAAAGATGGATTGAATCAAAGTAAGGGTATCTGTTGGAAGAGTATAAATGGGATGTTTTACTGAACATACTTCGGTATTTTGATGATGTCTTCATCGGTATAGCTCCGAATAAGATGATTCTTATTTCAAGATGAAATAAAGACATAGAGCTACAAATGATATAAAGAAATAGAAATCTAATTCAGTCTCTAAGACTTTCAATTCTAGATGGAAGTTGGGTATAGTGTACTATTTCAGTCTATCAACAGTCTGAAATGTTGGGCCCTAACTTTCAGATTTCTTAGCCAAATGGATTGATTTTGGTGTCATTGGAAACTTAAGATAAGGGAGAACACTTTTCTAGAAGAAAGTGTTATGTCAGAATATTCAAGGGTGCTTTTGGCAAGGCACTTAAGTATAAAAGACATAAGGCATAAATGGAAGGGCAAATGAGACATTTCTCGATCATTAAGGGCATAATTTGAAGTAGAAGTATTGTCTTGCATTTTAAGAAGAAAGAAGAATGAACATTGAAGAGAAAAAGAGAGAGTGTCATGAACAAGAGAGAGAAATATGAAAAGAAGAAGAGAAAGAGAGAAAAAAGAGCAAACAAGCTAGGGTTTAACTTTTCTTAGTCTTCAAAAGAGACTTTGGAGTTGTTCAAGAAAGGAAAGAGGAAGAGGAAGAAAAAAGCTTCCCTTTGGGCTAAAGATCTCTTCAATTGAGTGTCATGTTTAATGGTTGAAGTTTATGCTATGTGTTATAAGTTTGAGTTAAATTGGTCGAATGCTTAAATTACTTGAATGAAGTCAGAATGCCAAAATTTCTAGATATACATATACATATGCTTGAATATATGACCAATCGTCAATGGCTATAAATATATTAGCCACTGAGCTGTGTAGCTCATCCCACGCTTCCCTCCTCAGGTGCAGAAAAAGAAGATTAGCGATCCTTGCAAGGCATTGGAACTCCAAAATAGTTAAAGACTTTTGTGATGAAGTTAGTTCAGGAAATTTTGTAATTTATAATCATATTAAGTATATACATTTAATTGTATTTTTGTATTTTTTGTATTTTGAAATGAGCTTGTATAAACTCTTTTTAATTTCATTAATGAAATATGATTGGGTTTTGTTTGTGATTCTCAAAATTGTGATGTTGATGTTTGACTGTTATGGGCACACCACCCTTATGGGACAATGGGCTTTGTATGACTCCGGATTGTTGGGCTCTAGAAATAAGGGCCAACATCTGTGTGGTTTCAGAAATGATGTTTAATGTCTTCGAATGCTGGGCTCCGGAATCGAGGTCCAACAGATAGGCTGCGGAAGTAGAGAACTGTGGATTTCTATGGTAACATTGGCCCCGATGAGGCCAAGGGATAGTTGGAAAGGACTGAGAGGGTCTTTGATCAGATGGACTACGAGCCTGGTGAGAGTTTCGACTATGCAGTGTCCTTACTGCAAGGCCCAACTTACCAGTGGTGGAAGACTATCCCAGGCAGTACCACCAAGCCGTGCCAATTAAAGTGGGAAGATTTTCTGAGGGTCTTCAGAGAAAACTACATGCCAAAGATCTACTTGGATAAGCAGATGAAGGAGTTGCTAGACTCGGTTAATAAACCTATGAATTAGTTGTTAGTAGTTTTGAGAGATTTATTAACATAAGATAGGAATTTCCACGGTCTAACAGTCAATAAAATAATTGCATGATAAGAGGTTAATTAATAATTTTTAGGGCAATTCATCACCTAGACATTAATCTTTGATATTGAGTTTTCTAAGAGATTTCCTTTGTTTCTGTGTTCACTATTGTTTCCTATTTCATTTTAATTTTAATTATTATTCTTTATTAAAAAAACAAAATCCAATTCATAGGCTAGACATAGAAAAAGGTAATTACTAGTAATCATTGCCTTCGTTGGACCTATGCTAGCTACAGTTACATCGTACACTTATGGTTAAATCAATATTGACAAACTAAAATCAGTCAATTAGCAAGTAGATGGATTTGTGAACTAAGTTGAAGAGACTAAAGTATACCTATTTTAAAAGGCTCTATATGTCCTAAAACAAGCACCTTAAATGTGATACAACAAGATAATGATTATTTCTTAACTATATATTTAATAAAAACTTATTTAGGAATACTCTTTAAGTTAAATATAAAAGATATAATATTTTTCATATTAATGGTCATTTGGTAAGAGAAATAATGCTCGATTGATTAAGAAGTTCAAATAATCAATGTGCAAGTTTTTGAAATGATAGAACTTAGTCTTATAACCTAGTTTCTTAAGATGGAAATTAAGCAAGACTAAAATAGAGTTTTTATACCAAAGTACATAAAGGTTTATAATAAAGAAATTATACAAAGAGAAATGTAAATTAACAAGAACAACAATAAATCAAAAAGAGAAGCTAAGTAAGGAAAATGGTAATGATAAAGTTTATCAACAATATTTTAGAAGTTTGATTGAAAGCTTAATGTATGTCACCTGCAACAAGGCCTAACATTATATCTGTTGTTAATCTCTTATTTTGATTTATACTTTATGCTAGTGAAATTCATCTAAAAGTAGAAAAATATTAGTCTTTAATGGCACCAAAAAGGGCATGTGAATTGGATGTTAAAAAAATAAGGAAAATTTTCAAATTGGACCTTAAAATTTTTGTTAGAATTTAATTTAAACCTAAAAGTTTTGACACATTTGAAAAGAACCTTAACATTTTATAAACATTCAGTATAAATTCTAACTTAAATGTTTTGGTTAATCATCTATTATGAAAAATTTAAGTGCCATCTTTTATGGCTCCTTGACAATGTAGCAAATGAGGCCAAACAAATTAAAAGATAATAAGCCTCTCTCTCCCCCTCTCTCTCTCTCTCCATCTTCTCTACTTAAGATTTCTAATTTTTCACTTTTTAGTTGTACTTATAAATCTCATTTCATATTTGGATTTACAACTTCGAATCCTGTTTGGATCCTTCAAAATATAGTGTTACTCAAGGGACAGTGCAAACCTTATAAAAGGGAGCAAAGTCATGGTTGAAGTCGAGGTAAGGAAGATTTTGGGCATTTAACAGAACCCATTGTGGGAAGAAATTATGAGGGTTTATATAAGCATTCTACTTTCTTATCAATAGATGGGTGGAATATAACATTTTTTATTATACCGTCACCTTATATAACTAGAAAAAAAGGAGTAAAATTGTATTTTGAATTGTTGCGATGTTTTAACTTAATTAAAAAAAATCAACATTCTTGAATGACATTCCAACTTCAAAATAATATGGCAGAGCACAAGCACTTTTAATTTGAATTTTGATTGTGATTGCCATGAATACAGGCACTTTATCTTAAATTACTTATCATTAGTTATATAATTTACAAAAATTACGATAATTGGAGATAAAACTTGAATGTTAAAAATACAGTTTTTGGAAAATAAGAATAGTAAAGATAAGAATTGTTATAATACTTTCTATATGATGCTAGATACAAATTATAAAGGTCAAAAATAATTTTTCGATACCCTTCACATGGATTTTGTTTTGTATGTAGGGTGTAGGGCTTTGTTGGTATACCAACCGAAATGTTGTCATTACAATTTTAGAAGAAATATTAGTAATCTTCAAAAAGAATGTTAACTTTTTAAAGTTAAAAAATATGAAATCAAGTCGAATTTCATCATCAAAATGGTAGCAAAGTTTGAAACAAGAAGAGAGAAATAACAATTCTTTTCCTCTAAGAAATCAATATAATTGGGAGGTATGACCAAAGCACCACCACTCTGCTAACACATAAGATTTTCTTTTGATTCTTAATTTATTAAACATTGGTAGTCTCTAATCTAAGTTTTCAATTTACTACCCAAAAAAATTAGCTTTCTATTTTATGCTTATGAAATATAACAAATAAGTTTGGGAACATGAGGGGAAAAGAAGTGGAGAGAGAGAGAGAGGGGAAAATTATTATTTTTAAAATTTTTAGACCCCACTTTCCACATAAGATACACATCTAACAAAGATCCAACAAAAAATGCCACATAAATTTTTTTTATAATGGAACACTAATGGAAAACTTAAGTTGGGGTATTGAACATTTATGAAGCTTTATGATTCTTTTTGAACATGTTGAAATGTTTGAATTTAAAATTAATTCTATTGAAAAAGTTAGGATTCAATTTGATCCTTTTGCTTAAAAAATTGATAGTCTATTATAATCAATATACGTAATTGAAAACAATTAATATAATAAGGATGAAGAAATTACTTAACAATAATTAATCAAACAATTAATTAATAATTTAAAGATTATAAGGAAAAGAGATTGTGAATTAATTTATAGTAGCTCAACAAACAACATTTGCCTATATTTACTTCCAAGACTCTTCTTGAAATTCCGCTATAATTGTTCTTTGACGACTAAGAATAATCTTTTTATAATCTTTCTTGTGAAAGAAGAACCCTTTTACAATCTTATTCCCAGGTGAAAAGGAACCTAAATTGTACTTGGATCATGCCAATAATAATATAATGCCCCCAACCAATTCTTACAACTCAAAATATCTCACTTTAACACTTGATGATTTCAAAGAGGCTCACTTACACAAGTATGAAACAATCATGCTCAAATGATTGAAGAACACTTAGAAATGTGTGTAAAATAAACCCAAAAATTCTTGATAGTAAAACCAATGAAGAAACATACATTTATAGTGTTTTAGGATCCCTACTATATATAGATCTAAGAACTAGCCATTATAATGATATATGAAGAGTATTAATTTAGTAGTATAGTACATTGTTTTACAAGTGTGCATTAAATACACAGATTTAGTAGTCGTTGAGAGATTGGTTGACTAGTAGGCATATTGGTCAACTAATATCAATACATGAACCAATATTAAAATAAACTCATGATACATTAAATTAAATGTCGACCACTAACTTATATAAGTTGATTAATCACCCTAAAAATACAATTTTAACAAACTTCAAATGCTCAAAACTAATTTTTAAATGCAATTATGATTTGAACAGTTTCCAAAATGATCCATAAAGAGTGTTTGAAATATTAAGAGGTTTTTCTAATAAAAGGAAAACCTTTAATGTCTCTTAATAACTGTAAAGACTTATACAATAAAATGAAATGAAATGTTTATGCATAGTGAGACTTTCAAAGCATAAAATTAATAAAATGAGATTGCAAATAATAATACAAAATGTAAAATGACCTTGATGAACCTTGATCTTCTTTTATTCTTAGTTTGATCTTCTTCTTCTTCTTTTTTTCAAACTTTAACTTTAACTTCTCTTTATTAACTTCATAAAATATCTTCTTGAGTTTATCGCTTTATTTTGTTGTTATATTGCTTTTCATTAAGATAATAAATTCATTAGTAGCAATTATACTTTTTATCATCAAAACATCAATTGGAATATCTCTTGGTTGAATGATGATAAAACATGTATGATATTAAAAATTTTAATTAAAAAAATAAGGGCAAGTTTTTCAATTTACCAACTTTTTGCTCTTAAGTGAGCTCTTAGATTCTTTTTTTCATTTGGCAAGCACCATAAATTTTGTCTTTCTCAAAGTTGACCTTTTAAAGTTTATTGACAAGTTACTTGAAGTTAAGATTAGAGATGAAGTCTAAACTTGCATGTCCAAGCCTCCAATTTCAAATCCATACATCTTCATTAATATCATTAAATATTTTATATTTTGGCTAGAGAAAATGTTAAGATTGATTGTGTATATATTTCCTTCTCTTTTTCCTAAAAATTCAATGTTATTGTTAACTACTTTAGCTTTAACGGATGATCTTCCCTCAAAACATACTTTGCAGTCCTTGTCATATAATTGGCTTGCATTTAATATGTTATGCTTGAATCTATCAACTAAGAGCATATTACCAATAATAGTGTGATCTTCCTTATCATAATTTTCAATATCAATTATCTTACTCTTGAAATTGTCTCTAAATATGATTAATCCTCTATCTTTGTCTCAGACGATTAAAAATTATGATGCATCATTGGTGTAGCACCCCACACCCGACGAGACCCGAACCCGATATCCACGATGATATCCGAGCCCGTGACCCGCGAGGGTGACG
>JANZLD010000003.1:38768617-38779489 GCA_026413575.1 Erythroxylum carthagenense | reverse complement strand
ACTTCCGAACTGTGGGTTATGCGTCGGAACGACTCACGGGCGTCCCGGAGTGTACCCTACGGTGAGGGGGCGCTACATATCAGCTGAAGATAGGAACCTTCTTTTCTTCAATTATGCTTATTTGAAAGCAGTATGGAGCCAAATACAACACAGGTTGGTAGCTTGCTGCACTTCTTATGAGTGGATTGCAATGCTAAATTGGATTGTTCGACTCTCCAAGCAACTAAAGAAAGATGGGATGTTGATCAAGGCAACTTTTATTACCACAATTTACAATATATGGCATGAGCCAAATAAAAGAATTTACTAAGGAGATGAGACAACTAAATATCAACTGGCAACACACACTATTAATAAAATCTAAGCTCTTGCTATAGCAAAGGAAGTAACTTATGAATTGTTAACTACAATGAAGCTAAGATGAAATTTGTGAACTTCAGCTACTATGATTGACTAATTAGTTTTGTATATTTTTAAGCTAGTACTATGTAATGATAAGCTAGTGTTTTTCCCTGTGGGATGAACTCATTGTAATATTATAAATAGTTTAACTATAGTTAATGAAAATTACTTCAATTTAAAAAATAATAATAATTCAAATCAAAAGGTTAATTAAGTAATAAAAAGCTTTATTCTTTGGTTTTAGGTTCTACTATAAAATCAATTTCTATTAATTATATTATTTTATAATATTAATTAAATAAATAAAAAGAGAAGAACGGAATAGAAAGTTCTATGTTATCTTTTAATTACCACATCAATAACTTTAAAAAATGAGTTTTAAAATATTTGGACAAAAAATATTGAGGGGTTCTTTTGTATTTTTATAAAATCAAAGAATTATTTTGTAATTTTTTAAATTGTCAAAAATATACTCAGTATTAATTAGTACTAGAGCTCAATTTGATTTTGATATTGATATTGATTGATATTTATAACATTAGTTATACACTTAATTATAAAAGCATGCACACCGTACTTGTTCTCCATAAATATAGTTTAGATTTTTTAAAATAATTTGCGTTAATTAATATAAAGCATTAGTTTAAGAAATTGAAGTATTTATGTGTGAATGTATAGTCGTACTAATCACTGGCAGCTAAATTCAACAAAAATACTTTCTTGATGGATTTGAGGAAGTTTACTTTTATAAGAGTTCTTCGTCAAAGGCCTAATGATCAATCTCTTTTTAATGTGCAATTCTAATTTACATTTGAAATTTTAACAATCTCCCTCTCAAGTGTAAACTTTCACATTAGACTTGAACTTTCCTTAAGCGAAAGCCTTTTTCTTAACAGCTTGAGTATATAGCGTCACAAAGAATTCTTTTACTCTCTTGGTCTGGGCTTACCAGGAGTCTTCTTGCTCATTCATATAGGAAGGCAACCGTGAGATCCGATTATTATCATTATATTTGTCCTTTGTCGAACTATCAACTCTAATACCATTTGTTGGATTCAAGGAGTCCACTTTTATAGAAGATCTTATCATGAACCTCATGAGAAAACGTACTTATGAATCTTGACACAACACTTCAACCCAAAACCTTAAAACATTAAATTTATTGGTCATTTTCACTTATATGACTCTCAGTAGTTTCATCTCTTTCGAATGTAAATTTTCAGTCACACCTTAAATCCCGATATTTCTAAATATTATTTATTATCAACTCTATTCGAAACTTTATTATAATAAGTTTAAATTTTACAGAATTGAATGGTATGATTGATGTATATCGCTACAAAATATCGGGTATACAGCCTGAGTCTTTACAGCAGCAGTCGAGAGAAGACGAGGAGATAAGGCTTATCTTGCAATATTCGGCGAGCGTACAATTTGGGCCCATATTGGAACTCACGTAAATAGGCAAAGATACGCATAAGCGTAAACGTGTCATACATAATTAGTGGTCACAGAACCTTTACGATTCTCTAGGTCAGAGAAATGGCGATGCTTGGCTTTGCTTACCTCAATCTTTTCGAGCAATAAGTTGCTTATTCGATCTGGCTAAAGATTAAACATATGCGCGCACGTTCTCACACTTCAAATCTCTCCATCAGGGAGGCTTATACACAATCAGTGATCAGCGGATATTTGAGTATAATCTGCGGGAATCTCATGTTTGCTGCTTGAACCACGTCAGGTTTTGATACTAAGGAAAAGCACCTAAATCCAATATCAGAAATGTTTCGCCTTGTACAACATCATGCCCTCCTGGAACTGTTGATCTATGTGCAAGTCTCACTCTTTCTGGCGACATTTGTTACTATTGCGTTGGTTAGCTTGTCATTTCTGTTCGTTATAAGCTTACCCTTCTTATGGGGTTATTTATGCGCCTTCCTGATCTTTAAGGTTGCCTCACTGCTGTTAAGGTCCCTGGTAATTATCGCTACAATAACTTGTGTTGTACCCAGACCTCTCCAAGGCTCAGACATTAAAGAGAATATTGAGGGTCAAAAGCAGGAAAACGTTAAGTTGGAACCTCGGAAGCTTCTACCTATGTCGGAATCTGATCAAGTAGAAGGAGAAGAGGATGAAGATGATATAACATTGACTAGAACTGGAAGAACAAGATTGCCAGGGCATATGATGGAGAACTCATGGAAAATCCTACTGCCAAATGCTACTTTAATGGAAGAACAGACCAAGGTGTGCCAATAGCTGGTGTAATTGACATTAGGATATACATGCATACATATGTATGCACTTGCATATAAACAGTACCTGAAAATTTCACAAATACAGAGTTATGGCATGATAATTAATGAGTTACAATGAACATAAGCTGCAGGTCTTTTCCAGACACTGTTCTTATATACTTCTCAAATGTGTACTGCAGTTTTACGAAATGTTATCCTTTTGGAGGAAGAAGGAACAAGGTGCCAAATAGAATATGAAAGGTAACAGATTGCCAAGTTTCATGCCTTTAGCTTCTACTTATCTGCTACATTGATCATTTTTGTGGAGAAGAAAGAAAGAACGTTTGGTTAATTAGATAGAAATCAATATATCTCCCTTCATAAATTGCGAGATTGATATGCATTGGAGTGGTACATGGTCCGCTTCTCGTAAGTTTTCTGTTGTTATCTACTTAAAACTATATAATTTGATGAACCAAACGAAAGTTTCTGGAGATAAGGGAAAGAGGTGGAGGGACATCCAACTCCGAAGGCAAGCCCTTTATGTTATAGAACAAATTTCATCTCCTACGGTGTCTATTTACTGGATCTCCATTAAATATTGTGTCGTACCGATTAACCTGTACTTTTTTTCAAGTCCCGAAGGAGGCTAGTAGTCAGAATGTCAACTTGTTTGGTTCCCTCATTTTCATGCCTCCAATATATAAATGCATAAATACGCTGCAGATCCCGGGGAAACTTGTCGGGAAAAAGCTCCCCTAAAATATTACTCCCTTCTATTTAAAATAAAAGTTATTTTAAATAGATTTTAATTATTTAAAATAAGTGTCATTCTTGACTTTATATGCATGTTTATAATTTTACATCCAAAATTATCCTTTAATTTCTCTCACATCTTAATTACACAGATTACAATTTCAAGGCAATTTAACATATAATTTCTCTCACATGTTAATTATTGCAAATTACCTTTTCAATGCATTTCATTATGTTTCTTTTTATTTTACTCCAAAACCTTTCAGTTATCAACAATATTCATGTATTTATTTAAATGAAAAGGCTGTATATATAATCTACAAGCATAATCTACAAAGCAAGAATATTGGTGAAAAAGAAGCCTTTCCTTCCCACATACAGAAGTTATCACAGATTGATGAAGCAGAAATAAAGAAATTACAAAAGTTATCAAAGGTTGATGAAGTATAAATAAAGGAAGTACAGAAACTATCACAGGTTGTTGTATGAGATACTGAGTAATCTCTATTGACAAATCTGCTTTAAAAAAACGAATAGTCATGATGGTGAAAATGAAGGGACGCTCGTATACACGGTAGAAATGAAGATACAGGGTTGCAGTGCTTGAATACATTGAAACTCTAAAAGTAGAAAACATTGAAACACTAAAAGCATTAATAACTTCATTCTTTTATCAACCATTAATAACTTCATGGGGTCACGACTCACGAGGTAACTTCATAGGAGTATTAATAAGGGTATATCTATAATTTTATTAGCTTTCTTAATAAGTGCGTATTTCTCTAAAACGACTTTTATTTTGGATAAGAAGAAGTAGTAGAAAGATCTCACATTTGACGCATCACTTGCAAGAACAAGAAAAGCCTAATTCGTTGCAAAAGCAGGTAGATCATCAAGCGTAGAGGCCAAGTTCCAGTGGACTAGAATATAGGGAGACGGATCCTTTGTCCAATGTCCTTATCCCGTCCTATTAAATCTCAGCCATCTATTTATACGAGTCTCATAGATCCCGTATAAATAGGTGGATGAGATTTAATAGGACAGGATAGGGATAGATGAATTGGACAGAAGATCCTGGCTCATAATATAGAGGTAAGAGGACCACAATTAGATGACAAGAAAAACTGTTTTTAAAGAAAAAAGTCATACTACTAATGTCTTGATTAGTAATCAAAAATAAGAAGGTGATAATGATAAAGAAATCATTATTCTTTAACTTTTACTTATTTAGTTATTAGGAATGCATAACTGAAATAAATTATAAACAATCCTAACTTTTATTCTTAAGATAGGTGTGACTATAAGTTAGAATGAAATATCAAAAACAAAAGATAATTTTATAATATTATCAAATTATTATTAAAATATTATCATAATATTATTAAGATATTGTCAATATATTGATTCTAATCATAATAATATCAACAAAATCACAACGTTTTATATTAATTTCTTTAATAATTATTTTATTTTATTTCATTAATATTTTATTCTTATCATAAAAATTATTCATAATCATTTAAAATTACTACTTTTATAAATCATTTAAAATTTTAATTTATTATTTATAAAATACAAAATATTTTAATTGTTTATTTACAAAATAAATTATATGATAACTAAATAGGAATTAAAAAAATTCATTATCATTCTTAATATCTGATACTAAGTAATAGCATAATTATTAACTTTGTTTAATCATATATCAAATAGGCATAATCAGTAATTTCATTCTTATTTTGATTTCCACTTTTTATTTCTTCTTCTCTTTTTTTCTGAATTCCTTCATTATTAGTTACCAAATAAAACCAAGGATGGATAGGAAAAAGTAGGAGACAATAGTCCACATCAAAGCATGAGTTTGATTGAAAAGACATCTAGTTCATTAAAAAGAGACTTAATGCAATATAATTCAATAGCGCACATGGTCAATACTCCTATATTTGGCCTCCATGCTAAATTTGGCAATAATAATTTGTCATCATTTACATCAAGTTGATGAATAGGCCAATTATTGGTGAGAACAAGTGAAAATATAATTTGAATGGTGGTGAGTTTGACAATAGGACTAAAGGTACCACTATGATTAATACCTAGAGCTTGATGATATTCTTTAGCAACTAGATGTGTTTTATAGTAATAAATGGTACCATCAAGATTATGTTTGATGTGAAAGACCCATTTACAACCTACAATATTGACATTTATGAGTTGATGAACTAGAGTCAAGGTATGGTTATGATGAAAAGCATTGAACTCATCAAGCATGGCTTATCGCTAATGGAAAATTTTGTTGGCTTAGGTAAAGGAAGTAAGATAAGGAGAATGAGAATTATGAGTAATAGTAGAATAAGTGATGAAAACAAAGAAAGCATGAGGAAGATAAGTGGGATCATGAGTACGAGTGATTATAGGATGTAAATAGGACGATGATGAGGAAGGGTTAGGATTGGAAGAAAGGGGTTGGTGTTGGGTCCCATTCTCGAAGCCCAAGATGTTGGACCTCGTTACCAGAGCCCAACAATCTGGAGTCAAAAAGTGTAAACGGGTTTCCTTGTAGGGTTATCTCAAAGAACTCTCACTCCCTTTTGATAAATCTTTTTGAATTCAACACCAAAGGCTATCAACTTTTGTGGGAACGTAGAAAAACGTGTTAGGTATCTATCGCTTGAAGAATCACTTAATTTGGAGGTCGGACGAAGAAGTTATAGCCAAAAGAATCCAACATGTCTATGTCCTTACTCATTTTGTATATGCATTGGCGTAATTCCCATAACTTTTGCTATAGAAGTCGGATTGATGTTGTTATTATATGGTTGGAAAGAGAACTTCTAGATCTACAACTTTTGTGAAGACCTTAAAGTAAAATTCTATTATTTAGACAAAGAATAGACCGTGTGAATTTGCACGGTCAGACCGTGTGACTTTCAGGTCTAATAGTTTTTCAGCATCAGAAATTACACGACCTGTGTGATTTTACACGGGCAGATCGTGTAACCTTCAGGTGAAATGAAAATTTTCACCCTCCAAGACCCCTCCAATGGGTCCTAAACCCATCTTAACATCCCCTTTTCTCATAATCTCCTCCAGTTACAGCCCTCTAGTGCAAAAATCACTTCATATCCATTTAACTACTTGCTACATCTCATTATTTCTTAAATCTCAACTCCCATAATTCATCGCATACAATCTTTCCAATTCCAACAAGTTATTCTAACACTAGCACAATTGGAAATCTCAACCAAAGGATAAACACATCCATCATACCCAAACTTTAACAAAATATCATATTCATACAAAGGGAAATTTCTCAAGTTCTCATTCTCATTTCTAACCAAAGTCAATGTTTGAACAAGCTTTACTTACAGATCAACATATACATCAACTTAATACAAAATACAAAAGATGCTCATGCTTGATATGCCTATAAAGCCAGCCATATGTTACTAACTTAGTACAAAATACTCCTAGCTATCTTGAAGATTCCAAATGCCTTATAAGGGGTTGTTACTCTTCTCAGTCCGCACCTGAGGAGGAAAATTGTAGGTTGAGTTATACAGCTCAGTAGTTAATATATTTATAGCCAGGCGATGAGCCACACAATCAAACATATACAAATATACATATAGGTTAACAATGAAATCCCAGCATTCACAATTCCAATACACATCTCATAATTCAATATATCATCCCATGGAACATATTGGATCAAATTCACATCTAGGCATAACACTCAACTCAAAAGTCATCGTAACTTAAGACATCAAAATGCAAATGCACACACAAATTGGCTCAAAGGTTCCGTGAACAAAACGGAGAAACCGAGGTTTACCCCGTAAACAAAACGAGTCCACTTTTTAATTCTCATGGGTCACAAGCGAGCAGCCGAGAGAAGACTTTATGTCGACGTGCACATAACTACGAAGCGATTCCTTTCTTGCTCAAACACAATCAAATCTCATGCTTAATTTAACCATTCACAATCTCATATTCTCATGCTTTTTCTTTATACAAAATGCCAAGACTTAATTCAATGGCATAACATGATCATACACACAATTCAATTGTTTTATCACAATATCATACATCATAATGCAATTTTCATATCACCACATTTCAAGCAAGTCATTTTAACACACAATTCACACACAAGTCATTTTGCCTATTACACAATAACTATAAATAAATTACCCACCTTATAATTCTTGAAATTCCAATTTCAATTTGGCCCATCCTCTTGCTTTTGGGTAGGTTGTCCTTGATTTCCTAACACAATCAAAATTCTCATTCAATTCTAATGGAAATCCCCCAAATTTCTATAATCACAACAAAATGAAATTAACACAAATTAAGCTCAAACTTAACCTATCCATAGTCCATATAGGTTAGAAAACCTAAAACTTAGCTTAAAAACCCATCTTCTTCCTCCAACACCCATTCTCTACACAAAACACTTTCCCTCTCTAACTCTTTCTCTAACAAAGCAAGAAGAAGAAGATAAACTTACCTTAACAAGATGATTTCTCTTCTTTTTCTTCTTTTCTCTTCTTCCTTCCAAGCTTCCCATGTTTTTCTCCTTCTTCTCTCTATTTCATGTTTTTTCTTCCCTCTTGTCTTAGCTTCCACGACAACTTCCTTCCCTCTTCAAATTTTAAGACACAATTAAGCTTATTTCTTCCAATTATGACCCTCCTTAGTCTTGTTCTTCCAATTTTGCCCTTCTTTTGTCTTTTATGATTCTACACCTTTACTCCACTAACTCCATATTAATTTTAACTAAATCCCAATCTTTCTAATTAATTTCAATCTTTATTCAAGCCTACTCAATAAGTGACCCAATAAAAATAATTAATTAATTAAACAAACAAACAAGCATGAATAAATCATTAAACAATTAATAAGAAATTTAGAAAAGAATCGGGATCCAACAGTTGGGATGAAAAAGGGTAAGAAAAAGAGTTACATAGTAGAGATACGGATAAGGAGAGTAAGACCAGTATTAGTGATGTGACAAATTTTCTATTCAATAAGGTCATTTTGTTAGAAGGTATTAGGATAAGAGATATTATATGTGATGGTATAAGAAGTGAGAAAATGAGCAAAGGTACATTTGATGAGATCAAGACCTCCATCACATTGAAACGTTTAATAGTGGTCGAGAAAATATTTTCAACTATGATTTTAAAAGTTAAGACGCGAGAGAGAGCTTAAGTTTTATGAGTTAAAGGAAATATCCATGTATAATAACTAAAATCATCAATAAAAATAAAAACAAAAATTAGAAGTAGGGAGGTAGGGAGAGGTTTTCCAAATATCACAGTGAAAAAGTTGTAAAACACTAGTGGAGACACAAGAAGATGATTAGAATGGAAGTCTAGTACTTTTCCCTTTGAAATAAGAGATATAATTATTTTCTAAATTATATTTTGTAGGAAAAAAGAGACAACCTAGAAGGTGTTATTGAACAAAGATGACCATGAGACTGATGTCAGAGAGTAAGCAGAGTAGGAGTGACAATAAGAGTGATATGATTTTTTTAAAAGTTCAGAGAAATCTTTATAAGGTAAAGATTATTATGGATGAAACTGGCAAAAAAATGGTGCCTTAGTGGTGAGGTCCTTCATAACATAGCCAAAGAGATTAAATTCAATAAGACAATAATTATCTTTGACAAATTTAGCAATAGAGATCATGTTAGTAATAAGTTAAGGAACAACTAAAACATCAATAAGATGAAGTGGAGGAAGTGGAGTAGGAAGAGAGATTAGCAGTAGAGGAAATAAGATGAGTGTGACTATTACTAATAATCACTTGATTTGGACCATTATAAGGTGTTTTAGATTCCACAAATTGAAAGTTTGGTGTAATGTGACTCATAACACTATTGTCAATTAATCATTTAGCAACAATGTTTGAGGGTCCTCTTCGATCCTTAATACCGTCGCCCTTAGTTGGTGTCTTGAATAATGTAGGAGTTAGAAATGACAGGTCAATTGGAATAAGGGAGTTGTGCTCATAGTAGGATTGAAGACACTGCTTATATAGATGAAGAGTTTTGCCTAAAGTTCATCGAAGGATATAATTGTTTCTCGATGTTCAACGATAGTGATGAATGATTCGTAGTTTGAAGGCAAACCATTTTAAGGTGGAAAGAATGAGATCACAATTTGAAATGTTATCTCAAATATCCAATAATTCATCACAAATGTGAGAAATAGTGGAAAGATATTTGGTGACCGATGTTGAGCCTTTCTTCAAGGTATGTAAGTTTTGTCAGAGGAGAAATCACTGGGAGTTGGATTGTTGCATGAAATATCTTTTTAATCCAACCTAGATTTCATGTGCAGTGCAGTATCTAAAAGCTAGTCTGGCAATGGAGGTGAAGAGGGAAGCAATGAGGAAGCAATAAACGAATCCATCCATCAAATTTAGGAAACAAAGAGTCATCATCTGAAATATATAGCTGGTGTTGAAGCTAACCTATCAACGTTAACGTAGCAAAGGAAATTGGATGTGCAAAGAATTGCTAGAATTTAGTTTCACTCGATAAGATAATTTGATGAACCAATTATGTGATCAGAAATTTAGTTATATGGTTGAAAGGTAGTATAATTGAATCACATTCTGCCATTATATGTGTTACTTGTACTGATAAATGGATGTTTTTGTTTAAATGTTGAAGATGAATGTGGGATGGTATATTTCTAGTGTTGAGATCAGTGCCGGTCTTGGGCAGGGGCAGGTAGGGCACCTACCCAGGGCCCATCCTTATTAGGGGCCCACCTTTAATGCATTTCAGCATCATTTTTTAGTATTTTTTCAATTAGAAGAGTAGTAAATTCTTAGTTGTTGGTTAGAAGAGAAGAGAAAGTTAACATTAACTAATAAATAACTTACCGAAAAAGTTAATGTTATTTAATCTTGGAAGCTAAATAGTTTCCTTTATTAGTTATATAACGTTAACTTGTTAAATTTATAAATACCTTTGAAGCATTTGAATATATTTCTTATACTCTATTATTTTTTATTTTCATCAACATATGAATCTAAGGTACTTCAACTCAAAAATTGACTAGTAAAAGATTTTCACAATTTTGTTTTATGAGTTCTGAGTGAAAATTTAAAGGTAAAGTTTTTTATTTTAAACATATTTTTAGTTATTAAATATTTGAATATATTATAATTAATTTGTAATTTGTCATTAACGTGGACATTATATTAGCATTTTAAATCATAACATTAATATTAAATGATATTGTGTTTATTTGTATTTCTCCTTTTTATTTTTAGATGACTTATTGTTTATAAAAATATAATTAAACATTAATAAATAATTTAATTTTTGTAATTATAATTTTAAATATACTTTGCCACAAGCAATGTAATAATTGTTAGATTTATGTTCTTATAGAGGTTCACATAAGTTTAGTGATAATATAACTAAATCAAATAATTTAAGTTACTCAATTCAAAGATT
>JANZLD010000003.1:38726352-38736763 GCA_026413575.1 Erythroxylum carthagenense | reverse complement strand
TTTTGAATCCTTCATGGAAGTTGTAGAGCTTCCTTTTATCTTTTTATTGATACCAAATTTGAAAATTTTGGATTTTGTTGTAAGAAGTTATAATTTTTAGAAGTTGGATAGTCAAAGGAAAAGAAAAAAAAATATTCGGAGCTCGCAGGCACCCTCGCGAGGGCGCAAGACGACGCCGTTTGCAAGAATTTTTGGTTTTAATTATTTTCTAATTTTTTCCTTTTTTTCCAAATTCAACCTCCTCTCACTCTTTTGCTTGTAACTTTTTCGTTTGACCTTTGATTTAATTGATTTTTGAAGCATTGGTTTTCTAAGAAAATTCTCCACCCTTTTATGGAAAATCTAGAGTTTTTGGGATTAAGTTGGAAATTATGGATTAAATCAAATTGAGACAATTGGATGGAAATATTGAACATGCTTCAGTACTTTGGTGTTTTCTTGATCTAGAGAGGTCCGATTGAGGTGATTTTTGGTTCTAATAAAAATAGAGACATGAAATTTTCATTTTAGCTTAAGAATAGAAATTAATTTTGGGCCCTAAGAAGATCAATTTTATTGAAGGAGATTAGGGTGAATTTTCAAGATCAGTTTGGAAGTAAGTGAAAGGGGTTCGTGTTTGAGGTTTGACCTGGTGGGGAATTCCTCCCTCGTGGGATTCGCGTCCAGAAATCACGTAGGATGTCAGACACGTGACTCACCAGGATGGGGTTCCAATACAATGACTTGTAACATGCTTAAGATCGACATAAATCTTAAGAATTTCTCATATATTATGACTATGTATGATAACACATAGTACTGAGGATAAATGATAATCATCTTTATTGATGAACCATTATACTATCATAATGCATCAAATGTATAAAGATATAAATCATAACGATCCTTAACTAATAGTGTCTAAGGAATTCAATACACCCATACTATATACATGTTTCTCAAACACATGTGGGCAAAGTCCTTTAGTTAAAGGATCAGTTAATATTTCCTTAAGCCTCAAATGCTCCACCTCAATGTCACTTTTTAGTATCAACTCCTTTGTGGTCAAATATTTAACCTCGAAATGCTAAAACCCTGTGATATTCTTATTGTTATTCATAAACAACATAGCAGCAAGATTATCACAATGCAACTGAATGAGTCTAGTCACTGAATCAACCACAGATAACTTAGAAATCAAGTTTCTAAGCCAAACCATCTGTAAAGAAGCCCCATAGCATGCAACAAACTTTGTATGCATGGTTGAGGAAGTCACCTATGTCTGCTTGACACTCTTCCATGACATTGTACCATCTGTAAAATTAAAACTTTATCCTAATATGAACTTCCCATCTTCTAAACACATAGCTAAAATTTGAATTTGGATTCCTTACGATGTTTAGTCTGTTGACTTTTCTATATGTTAATGTATAATCCTGGGTTATTTTTAAGTATCACAACACTCATTTAACTACATTCTAGTGGTCTATCCCTAGGTCAGCTAGGTGTCGACCCCGCAATCCAACAGTAAATGCAATATCTAGCCTAATGCACACATAGGCATACATCAGACTATCAACTGCACTAGAATTAGGAACATTCCTCATAGCCTCTCTCTTTAATTCGTTCTTTAGACACTATGCTAAAGATAATCTCTCACTGTGAGAGAGTGGTACTATAACAAGTTTATAGTCATCCATATTAAACCTTTGTAGCACTTGCTTAATGTATGTACTCTGTGAGAGGCCTGATTAGTATTGAGATATGTCCTAATGAATCTGTATACCTAGGATTAAAGATGTTTCACTAAGGTCCTTCATATCAAAATGCTTGGCTAAAAGTTGCTTTAATAGAAAGATAACTTTACTCCTCCTGACCTTATAGTATAAGCAACTTTCAATTTTGTTTTCCATTAAGTTGAAAGAGGTCACAACCTCATCAATTTATAAGGTACCATTTTTGTGAGGTTTCATATAAACCATATATTGATTTGATTAACATACAAACCATATTAGTTCTATCTGGATCTTGAAATCTTTCAGGTTGTATCATATAGACCTCTTCATAAAGGTCTTTATTTAAGAAAGTAGTTTTGACAGTCATCTGATGTTACACTATCTCATCATTGAGCTACAATTGTCATAATCACTTGAAATGCATCCTTTAAGGATATAATAGATAAGGTAACATTAAAGTCAAATCTTTCTTTTTGAGTGAAACATCTAGCAACTGAGCGAGCCCTAAACCGTTAAACTTTATCCTAAAATCCTTTGGTCTTTCAAACTCATTTATAACTGATGGGTTTGCAATTTTGAGACAAATCAACTAACTCTCAAATCTTATTATGCTTCATGGATTGCATCTCATCATTAATTGCATCCCACCACAAATATGCATGGTGACTGGAAAAAGTTTTTGTAAAAGTGACTAGATCCACAATATGTTCAATATTATAGTCTTATGCATCCAAATAGGCATATAATCTGATGAGATAATAGCTTGTCTCATTCTAGCAAATTTGCTCAACTACATAGGTTTTAGTGCCCCAGGAACCTCTGAATGTTCAGGTATAGGTTCTTGTTCCCATATAGGAATGATACTAAGACCTAAATCTACTGGACCTAACTATATGAGTGTCAGATACTAAATAATTGCAGTATCCATCCTGCTATCTTTTGAAATTAGGAAGGGCCCACCATCATTATAGATATTATATTCCAGAAACTTAGCTGTTTATGATTTCACTATTCTAGCCCCTTCTTCTCTACAACAAAATCTGTAGCCTTTAGAGTGATCGGGATATTCTACTAAATAGCAACAAATATAACAAGCTTGCAATTTACTTTCATAAGGATTATATTAGTGCACCTCAATAGAGCAGCCACATACATGAATGTGTACAAGGTTGAATTTTTATTCTTTCCAGATAATTAGGTAGGTTAGTTTTGCTCTAAATTGACTTCTTCATATCCTTTAAGGTGTGGTTACACCTTTCAACATTGATATGTGCTTAATTGATTATGAATTTATTCTATAACACTTGCTTAAGATACTCACTTTAGTTTATATATGATATAGGCATAATTTGGAAGCAAAGGAGCTACAGTGAGTCGAACGCATTATATTTACTCCTATTTAAATTGTTAAAACTTAATACTAATCGGGGTCCATTTTCTCCTTAGACTTCAATCCATCAATCCAGATCCTTTATTGGGCTACTTTATTATCCTTATTTGGATCAAATTATGTAACTTAACTGATAAGTTATTAAAAATGTTGAAATGCAATTAATTATTGTCCACTAAATGGAAAATTTTCTAACAAAGTTTTCTCATATGGTGATGATGTGATGGTGTTTTTGCAGAAGGAGTGGCTCGTGTTGGTGGTTACAACAAATTGCAACCCAAGAAATATGGTCCTTACAAGATTCTTAAGAAAATCAATGGCAATGCTTATGTAGTGGATCTACCACCTACCATGGGTATCTCGAAGAGGTTTAATGCTGCTGATATATATCCTTTTCATTTTTCCAATGATGTTGTGAATGCAATCGAACACTCAGGACAAGTTTTTCTCAAGTGGAGGGAACTGGTGTAGAATTCATAGTTGATGCAATTTTGGCTCATATGGACCACCCAAATAAAGCACTTTGAAGCAAGTTTAAGGGCAACTTTGTCATTTAATTTTTGTTCCTTTAAGGTTGTTGTGATGTCTTATATAAGGACATTTTGTAATTTTTGAGCAACCATAACCAGTTTGAAAAAGAAATTTATCTGTAATTTTGAATTTTTTGGTCTCTGGTGTGAGACGAGAGATTTCTTTACAATTTTAAGCTTTACGCTGCATAATATAAGATACCCAATTGTATGGATAATGGCTCTATTAAATTTAAGCTATCCAATCTGTTTAAGCTCTACTTCTCGTTTCCCCAGTACTGATCAATCTGTTTTGGTGACAGGAATCCGGAGCCTACTACGGCGACCCTGGGAGGTGCAAATCCAGCATGTATATCGTGATGGTAACCAGAGTGCTGATAGTTTGGCTGCCCTAGCAGCATTGGCGAGTCCTGGCTTTCATTTCCTTTCGAAGCCCCGGCTTTCGTCTGGGTCCACATGCAGTGTGATTATCACGCCTCTTTGTCTCAGCCGACCTGTCTTAGTTAGCCGGGTCGTTTTTGCTTTATTTCCTTTCCTTTTTATGCAAAAAAAAAATTTAAGCTATCCCATATCTCCATTATTTAATGATTTCATAAATCTTAAACTGTTTTTGAACGCTCTAATATGAAAAAGTATTGCTCTTTAGTCTAGAAGTCAGTACAAATGTTGCAACTGGTTTACTCCTATTTAAATTGTTAACAATTAAATTAAGATATGATTTAAAAATAATAATAAATAATAATAATAATAATAGTAGTTCTAGATTGACCAGCGATGGAAGCGATCGCTATCTCGATTAGGGGTGAGCATTATTCGGGCCGGCCCGGGTAAAATTAATTCGGGTAAGCAAATGCTAAATTTTGGGTAATTCGGGCTAGCCCGGATATTACCTGAATTATTTTCGAGCCGGGACGGGTAACTCTAATAAAATTCAGGCCAGCTCGATTACCTAAATTTGGTTTAAAAGAATTATGAAATAGGGTCATTAGGATAATTCGGGTAAATCGGGCCGGGTAAATAGGTAATTCGGGTAAATCGGGCCGGGTAAGTTCAGGTAATTGAAAGTTCGGGTTCGGGCCGGGTAAGGGAAATTTTTTTTGGGTAATTCGGGTCGGGCCCGAACAGTAAAAATTGGGCCCGAATTACCCGAATGCTCACCCCTAATCTCGATGGCATTCTTATTTCTTAAAACCTTAAAAGAAGATGCACAAAGCCAAAGGTCACGATCATGGAAGAAAATTTAGCTAAACTTGTCCCTACTTTCTCACTAAATTTAATTTCCCACTAAATTGTCTCTGTTTACTATTTCAAGAAATGCAATTAGAAATTTGTTGATACCCTTTTCTTGTCTTGCTGTTCCGTTTCTCTGTGTACAGACATTGCGCGCTACTGTTGTTTTTTTAACCTCCCATTGTGTTTATACAGAGAATTTAGGGTTTTTAACCACCTCGTCCCTTACCAAAGCGTTTAGGCAGAATTTAGGGTTTCTCTTATAAAGAAATATGAGTAAAGAAATATACAATTGTATATATCTCATTACTGATGAAATGTTACATTTATAGAGCTTTATAGATAATGAAATCTAATATGTTGCTATACAATCATGAGCTATTTTGAATTTGATCTAATCTACTGCTATACAATCTTGATCTGTTTTAGATGTGATATGCAACAACTTTGACTCCTAGTTTGTAGGAGTTGTAGTTAATTGTGACTCTGATTGCATTTTCTGCTTACATGCCCCCGCAAGCTCAGGATCACCATTGGAAATTCTAAGCTTGTCCTATAGAAACTGAAATCTTGCACGAGCTAATGGCTTAGTGAACACATCAGCGAGTTGGTCATAACTTGAAATAAAGCAAACCTGCAGAAATCCGTTGTTGAACTGCTCACGCACAAAATGATAATCAACTTCGATATGCTTCGTGCGAGCTTTGAAAATAGGATTACGAGAGAGATATGTTGCCCCAAGATTGTCACACGATAGTTTGATGGGATTGATCAAACGGACACCAAGTTCTTGAAGCAAGGAGGTCAACCAAATCAATTCTGCAGTAACCATAGCTATGGCGCGATATTCTGCTTCAGTGGATGAACGAACCATTGTGGGCTGCTTTTTAGCAAACCAAGAGATCAAATTAGAACCAAGGAAGATAGCAAATCCTCTTGTGGATCTCCTGTCATTAGGATTGCCAGCCCAATTAGCATCGGAGAAGGCTTGAAGTGCAGTAGTAGAGGTCTTGGAGAGAACAAGGTTGGCAACAAGTGCATGTTTGACATACCTTAGAACCCGCTTGCAAGCCTGCCATTGATTAACTGTAGGATTGGCCATGAATTGATAAAGCCTATTGACAACAAAAGATAGATCAGAACATGTGAGAATGCTATATTGGAGAGCTCCCACAGTGCGTCTATATAATTCAGGATTAGACATTGGATCACTATCCCCCACACTGTATTTCTGATTGGGATCAAAAGGTGTAGTAATATGCTTAGCATCTGTCATGTTGGTCTTTTCCAGTAGGCCCTGAAGATACTTTGTTTATGACAACAAGAGTTTGCCACATTGACGTTGAACTTCTACGCCTAAGAAAAATTGCAAGGGTCCCAAATCACGAAGCTCAAACTTGGAAGATAGTTGTTTAACAAGAGATTGGAGAGCTACAGGACTAGTGCCTGTAATGACTATATCGTCAACATATATTAAAAGATATAACACATGAGCACTATCTTTGAAAACAAAGAGAGAAGGATCTGTATGTGCTCCCTGAAAACCAAGAATACAAATAAATGTACTAAGACGTTGAAACCAAGCTCTTAGAGCTTGTTTCAAACTGTAGAGTGATCTTTCCAATTTACAAACATAATCTGGAAAGCGAGTGTCCACAAACCCCCTAGGTTGAGCCATGTACACCTCGTCGATGAGTTTACCATGAAGAAATGCATTAGAGATGTCCAACTAATGAAGAGGCTAATTGTTACAAACCGCCAAGCTCAATACTGTTCTAATTGTTGTGGGCTTGATAACAGGAGAGAAAGTAGCAGTATAATCAATACCCTTTTGCTGCGTGTAACCCTTAGCGACAAGACGTGCCTTGTATTGTTCAATACTACCATCTGACTTGGTTTTGATGCTATACACCCACTTGTTTCCAACAATGTTAATAGTGGAAGGACGAGGAACGAGTGTCTAGGTTCCGTGTTTGATAAGAGCATTGATTTCTTGACTCATTGCTTGGCACCAAGCTTCATGCTTCACAGTTTGGGAAAAACAAGTAGGTTCTGTACGCTTGGATAGAACAACAGCCTGATTGACCCGTTTTGACATGGTAGACTTACACAAAGACATAGAGTGTTGCCTATTAAGAGCCTGAAAAATAGTAGGTGCTGGCAGTTCTACTTGCAATGAAGTGTCAGGTGGATCAAAAACATTGTGTGCCTGTGTGTGGACTGCAGAAAGAATATTACCTCCATTGGAATCAGAGGTAGGTAGAGTTGGCAGTAAATCGTGCTGTTGATCTGGATGCTTTCCCAAGAGTGAAGGTGTCTGAACGTGGAAAGGAAACATTGTTTTGTCAAAGTTGACATGGCGAGCAATATATATCCTTTGGCTTTTAGGGTCAAAGCAATAATATCCAATTTGAAGAGAAGGATACCCCAAGAACACACACTCAGTGCTACGAAAATCAAACTTATGATTGTTGTATGCATGAAGCCAAGGATAGGCAGCACAACCAAAAGTTTTAAGAAGCATATAATTTGGGGCGTGATGAAAAAGTTTTTGATAAGGAGAAAAATTAGATAAGACTTGGGTAGGCATGCGATTGATCAAGTAAGCAGCAGTAACAGAAGCATATGGCCAAAATCTTTTGGGAACACTAGAATGGGCTAATAAGGTTAGGGTGGTGTCCACAAGAAGTCGTATTTTTCTTTCTGTTGAGCCATTTTGCTCATGTGTGTGAGCACAAGAGAAACGTGGAACAATTCCATGTTGAAGGTATGACTTTAAAGCTACAAATTCACCACCTAAATCAGTTTGCATATATTGCAAGGTAGTATTGAATTGACGTTCAATCATGCAATGAAATATGGGAAAAACATAAGCAACTTCATTTTTCAATTTTAGAGGGTAACACCAAGTGTACTTGGTACAATCATTAACTAAAACAAGAAAATACCGCTCTCCATTGAAGCCAGTAATCGGAGAGGGACCCCAAATATCAACATGAACCAAACTAAAAGGACGAGTAGTAATATGACCAGTGTGTTCTAACGGCAAGCGACTAGTTTTGCCCATAAAATAGGTGTCATACTTTCTGTCGGGAGCCTTTATTGACTCTGAACAAGGTAAATTAAAATGTTTCAACAAATAAAGTAAGGAATCATAATTTAAGTGACCAAGTCTGGAATGCTAGCCTGCAACTCTAATTTTCTGGCTACTGTAAGCCTGGACTGGAATGCATGGGCTGTGATGAGCACTGTCAACAAACTTGTCCACGCCTGCCTTAGTGATTCCCCGTGCTAGGACCCTCTGTGTGGTTTCCTCCTTCACAAAGAAATAAGCACCATGAAATTTGAAATAACAGTTGTTATCCTTGGCAAACTTTTGAACGGACAAAAGTTTAGAGTGCATATGAGGTGCAACTAAAATATCAGATAGGAAACAAGTTTTTGATCCAAAATGCAGTAGAGAATGACCAATTTTAGTGATGTGTATACTTGCACCATTACCTATAACAATATGGTCTGAGCCTTGATATTTCTCGGAGATGCTAAGGCTTGAAATATCTGGAGTGATATGATGAGTAGCACCAGTATCAGGGAGTTAGTCAAAGAAGAAAGATTGAGTTTGTGCAACATTAGCCTTTGGTCCATCATAGGATTTCTCAAAACGTTTTCTGCATTTGAGAGCACCATGATTGGTATAGCCACAGATCTGATAGCATAGCTTACCATTATTATTGTTGAAACCTTTGCCTTTCCCTTTATAGGTGGAATTGAAACTGCTATTGGTTTTTAGATGATTGGTAGAATTACTATTGTTTCTCTGTGAACTTAATTGAGAAACATTAGCAGAAGGAGACATGATAGATTGGGAGACAGATTGAGAACTAAAAAGTATAATTTCTTTAGAAAGTAAATGGCTGGAAAGTTCATTGAAACTAACTCGTGTAGTTCGGGTTCACAGAGCAGCCACCACTAGGTGGTATTCTGGACCCAACAAGCGAAAGATATTAGCACAAAATTCCTCAGAGGACAATAGCTTACCAGTTGCTTCCAATTCATCTGATATTACCTTTGCTTCTCGAAGGAACTGAGACATACTTTTATTGTAACATCCCGTTACCAATGTGAAGGGCGTATTGGTAATTCGGATGGGTTAGGATTGGGTGTTTGCATAATTTGAAATTTTGCATATGCATATAGCCTCTATAATTATTGATAAATGATTAGTGTTGCACAAGCATATGTATGTACAATACATGTATGACAATTTTCCGGTTTGATAATGTAAATTGGAAAATTAGGTAATAATTGTGCTGATTAGAGTTGGATTATAAAATCGGAGTGAAAATAGCATTTTTGAGAGTTAAAAATTGAAATTGGAGTGTAGGAACATGTGTCATATATTTTTGAGGATTTATAGGAAATTTTCTGAAATTTTTAGAGTTTTGAGTCCGGACCGAAAAATTTGCTTAATGACTGATAAATTGGATTCCGGTTCCAATTTGATTGATAATTGACTTGAGAAACTTGGAGTTATGATTTTAGGATTTGTTATTTATAGTCAATGCGAAATTGGGAGAAAATTAGAATAAGAATCGGATTTTTAGACCCTAAGAATTAGGCATGTGGCAAATGCATTGCCAAACATGTCCTTAGCTTAAAAACCCAAGTATAAAAACCCTAACCTTTGAATTTGCCACCCACGACACGCTCCCCTTTGCAAAAACATTTGATCTTCTTCTTTTCTCCTTCTTGATCCATCATCTTTGCTTCTTGTTTCCAATTTCTCCTCTTAAATTGCTCTATTCATCATCTTCAACCTAGGATAAGTCTTGGATTTGAGAAAAATGAAATTTGGTGGAGAAATGAAGTGAACCGTGGGTGTGCCTAGGGTTGAAGATTGGAGTTTCTTGATGATTTTCGAAGGTTTAAGGCTTGAATCAAGTAAGTTCCTACTTCTCTATGTTTTAAGTTGCTGGATTTGATCATTGAATCAAGTTATAAATTGGTTAGAAAGTTATAAGTGTGGGACGATATAGGGTTTGAGATTTTATTGATTTTGATTTGGGTAATTGTGAGATAATGAATATTTGATGGATTTTAGGTTAGAATTGAGTTGCTTGTAGTGTATTAAGTTGATTGGGAGTGTTTTAGACTGAAATGAATGGTTTCATATCAGCAAATCTGTGAATTTCTGGGTTTCGGGACGTGTTTCTGGGTTTACACGTCGTGACGTGTGATAAACACGCCGCGGCGAGCCATCCCTTCTTGCACGTTGCGACGAATGATTAATGTTACGCCACGACGAGCTGATTTCTGTCGCACGCCGCGACGAGCAGATATGCACGCCCCGGCGAGCGTCTGCCTTTCGCACGTCGCGATGAGCGAAGGCACACATCGCGACGGGTGTAAGAAGTTTCGCCGCGGCGAGCGACCTTGCACCGCGACGAGGGAGCCTGTTTTTCGAAATTAAATTAAGTTGGTTATGTGATAATTTTGAGGTTTAAATTTCTTATGAGTTTGGCTATGGGTTGATTGGAATTTAGAGA
>JANZLD010000003.1:38701381-38714374 GCA_026413575.1 Erythroxylum carthagenense | reverse complement strand
CTTCAAGCCCAATGTTTTCAGAGCCAATGGCTCAACGTAAATGAGCTCAGGCGCACGGTCACAACAACGTAATAAAACGAAAAGTGTCACATTTGCATTCTGTATATGACTGATAAAGTGTGAATTGTATGAAAGGCGATACGTCTCATAAATGTGAAATTAAATGTGTATGATTTTCTGATTGTGCTAAATATGATATAATGTGAATTATTCGTATATGCATGAGTTGGGTGGACCATCGATGATGGTTTCTCGCTGAGTTCGTAAACTCACCCAACATTGCATTTATTTTTCAGGACAACGATAGTTGACTCCTAGCTCCAGTTAGAGAGACTTTTCCTGCTGTGTGAGCTCGCTGTTTAATTATATTGATGCCATGAGGTTTTTTTTGAATTGATCATTCGTAGTGCACCCTTATCGTAGGTTATGTATTGGAATGACCTACGGGCGTTCCGGTGCGTACCCTACGGTAAGGCGGCGCTACATTTATCACCTTTCTTCGATTCCTGAAGTGCCATTCGTAGCTGAATTTGTCTCCCACTAGAAACAAATTCAAAAGTTTCTGATAATGCAAGCCAAAAATCACGAGCAGTCTTTTTCCCAATGATATATGGAAAAACTTCCTCAGTCAAGGAGGAAAGTATCCAATCTTTCACCATTTGATCACACTGAAACCAAGTTTGATACTCTAGATTTGGTTCCTGCTTTCTGGAGGCGGAGTCCGTAACAAACTGCAAGGGTGTTGTTATACTACCATCAACATGACCTGTCACATTGTGGCAATGTAATAATGGTTCAAACTATGTTTGCCATATGAGATAATTAGTAGAGGATAGTTTGATTGAAAATGAATAAGTAGAAGGAATGGTAGGAAAGGATTTAATTTGAGAAGATTGTCCCTCCATGGGCTCTGATACCATATAAAGAAATATGAGTAAAGAAATATGCAATTGTATATATCTCATTGCTGATGAAATGTTACGTTTATAGAGCTTCTAATCTGTTGCTATACAATCGTGAGCTATTTTGAATTTGATCTAATCTACTGCTATATAATCGTGATCTATTTTGGATGTGATATGCAATAACTTTGACTCCTGGTTTGTAGGAGTTGTAGTTAACTGTGACTCTGATAGCATTTTCTGCTTACATCTCTGTACCTAAGGCTTGGGCTTCTTCTTCTTCTTATTGGACTAGGGTAATCGGGTGAGCTTGACTGACGATGGAAGCGATCGCCATCTCGATGGCTCTCATCGTAGCTGTTATAAGAGGGGCTACGACGGTCGCCACGGTGGTGGTAGTTTGGGGAGCCATCTGCATCCGGTGTGTAACGCCCACGCCCATGAGAAACCATCGAGGATGCGTGGCTTTGGATTGTGATTCTAATTGAGGTGGTCTATACCCCTCTCTCTCTTTGCCATATCCTCCGCTACAGTATCTTCAAAGAGCTTTCCAATGATACGCGTGTAGCAGGGTTCTAAAGCTTCTCGCTTTATTGTGTGGGTTACTTGTTGGGGTGCTGGTTTGCTACTGTGTCTAATTTTTGGACCTGGTAGCTTTGGTAATTCTTGTTTTTGTTTAGTAGTGTTTTTGATCGTTTCTCTGTAAATCTGCCAATAGTCAGTTCGCTGAAGGATGTGAATAATTTTTTTTTAATGATGTGTGGTGTGCGGTTAAGATAGAAGTGCATTGATATTGTACTATTGCATAGATACTGTTAGAGGATGTTTGTTATTAGATGATGTTTGAGAGGGGTTCCAAAAAAGGGGAGAAAGAGAAAGAAGGTGCGGTGGAGAAGAGGTGGCTATTGGAGCCGATGACGACATGGGACGAAAGAGGGAAGGAGGGGAGGCAGAGCCAGTAGTCAGAGGAGGCGTCGAAGGCATAGGACTGGTTCTTTCTAGACGAGGTGTTGTGACAGTCGTGGAGGAAGAACCATGGGTGAGTGTTGTGGTGGTGGAAGGTGGGGAAGGATGGGGAGGTAATCAGAGTATGTCAGGTCTTGCATACAGCGGTAGCATGGAGGAGCGAGGGAATTGGGAGGCGGGATAGAATCAGTTCCGTTAGGTCGAAGCTGAGGGTAGAGAAGGGCTCTGACATCGACATTCAAAGATGTCTTTCCATACAGCGCTACTCCCAACCTTTGCATATTCATGTATGGCCTTTCCAGGTATGTGAGCATTTAAGTTTTTCCAGGTGGCTTTGGTGCAAGTATGATATCATCCTCTCCTTACTTTAATCTCCCAAGAGTTCTAGGTACTTCTTTTGCTTTCTCTTTATATCTCTCTTGCATTTGCTGGGGTGAGTATTGTGTTTTCTAATTATAGGTTTTTATGTTTGGTGGATGAGGAGGTCATGATTCTTAGGGTTTGTTGCATGTTTTTTGTGTGAACTGTAGCCATAGTTTCTGCCGATCATAGTGAGTTCTTGCATTGATTTATTTATAGCTATGGGAGGTTCTGAGTGTTAGGGGTGCTTAGCAATAACTTGCTCTTCAAATAGTATCCTTCTTGTGAGTTACTGAAAACAACTCCCCATTTCTGTATGTCATAAATTATGAGATTTTTGGGTAGGGGGTATCGCAGGTTTTATTTTTGCTGGATTCCTTATGTAGTCTGAAAGTTTTTCTCTACATTTATGGTCCTATATTGGTTGTGGTGGTGCTTTTCAATTCTTTTACTACGCAATGGAGGATTAGGAGGTTTGCTTCTTCTTCCTTGCTTTTAATGGTTCTGTTTAATTAAAGTTTCCCTTATCTAACGTAGTTTTTCCCCACTTGTAAGTTAGTTTTATTCGTTGGTTGAGAGTTTGCTAGTTTAAGTTAGCCAGTTAACAGCGGTAGTTGTTTTTACTGCTTGAAGGTTAGGCTTGCATAATAGAACGTGTATGTATTAGCCCTTTCGGTGGGAACAGTAATTACTACTTAGTTGATATTGTTATTATTACTAGTAATATAACTATTATTATTATTATTAGTTTTCTTTTAATCTAGTATGTACTTATGAATTTATATATTTTTTTGTTATTTTATTTTTATTTTTATTTTTAATTCTATTTCGTGTTGTTGATATTATTAGTATTCCCTTTTACTAGTTTTTTCATTTATTTATGTTTTTATTGTATTTTTAGTTACATAGAAATTTTCTGTGCTAGTTTTAACTTTTCTTTGTAACTTGTATCATTCTTATATTGTCTCATTTGTATGTAGGTCTACCGAAAGCAGCCTCTCTATTATATAGGGGTAAGGCTGCATATTATCAAATCTCTTCAGACTCCGCTTCATTGCGGTATTTCAGACTGGGTGATAATGATGATGATGATGAAATACTGGATTTACTTGACTAATTTAACAATTTGGAATAAGAATAAAATACGTTAGGATGTTTACTTAAAGTGTAAGAAACGAAAATGATTATTTGATATGTAAGGCGAGTAAAGTGTGACAGCATGAAAACAAACAAGGAATAAAGAACAATGGGAGGTTGGGTGTTACGGGCTCCCACTTCCTGCAATGAAACAAGAGCGGTGCACTCAGAAAATGGGAAGCCATGTGGGAGCCATCCTCTTATCGCACGAAAATAGAGAAGAAATGCCTCAAACTTTGCATATTAGACGCACAAACATTGTTTTGCTCCGTACCAAAAAAAAAAAACATATTGCTAGTTTTTGTCTCAAGTGCGGCGTGGCATGACTTTATTTGCCCAGTGTTTGTCGTCCTACGTTTCATTTACTTACCCTGTCCCCTTGTCCGTTGTACCTGGTCGTCTGCTCAGTTGTCGGTGGTCACGCCTCCGCTGCTCTTCCCCAAAAGTCTCTGCGCATCGCACCACCGACCTTGCCCAACCAAGGATGGTGGTCTCTCTTTTCTCCTTTCTCAAATCTTCTGATCAGGTTTCTTCTTATCTTTAGTTATCAATTCAAGTCCATAACATAACACTTTTATTTATTGTAGGGCAGAAAATCCCATGAGTGGCGAATATTTTTTTCACTGAAATAATCCGGTAAACTCAAAACAATGGGAATGGTTTTGTTAATTTTAATGATAACAAGATATAGTGTGTATTAGTTATTTGATTGTTGGAATAAGATAATATCAGTTATTTTCTTTCTTTTCACAATAAATATAAATTACATAATGAGAGTTCACATCAAATATTATTAAATGAGAATAATCAATTTCTTATTAAAAAGTATTGATAACTTGGAAGACAAGGACAACAAGCCAAGCCATTATGAAACAAATGATGCAAATAAAAAAGTCGTCAACCCTCCCATAAAGATATAATTTTCATTTAAGCATACAAACGGATAACCATGTGAAAAAGTTCATGACTCACCACCACATGCATTAGTTCAGCCATGACCATTCCCATATTTCCTTAGTCTAAACTATTCCGATTAATTTTTTATCTTGTCTTTTCTGATTCAACTATTCAATTACAAGATTTGCGATTTTTAATTAATTTGTGATTTCAAAGATGAAGAAATCACAAAAAATATTCAGATTTTAAGAAGATTATCTCCCATTTTCCTACAATAACATTCTAAATTTTATTTAACATATTATATTAAACATGTATAAATTAATACATTGGTTGATAAAGGAAAAAAGGGATTCAACTGGCCTACACGGAGCTTTTGCCAATAGGTGCACCACCCTATTCCTATTTCTCTGTTGTACCATAAATCCAATAAAGGAATTAGCAACCATAATGATCTTCTTTATATATTATCCGAATCTATAGGGTGGAAATCGTTGAGTTTACTAGGCTTAAAATTAACCTTTTAACACCACCCATATAGACTATATGGTGAAATTTCTAAACAAAGTTAGGCTTTGATGACCAAAATACATCAAACCTTTATTTTGTCATGCCCTTTATTTCAAAAATAAAAAATTATTTTAAGCATAGATTACATGACTGCTAATAGAAAAAAAGAAAAATTACGAAAAATATTATTGTCTTCATAATTATACTTCATGACCGTTAATTTATTAAAAAATTAAAAAATATTTATAATCATGATGATATGTTTAAGAAAAATCAAAATTGGTATTATGTGGGAGGTGAAGTTTTACGATTACCTGAAATTGATCCAAATTATATGTCAATCATTGAGCTACAACATGTTCTAAAGGAAATGAATCTCCCTATTAATATGCCAATACATATAAGGATGCCAGATTTAGGACTTAGGAATCTAGATGTTGATGACATTATGCTTGAGATGTTTGACATTTATAAGGATGAACCTCATCTTAAGATTTATATTGGAGACTTGATTGATAAGTTAAAGAAACAACATAATTGGTGCGATATTAATGATGAGACTCTAAGAGAACAAGTTAGAACCTACACCTAGAACAAGTGAACAATTAGAACCTGCACCTAGAGTATGTATTTTTAACAACCTATACTAGAGTATGTTCTCTAGTTTACTATTTGAATTCTACTAGCAATAGAGTATTTTTTATTATTTTAACTATTTCCATAGTTATTTCACATTTTTCACACTTGTACACTTAATTTTTGCAGATTGAGATGTGACAATCTACACGTAGTAAATATTTGTTGTCCAATCAAAATTCTTCTATTGAAGTGCATGCATGTAAAGATGGTGGTCCAGAAAATGCAGAATACTACAAACTCTTTGATTTGGAAGAGTCCAACTTTTGAGTAAGAATAGTTTATTGTAATTTGAGTATTATGGATTGTCTTTTGCTTAAATGTTTAAGCTATTATTCATATGCTAATCCTAGACAAACTGAAATATGGATAGCACTTTGGTAACCTATGAAATATCAATAGCCATTTTATAACTATTGGAGATCAGCTTTGATATTTCTATTTGGGCCAAAGCAAAAATAAGTTATTGTTTGCCTATTTTTTTGAAGAATTGCTAATCTAATGGTATTATTAAGATTGCTATTATGTTTCTCTTCAATCTGGCAATATTTGTTTCATTGTGCTTTAAAGAGTTAGAATAAAGTCAAAAAGAAAAATATTTCTTACTTCCAAGTCTTTCTTTAAGGATAGAAATATCTCATACAACACAATTTGGAAGAAAATGACATTTTTAATCGTTTTTAATTATTTTTCTTTTTTTTGGTGAAGTAATGGTGAGAAGGTAACCCACAAACAAAAATTTGTAATTTTTTTCATTAATTAACAATTAAAACGTACAATTATGAAAAAAATGACACCTTCAATAAAATTTCATTCTTTTTTAATTTGTCTAATAAATAAAATTTCTTTTTTATTTTTTGATAAATTAACGATCATGAAGTATAATTGTGAAGACAATGATATTTTTAATAATTTTTTCTTTCTTTATTTATTAACGATCAAAATGTATCTATGCTTAAAATAATTTTTATTTTTGAAATAAAGGACATAATGAAATAAATAAACAAATATAGGAGTTTAATGTATTTTAGTTAACAAAAAACTAAAAATATATTTTTGTCAAAAAATACAACATATACAATTGTGGTGATGTCATCATAATACAGATATAAAAAAGTCTTTTTAAATTCTAAGCTCTAAGCTCTAAGCTCTATTGACTGATGGTCAAAGGAAGTAATAAGTCTATTATTGAAATAGAGGGGGCATAACTTACCAAAAAATAAAGAATGTATTTTATCCTATTAGAAACTAAATAAGTCATTAGACAGTTAGTCCCTTTCTGCATAAATGAAATTGTTTGTGTATTAACAAAGAATATTAAAGTAACATTGGATCAATTATATAAATTTTTACCGTTTAATATTGTAAAAATAAGTCATCTTCTCCGACAGAATCATATTCTCTTACTCAAGTCTTATCCTAGAATTCATGACCTTTCAATTTAAAAAAAAGAAATGAAAACTAATATAATTCACTTCAATAGGGAATATTGTTATAAAATCTCAACAATTATCTTTCTGATAGTTATGTATAATTTAACATGGGTATAATAAAGCAAATACTTTTTTTTTTCAAAAATATCTGAATAAATATTAATATTTATTCATGGCTTAATCAGAGTAATGAGCATATTTTATTGCTAGAATAGACCAAGAGCTGGAGGATTGTGTCTCTCCTATTAAAGTTATTTAAAGGCATCAATTTGGTACAGAAAATGATTTATACCCCATTAAAGTTCTCTAAAAAAGTATCAAGTTGGGGACAGGAGGGGATTATATTCATGGAGGCAATATCTTCTAACAAAAGATTCATGTGTAAATGACTTGATTGGATTTGAGTGACTTTGATTTTCATTTATTACAATTTTGACCCGGTGATCACTTCACTCGTTGCCCACACTCTGTTTAGTACTTTTGACTATAAACAAAGGAGAATTGTACGAATTGAAAGGGAACTGACAGCGTTGGAATTTATCACCTAATAAAGGCTATAAAAAAGTCATGTAATTCGATCGAGAGATAACAGATACGTCGACAGACTCGCGACTTATGCAGCGCACTTTAACGTAGGAGTCTATTCTATTGTATTTAATTGTTATAAGAAAATTTTAAAACAAAATAAATAGAAAAGAAAAAGTAAAATAAGAAACTTCTCTTCGTGTATACAGTACACGGTGATTTTCACCACCTCATCACTCATCACCCAATGGCTTATCTCCACTTCCCTCCCTACACTCCCAATCCAACGGTCCAGATTCAACTTAATATAAATTTCATTCTAAATAGGGAGAGAAAAGAGGCGAGTAAAAGATTTAACCATGATTGGGTTAAATGCTAACCCAGGTTTGATTCCGCGTTAAAGAACCATCTTAGAAGTAGGAAGAAAGAGAGTGAGAGCCCAGACATAAAGATAGCAAAAACGGAAAAAATGAAAACGAGATTTTAAGAGAAGAGGAGTCTTGGATTCCGGACTCTATTTTTAGGCTTCCTGTCTGTGCGTGGGGTTAAGGAAGCCGGCGTATTCGACTCAGTTCACTCGGACGATTCTTTATTACCCCATAAATCCCCAAATCCTTCCATTTTGTTAAAGTCGTGATTTTAAACCCACCCTTCTCTGTTCTTGATCAATTTGTTGTCTTTCGACGTTCAGTTTGGTTAGTGGCTCTTATTCATTACCCATTGCTGGTGAGATTTTCAACGATCTCGCTCTTGGTAAGTTCTTCGTTGTTTTCTTGATGCTTATGGTGTTTGTTGTTTGTTTTTCTTTAATTTGATTGAGAGGAGCACTCTCTCATTGGGATTGAATATTGGGTTCATAAACTTGTGTTCTTGTGGGGCTTATGGGTAATCCATGTAACTTGTGTAATTTATTGTTGTGATGTAGCTATTAACTTGGTCAGTTTTTATGATGAACCTACAAAAAGCCTTCTTGATAAATTTGCATGGGCTGTATTCAGTATTCTGTACGTTTTCGTATGTGGTCTGTGAATCAAGTAAACAAGGCAGTTTCTTAAACCTTTTTGCTATTTGGACATTAATGCTTGTAAAATGTTCTTGTGTATCGACTATCGAGTGATAATGTGGATTCAGTCTGTAATGAAGGCAATAAATGCATACCGACCAATTGGCATTGGAGCATTCAATTGGCTACTCTTCTTGTCCTTCCACATGTAGCTAGTCTAGGTAACCGATTTCGAGGTTTACTCGTGGTGTGTGCTAGTATTTAATCTCGGGATCACCTTCTTAAATTATTTTTCTGACGAGATTTTCGTACCTTTTCAGGTTCATGGTTCTTGGGAATCGGGTCTTAGGGAAATGACTTGATCGTTGTGGCATTAAGTTACAGTATTTGATAATTCTTCTTGCCTTTTCGAACTGGAGGTCGGAGGATCAACAATTAATGATTGACAGTGGATTGCACCATTTTCTTAAAACTCTATCAACTCTGGAGTTTGGCGTTTTGGTGACAGGGAAGGCACTGTCTTCCTTCATTGCCGCATCTCTTGCTAACCACGCAGACCCTAGGATTCCTTTTCCATTTCATGTCTCGTGAGTTAGACAGCCCAGTTCAGACTCAGATGGCAGTGGCAGTCTTTAAAAGCCCGCTGAGTGGGGAATACCACAGTGGCAAGAGAATCGAAGGGAAACGGCCTGCTGGAAGGAGAAGGGTTTTTGTGCAAACAGAGACTGGATGTGTCTTGCGTATGGAGTTGGATCGACGTGACAGTGCCCATACTGTGAAAAGAAGGTTGCAGCTTGCCCTCAATTTCCCCACCGATGAGAGTTCATTAACTTTTGGAGATATGGTACTCAACAATGATCTCAGTGCTGTTCGTAATGATTCACCTCTTCTTTTAACCAGGAATTACCTGCATAGAAGCTCATCAACTCCTTGTCTTTCACCAACTGGGAAGGACATCCGGCAAAGAGATCAGAGTGGTCCTATAGAAATATTAGGACAAGCAAATAGTTTTGTTAAATTGAAAAAAGTGGTCAAGGACAGTGTGAAGGCAATTAAGCTGGGTGTTGATCCACTTCCTGTTCATGGTGGTCTAGGAGGTGCATATTACTTAAGAAATAGCCGTGGTGAGAGTGTTGCAATTGTGAAGCCAACAGATGAAGAGCCTTTTGCACCAAACAACCCAAAAGGCTTTGTTGGCAAAGCCCTTGGGCAACCGGGTTTGAAGCGATCTGTGCGAGTGGGAGAGACAGGATTGAGGGAGGTTGCAGCGTATCTTCTTGACTATGATCACTTTGCCAGTGTGCCTCCTACTGCTCTTGTTAAGATCACTCACTCAATCTTTAATGTCAATGATGGGGTGAATGGGAACAAGCCGTATAAGAGGAAGCAGGTTAGCAAGATTGCATCTTTCCAACAGTTCATACCACATGATTTTGATGCCAGTGATCATGGGACATCAAGCTACCCAGTTTCCTCTGTGCATCGTATTGGAATACTAGATGTTAGGATTTTTAACACTGACCGACATGCTGGAAACCTTTTAGTGAGAAAGCTTGATGGTATTGGGAGATTTGGGCAAGTAGATTTGATCCCAATTGACCATGGGCTTTGTTTGCCAGAAACCTTGGAGGATCCATATTTTGAGTGGATTCATTGGCCTCAGGCATCAATTCCTTTCTCAGATGTTGAGCTTGAGTATATACAGCAACTTGATCCTGCTAAAGACTGTGTGATGCTGCGGTCTGAACTCCCAATGATTCGGGAAGCTTGTTTGCGGGTATTGGTTCTTTGCACAATTTTCCTTAAGGAAGCTGCAGCTTCAGGTCTCTGTCTTGCTGAGATTGGTGAGATGATGAGTAGGGAGTTTCGAGCTGGCGAGGAGGAACCTAGTGAGATTGAGGTTATATGCATTGAGGCAAAGAGGTTGACAGCAGAGAGGGAAGTTTTATCTCCTAGGACTGACCTGGGAGATGCTGAGTTTCAGTTCGCCATAGACTGTGATGAAGCAGAATCTGACCACAATCCAAAATTAAAAATAGATCATGAAAATTTTGCTAGAACACCACTCCAATTTGGTTTTGGGTCTTTTGGTACTCGATACCCGCTTTCCAAGCTGGAGGCAAGCATTGAAGAGGAGGTTAATATCGATGGGGGGGAGTGGCAGGAGAGGTCTGCTGTTTTGGCTACTCCTGAAAGGTTGCCATCCATGGCAAAGCTTTCTCTGTCTCTTAAGGATACAATATTAGGTGTCAAGAACCAGAAATATTCCCAGTTATCCGGAATGAGACCTGAAAATGGCCATCTTACAAACACATCTTCTGGGCACAGGAGTGCGAATGAGCAACTACCTGCAAGCATGAGTTTTGTGAAGCTGGCAGATATGAATGAGGAAGAATGGGGGCAGTTTTTGGAGAAGTTTCAGGAACTGCTGTACCCAGCATTTTCCAAACGGAAATCTGTGACGTTAGGACAGAGGCAGAGGCAGAGGCAGAGGCTTGGTACGTCGTGCCAGTTTTGATAGAAGAAATGTCAATTAGAATAATAAGCCTTGTAGGTATTTTGGAGTGAATGGTGCCTAGTCTAGGTTTCGCTCATGGGTTTTCCCCCTGGGAAGATAGTATAGTTGGGATGAAATATTAGTGGGAACTTCTGTAAATATTCTTGGCATCAGCTGAGTGATGAGCTTAGAGTTCGTTTTATTTGTTCTTTAACGTTCCTGTATCGATTTTTTTGTCTTTTTGCTTCACACCTTGTTGACTTGTTCTATAAATAAGTTGTGGGAATGAAATCTTTAGAAAGAGCATGTTATGCTGCTTCTGCGTTTTATTTTTTTGCTGTGGATCGAGTATGGATTCATTGGTGTCGTTCTCATAAACCCAGCTGTAAGTTACCATAGCATGGTGAAGGCCATCGTGTGATAACACTATGATTCCTATTTCGTTTCGAAGTCTTTTGTCTAAGGTTTAGAAATGGTACCTGGGCCATCTTTTGCAGGGGCGGATAATGGTTTAGTGATGTTATGCCAACTAAGTTGGATATAGGCCGTTGAGCTTAGGATGTTAAGAGACTGGATTTTTTTCTTTAAAGTTGTAGTGTCTGTCTTCCTTCTCTAGTTTGTTTGCTGCATATGGTGGAGTTGGCCAGCAATATCCTCGATTAAATTCTTGGACGTGTGGAATTGAGTTAGCAAATAACTCAAGATAATACACTTGGAAGAATTAAGTCTCTTTCAATGAGAAAGTTAATTACTTAAATTTGCGAGGGAGCTGAATAACCAAACCAATATTTCAGATTAATACAACCAATCGAGGGGGCTCTTGCACCTTTAAATATAGGATGAGGCAGTAATAGTACAGACTCATTTATTTGCTTATTTGTTACGAAACACCTGGCTGGTATCCGCAGATTTACACTTAACATATCCTCGAACTTCGCTTGAATCGTCCGGGAACTTGTTAACTTGAACAAATATTGTCAAAACTCCATATGTCCACAATCGGTTCTAGTAATTCCTCAAATAGCTGATTCTTCAATGAGGTAATATTATCTCTTGTTCTTTTCAATTTTCCAATTGTCTTACCTTTCTTGACTGGTTTTCTCCATTCCTTGAATGTCCTCAAACCTCACGTGGCTTATTCGCATGTTTGTTCGTTCATACAAACTTCTCCACACATTGCAATTTATTGGCAAACTTAACTTCTTGTGATTGTCATATCTTCATCAAGACAGATTTGTATCTCCTAAACATACGTACACAGAACATAACGTGAACTTATATACTCCTCATATTAGCAATTAATGTCTCCTCAAATTCAGAAATCTACTCACATAGTTGGATCCTTTACATCAAACAAAATACGTACATACTTTTTTAATAACATATTCTACCTCTCATGCTTGAGTCTTTGTTAGGGATAGGACTCCCATACTCACTTTTGAATCATTATCTATTCATTTATAATAGGTTCTTTCATTGATCGTTCTTAACATAAACTGACTGATATGCTTAATCTAACTCAGTAAAATTCTTCTTCGAAAGAGGATTTCTTGCTACAGTCATCTATACTGTTCATGCAAATCTTTATCAATCACCTACTATCATCATCATATCATCAGCTACTTTTAATCCCTCGAGAGGACCAATTTCTCTCATCCTCATAAGGTGATAATGTTCAAGTCACTCAAAACTCAATGGAGTAATGAACATACTTGCTATCACATATGCTTGGATGAGCATCATCAAAGTCATGCCATTCTGTCCACAGATTGCTCTTGAAAGTCACCAATTTATATATCTTACACAGTTGATAATTAATCTTCATTGATCTTAGACAACATTTCTCTCTTTATCAAACATACTAACCCCAATTTTATTCCAGTTTTTTTTCCAAACTTCACCCCTTTTCTGATGCTATGTCATTTTATAATGAGTCCATTACCATACTGAGTGCATCTACTCTTCTCATTTGATTTTTCATCATTTTCCTAATCTCATTCGTGCATAAAATCCCATCTTATACGCACTTTTAATTTCCCCATACTACATATCTATTTCATTTCCCTTTCTCCATTTCCTCACTTCTATCTCATTGTCCTATTATCATTTCTTTCATCTTCCACCTGT
>JANZLD010000003.1:38604978-38616141 GCA_026413575.1 Erythroxylum carthagenense | reverse complement strand
GCTCAATGGTAAGAGGCGTGTTCTTTGAAACAACAAAACCTTGAGGGGTTGCGAGTTCTATTCCCAAAGAAAACAATACTGATTAAGGTTGGATGCCGCGGTATAACCCACAAACACACGCCGCGGTATAACCCGCAAACATCTACGGGTGGGGTGTGGGGTCCAACAGAAAATGAGATATATTTTTTCGAAGAGTTGAAATCAATGGCTCAAAACAATACCTGGGATCTTGTATACTTGCTAGAAGGTTCTAAACAAGTTAGCTGTAAATGGGTCTTTAAGACCAAATGTGACTCAAATGCTCCAAAGAATACTAACTAAGCTACAGTTGATTAGAATAAGTCATAAGTAGTATCAAAACATAACAATTTCTGTAAGAGATAATTTTGGTCATCTTAAGTCAAAATATCACTTATATAATCATCAAAATAAAATTTCTGTAGACATACAAGTAATGTTCCAAATGGATATCTTATGGGATGTTAATTCAGTAAACTTATTCTCTAACAAGCACCCACTAGTTTGTTTAAATATCTTCTTATTTTGGTCTATAAGATCAACTAGTTCTTTCACATGGAAAAATATAAATTTTCTAGTTTTTTACATTCTACTAATATCTAATCTTGTAGAACATTAGCTAGGTTAAATTTAAGGATAATACATAAATCCAATACAAATCTTATAATTATAATCTCATCATAACTTTATTTGCAATTTATTCCACAAACTTTATCATATACATTTGCATATGTATAAAATAAAAAATGCCTTTAAATTATTATGTCACTATACTACAACCAACTAATTAGTTGTTGGTCATAAATCAATAATCTTCCACTTGTGCTAAATCAATCATTTAAGTATCTTATACCATATCCCTATATGATAATCATGCTACTGCTAAGATAGTGGTTTGGTGAGAGAACTCTACAAGATTCTCTGTAGTGGGTACTTGTTTAAAACTTACAATTTTCATCGCAATTATCATCATAATTAAAAGAAGTTGGCCAAATAGATACTTAGATATTTGATGAGACCTTAACTCTTTTTATATGCCCAATGGATCTAATATTCTGTAGTACGTTATTTTTTAAAACAATGCAAATAATTATATCAAGTTTATTTAAAAACTTATTGATTTAATTAATCATTTCCATTAAATGAAAATTATAATATGGCTTAATTAGCAACCATTGCTACATTGGAACATTTCCAATATTAAAATGATATTGTTCTAAGTAAAATAGACTTAGTTAGGATTTATTTCTAAATTTAATATCTATATAACCATAAACTCAACTATCAACTCATATGTAGAATAATAGATATATTTAAAACTTCAGATATCTCAAATACTAAACATCTTTATTACACTAACTATGTACTTAGACTTATAATAGGTAAATAACTTCTAATTTATCTCTATAGATCTAATTATCATAATTAAGTTGTTAATTTTCTCATATCCAATATAAATTGTTTTTGGATAATTATATTTTCAATAATTGAAAATATGAATTATTTTTCTCTATAAGCAACAAAATCCTACTAAAGAGGGCAGTTATACTCCAATTAACCTTTTTGTTGACATAATAAATTCACAATAATCTACAAAATAAACTCTTTGAATTCATCAAAAAAATGAACCTTTCAATGTCTTGTAACTTTTTAACTACACATCTAATGTATCAACAAAGGAACTAGTTCCAATTGGATTTATTGTCATGAGATTTGAATTTTTCAAATTTCATCTTACTCCTACTACTTATCTTAAGAACCATTCTCCTATAATATATTGAAACAAACAATATGTTCAACAGGTTTGTAAGATTATATCTAAACTTTTGGATATCTCATAATCATTTATAATCCAATTTAGTTCTAAATTTAGTGGATAATATATATTTCGACTAAGCATCATGTCCTTAAATCATTAACTTGGGCTCTTTCAAATTCTTAACGTTTCATATTTAATATGAAACCTTGCTAATTGATTTAAATGAAACTATTGAAGCTAAGTTGTAGTACTAGGTATAGTTATAAAAGAAATAGATATTGGATCATACAATTCTTCTTTTCCTTTTTACATAAATCCATACACTTATGGATTCTTATTATGAAGGTGTTTACTAGAGAATCTCATTCCCTATAAATTATCGAAAAATTTAAAACTCACTATATTGATTTTTTGAAGTGCTTCAACATTTTTAACGCCTAATTTCTATTTAGGTCTAAATAATTTGAACTTTTCAAATTTTTAAATTAATATTTTATTTAATATATATGACTATATCATATAAAGTCTTTAGTAATTGAACAAAATATAAGTATCATCTTTTTAAGAATTGTTTTTCCATTCAATACATCATATGTATAAAATTTAACAACTCCATATCATCATCATCCTTTCACCAAAGTTTAGTTTGGTTATTATTCAACTTAACAACTTTCATATGATTCACAATAGCAAGAATACATATATCCTTCTATGTAACTACGATTTTTATTATGCTGATTTAACCAACATGATATAAAAGGATAGTCTCGATTATCCAATTTTTTATTCTTGCCACTTATATTAAATATAGGTCTCTTTTAATCTAATACATACAAATTATTTGTATAAATCTGGATCAACTACTTTTGCTCAAAATTCTTTTTCTTGTTATGCCTTAAACATTAAAATAATGTTGAGTCTAAATTTAGTATCAAATACTTATTAGGATGAACTATAAATATATATGACCTCTATCACATTTCATGCACGCAAGAAAAGTCATACAATCATTTCTTCTAATAATAAATATTATTATTCTATAGCAAAACCTTTAATTGATGTCCATATTTATGCTTTTAATAGGCTAAATTAAGTTAAATAATTACATCAAGGTATTATACCCTGATACATCAAATGCAGATATGAAAGAATATACTCTTGTCAGCTATAAACAACAATAAAAACTACCTTCCGCATCTAGCTGCCATGTTGGGGCCAACAACATCAAGTTCTGAAGCAGTTCTTCAATTGCAAAGGGAACTCCAATGGTACAAGGTCCAATTACAAACTCTATATCATATTTCTATTCCATTCTTTTTGCAAATGACTTATGCTTTCCGTTGCAGTAAGCGGAAGATGTTGTTCAACTATTGTAGGTGCTTTCACTTTAGCAGGAGGTGTAAAAGTGCATAAGAAAATTTTTATATAACATGAATATACTATTCAAGTTCAAAAGTATTATTATTATTATTATTAAATAATATTGGGAATAACAGAACGGTCCCTATTTCTGCTGCCCAAGAAGTAACGATTATTCAAGACAACTCTGGCATTTGTTGAAAAACTGCCAATTGCCGATATGCCTTTGCTTTATTCTCACAATCCTGTAACATAAGGGCATCTTGAAGCCGACATCAAACAAAACCTGAAACCTGTAGCCAGTTACAAGCCATGGAACCAAAGACAAATGCGGTAATCAAAAATTCAGAATTATTAGATTCTAAGTAGTAAAGTTTACAAACCTGAATGGGACGAAACGGCAGAAAGAATGTGGCCTTACCTTTTAGTTATAGCCGGCAGAGACTACAGCCACACTCTTCACCAATTTGTTTCGAAATATTGTAGTTTAGTGTCTAACTACAGGCGGAGAAAGTTAACATTAGATATTTTAAGCTTTCGGAGGTTTCCTACTCATCGCTGACCATCAAGAAATGCTTTAATTGACTTGTCTGACAATGATGGCTTTTACCAGCTCATTACAAATTGTAAATAAAGCATCAAATATATGTACCCTTTAAGATTAATACAAACATGCTTGTCCAAATACGAACCGATTGTCACAAAAATCACAGTCTGGGATTTCATTTTCAAGTGTCTCGATAACAACCCAGATAGGAGACAGAGGTTAGGTCCTCTACTATTGTCAAGCCTTGACGAACATCTAGTCTCAATTAGTGGGCCTAACGAGGACACCAGTAAATCTAAGAATCTTTCAGCAACAAGAGTGTTTTATCCAGAGTTACAAAAGAACATGGCTTCTTACTCGATGGAAGACTTCGTAGGAAATGGAGCTTTGAATGAGCTGCTTCCAAAATTGTTAGAGGAAGGCTGGGACGATGTGCCAACCTTGAAGCTTATGAACTCCGAGGATATGGATGTACTGAACATGACGCAGAGGCAAAAGGTTAGTTCTCATTGAAAATTTGATGTTTCCCATCGTACTCTGTCAATCTCTGAGCTTCCTTTTCTCAATTTAGGATGCGTTGGAAATCAGAACATACCTGCATGACCGCGTGCTGATGCAATATGGAGATGCGCTGGAGGCCTCAGGAAAATGTTTGCCTGAGATTCTTAGTTTAAGCACTAAAGAAATTACTACGCAGTTTGGTCTGAAGAGAAGTCACCTCGTTCGCTTCACGAACGGAACTGGTTTACGTACAGAGCATTTGCCCACTTCATATTCATTACCAAGAAGGACGATGACCCGCAAAACATCTGACAACGATACCATTTTCAAGAGCTCTGGTTCAGCCCGATCAATGAAGATGCAATTGAGGTCTAATGCAGGAGTCTATTATGATGACAAATCAGTGGAGCAATCAGTTGCTGATTTAAAGGTCAAAGAAGGACATATATTTGAAGGAATAGTTTCAGCAGGGCCTCCTGAGCCTCGACTTTGTGGGTGTTTAGCACCTCCTCCAGTTGTTGACATGGTTTCACCTTATTCTTGTATTGGAAATATATCAATACAGAAAATGACACCTGAATATAAGATAGGGATGCAGCCTTTGGTCAAAACCAGAACACCTCCAATGAAGGCTTCTCAACTGTGGAGGGATAAACCAGCTGTGCTCCTGTGCATCCGACGACCTGGGCAAGCATTTTTCTTCTTCTGGTTTTGATTGTAAATTCTATGCTTTGGAACGATATCATCCAACCATTATAAAAGATAAAGACTTAAGACTCTATGTATGGTTGTTTTAAGAGTACACGGACAAACTATACTCCTAGTTGATTTCTCAATGTCACAACAGGTGCATCATGTGCAGAGCTGAAGCTCACCAGCTTTATGCTAAAAAGCCAATATTTGATGGATTGGGAGTTCGATTATATGCAGTTCTCCATGAAAATATTGAATCCGAGGTAAGGTACCAAAGTGAAGTTTCAGCCGCCTGAAGTACAATAAATTCCCAACTCCTTTTCCTGATGCGTAAATTATTTCCATACAGGTGCAAGACTTCTGGCCTCGATACTGGGGTGGTGCTGTACTGTTTGACAGGAATATGGAATTCTTTAAAGCTCTTGGTGGTGGACAACTGCTGAAGGATAAGTTCTTATCAGGATTTGTCTTCAATCCCCAAGCTATTGCAAATTACAAGCGTGCTAAAGCGCTGGGATTAGAGCAAAACTTCAGAGGAGAAGGTGAAATCAAGGGTGGACTTTTTATTGTGGGCAGCGGCAAGAGTGGCATTGCCTATCAATTCATTGAGAGAAACTTTGGTGATTGGGCACCTTTAGCTGAAATAATTTCAATCTGTAGCCAAATTCAGGTAATTATTCTTAGCTTCTCTACTCAGACTCTATGAATTTTGCTATATAACATTCATATCTTTAAACTGACGCAGAACCAACAAGAAGAACAATAGCAGTAAGGAGATTATGAATGACAATCAAGAGATCATGAGGTTTATTTGTGATTTATCAGATCATAAGTTATGTCAAATAGAATCAAACCAGCGGTTCATAGTTTGCATTTCAATTTCATTGAAGAAGTTCATGTCTTTCTTTTCAAATTAGAGAAAATGAATGATATGGGATACTTTAACAGACTGATTCATAATATTGGATAATTGTTCAACCCCATTAGACAGACGTTTCAATTTCCCCCAGTTTCTAACTTAAAAAATGAATAATATGAAACACTATTAATAGTAATTGTTAAACCCCCATTAAACAGAAGCTGCAATTTTCCCTAGTTTTCAACTTTTATTTAAATTATTCTATTTTTATTTTATTTTTTAAAATAGAAGGTAGCCACGATAGTTTCTTGCAAAATATTTCCTAAACACTTCTTTTTAACCAATTGAAATAATATCTTTTATCTGTTTTTATCATATTCGCATAATTATGATAGTAATGAGAATAATGCTCCTTCAATGTCTCTCTCTTAAAATGTTTTTCCACGTAACTCAATTGCAAAAGAACTTCTGGTTAATTTGTCTTTCACCAACCCAACATATATTTAACAAATAAGAAAGTGTAAACTGCAGATGATTTTTACCTTCTTATAGCAACTCAAAAGATTCACACATTAGTGAGTAAGATCGTGTTTACTTCCACTATTGCCAATCATGCTTATAAAGGTGTTAACATCAATATCCTGATAATAAATTTTCAATTTAGCGAGACTCCATTAATGATATCTTGCTGAGAAAATGTAGACGTATCTTGGCACGAAACATGAAAATGGGATTTTGAAAAGTCAACATACTCCCGAAAGTTAAGGGGGTCGAATGTGCAAAGTCTCTCCCTTATATTTTTTTACAAAAAGCTTATTTTCATCATTAGAATTGCAACTTTTTTGTCATAAAGGAGCAACTTTTATCACTTGCTTCAACCCGGTGAAGATTTTGGAAGATGACAATATAAGGAGAAAGCAATAAAAATAATTTGCCTAGTTATGTAAATTACAGAGCCTATCTTATCATTCAAAGGGCTTCGCTATTAATCCATGAGAATCATGGAGAAACCAATCTATACATTTTCAGCTTCACAACCTCTACAACTCCTGATCAATCTGTACTGTTATCCAGGATTTCCACTCCCAAATCAATAAGGCTGGATCAGTATTAATCTTGACAAAGTGCAATCAACCTACATTGTCAAAAAACCTTGCCTTCCACAAGTGACCAGTAACTGCTCCCTTGGAAGACTTACTCCCAACTCAAAAACTAGTTTGAATTGCACCTGAAAAGAATCTCGTATGCTTTTATCTTTAAGATTAGCTGTGAAATATGAGAAGGAAAGCCATTTTGGTCGCATAACAACAAGGGGAACAATTACAGTTCAATTTTCATTTGGCCTGAGGGAAGCGATCCTGGAAACAGAAAGAAACAACTTTGGATTTAGAATTGAGACACTTCGCTTCTAGCCTAAGAAAAGTTTACATACTTAAAAAGTGGCAAACACAAGCTATACCGTTCATGACTTGACTAACTTGAGGCGCACTGATTGCATAGTTCACCTGAACAACGTTATGGAGGTCATCCTCCCACACGTTAGGTACCTGTTGTCAAAAGTATGACATAAATGATATTACTTGCATGAATAATGCCAAATTCCAAATAAAGAAACGGAGATTCTTATCACTATGCTGTTTCACAACAACACAGTAAGAGGTAACAGGCTAATCAGTTAAGTACCTGAGAAGGTTCTTTAATTCCTCCAGTCAAGGGTTTCACCTGGGGATTAACAGTTCTGGGGAGTATGTTGGACTGGCTCTCCATTCCTGGAATAGTAGTTGGAACAAGTCCTGATTGAGTAGGATGCAACTGGGGATAAATCATAAGCAACTCTGGCGAAAACGGAAGAGCAGAGGAAGAAACAGCCCGAGACTGAAAGATCTGAGCATAGAGGTAAGCCATAATTATGAAGATTATGAACCAGACAATATGCAGAAAACAGAAGTTACAAGTAAATCATGTTTTACATATGGACATGCTAACTCTTGGTTTACTGGGCAGCAAAAGATTGTCAAAAGATCTCATTCACTTACATCTTTTGCCAGGAGTCCTTCTATGTTAAAATCAAGCCTTGGACTCACCGTTGCAAGTTTCATGGATAGAAACTGAAAAAATATATATATATATATATTTAAGATGAGATCTCAGTAAAGTACAGACATTGAAGAGCTCTAAAGCTTTCTGCAGTTTACCAAGTTTTCTTTACATATTTAAAGCAACTCATTAAAGAGAGATAGTTTCTAGCCCATTTCAAGCAATTTATGAGTTATAGCATACGGTATAATAGTGTTTTCCCGCCTGCAGACAATGCCTCTGTGATGAAATTGAGCTGCCTATGGCATGGGTGGGGAGCATTGTGCGTAATTCATGCCACTGTTTAAAGGATGAATGAAGTAGACTCTTGTCACAAGTACCTCAACTTGCCTCTGCAGTGATTGCACGTAGTTGATGATTTCATCTAGCATCACTGCCTTGCCTGTAACCTGCAAATATAGTTGATTATTTTACAAAAGAATCAATCAAAGTAATTCAATATTGTAATTCAGGTGAAATGTTCTTCATTAGGCGGGCATGAATACCAACAACCGACCTTGCTACAACCTGGGACAAGGTCTTGTAGAAACTTCATCCTCTCACTAATCTTTTCCCTTCTTACCTGTTTTAAGAACGAATACATTAAAGCTTAAAGGCTAAAATGAAGTTGCTCAAGGTCACCAACCCACTTTGACACAGCATCTTACTCTTTCTGCAAGACTATGGCTATTTGTTGCCTGGCCTCTTCGAGCTCTAACATGAATGTACTCTTCTTTTGGTGGTTCTGAAGTTTTACTTTGTTTTCTAATAGACTTACTGGTATTTGAAATGGGGTTATGTTCTGCTTTTTGTTGAGTTCCATGGTTAGCTTTTGTAACATCAGCCGATCGTTGGGTTTGCCTTGCCTGATCGAGCTCAGAATCCTACCACAAAGAAGAAGTTATACAGACAACAGAATAGTGAGTCGAACAAACATAAAATAAGAGAATAATGATGATATGTAGTTTCTACCTGCCATTTCTTTTTCTCTTTTTTGAGCCAAGGCTCTTAGAGAACATTTCCCCACCATTTTCATCCAATATAGATGGCTCCTCTTGACCACCATCACCACTGAATTCAGCTTCATCCGATTCACTGCCAGACTTACCAACACCTTGTTTTAATTCATCATGAGATTTTACAAGGCCTTCACTTCTTCTCTGACTCTTAACGGGGTTATCATCAAAAGCTAAATGATCAACGGACATGGAAACATCTTTGGGTGCATCACCAACACTCAAAGCATTCTTCTGAGCTTGTCCTCCAGATACAGATTTCAACCCGCTACCTGTAAAAGCTTCTGCTGGTCCTTGCATCATTCCCACACCCCAAGAATAAAGACCCATGCTGTCTGGAACTCCAAAAGGGTTCAGCTTATCACCGAAATTCCCACCACTAAAGCACGAAAACCTTGCAGCACGCTCAATGAATGCAGAATCAGCAGGAAACTGCGATAAGCTCTGCGGGAGCATTAGAGGGGCAGCTGGCAAAAACATACCACCTTTCAGCATTGTATTTGGCAAATTCCACCCAGCGTCCAGGGTTCCATCAATACATGTTCTCAAAGATGCAGGGCCAACTTTCCCAATTTCAATTGTGCTCGACGTGCTTGCGTTATTTATAACATTAATCTCAGTAAAACCTAAGTTTTGTGAATTGGTGGGATGCTCCCACATGGTTGGACCAAGTGAGTCTATCATAGAAGTTGATGAACAGGAAGAAACTCTAGCTACATCTCCTCTGCATACCGCCATTTGACTATCAGTGGGAAGTAGACCCAGGGATGCATTTGCTACATTGGCACCTGTAAATCGCCAATCCGAGGACATGCTGCCAGGAGAATGATAGTTTATGGCATTTTCATTACTTTTTTCCTGTTCAAGTTTATCCTTCTCATTCATTTCCATCATTCCTTGCACGACTTGCGACTATAGTCACCAATAGCAACTTTTATCTCACAACTGCATTTGGCCCACAAGCAAACATGTTATCAATTCTATCAAGCTAGAAAGTAACGTCTAAGTTGAACAAATCAAGAAACTACTCAATATGATCAACCAAAGATCAAAAGAAGCGAAGACAGGTAAAAAGCTCTACTTCTACAAGAACTTCTTTCTTCCTAACATAAGCTTAAACTAAAATTATTAACAAGCTATAGGTGCAAAACAGAATATTTGAACCCACAACAGAAGAAACTTCAGATATCAAAGTGTGTAAAGATGTTCCTTTAACAGCTCAATCCGCCCGGGAAAAAATTATCTAGACTTATCCATGCAAAACTAACCACACTATATCAGTTGTCGGAACTAAACTGTAGAGAGACGCTTCTGAAATTGGCCCAAAAACCAAAATTTATTGAAGCTGAAAGACCCAGGTACCAAAATGAGTACCAAAGATGATAGAAGTTGGAGTGGTAGTATTTCCAACGCTACCAACTACTGAATTTTCCGTTTACTGAGTACTCAGTACAAGCCTTTTCTCCACCCAAAAACAAAACTTCATTTAGCTCTGTTTCCAATCTGTTCTGTTCTATACACAACCCCACAGTCTCAGTTAATACACAAAAGAAAAGAGCCTGGACATTCGTTCAGTTATTATAAAGACCATGAGACGGGCAGAGAGAGAGAGGGGGGGAATTGAAGCTAAGGTACTTGAGTAACTTTCAAAGAGAGAGTGAAAGAGAAGCGTAACGGCAAAGGTCCTGGATTTATACCCACGCTTGCATAAAAAAGAAATCTCTGATGATTAACCACCGCCACTGCCACCGTGAAATTTAAAAAAATGGCTCGCTCTTCTCTCTGATTCTAACCTCTGCTTTATTATCAACTTTACTTCCTCTAACTTTAATTTGGTGTGTATTCTAAGTGATAATTTGTACGTGCATTGCCTAGCAACTGACACTTTTCTTTTAGAATTAATTTCTCGGTAGCTGAGCTTCAAATGTTTAATGGGTCAAAGGCTCAAAATGTAGATGTAGCTCATCTCCACGCAATCCTCGGGGGATTTTGCATTTTGTCTAGCTCTAGCTCTAGCTCATTTTCACACATTAACTGTGGGTGGGTTTTTCACTTCTTACGCATCATGCCTTTGAATGTTTCAAAATTTACAAGATCGCTTTTCTTTTCTTGTTTAGATTAGATAAACTTTTTCATTCAGAAACTGGGGCTTAACGTCTTTGTTTCCCTTTTTTTTTTAAAAAAAAGACATCTTTGTTTCACGTTTATGAGTACTGTTCCATACTGGACGGTACCTGCTGTTTACTGTTCAATACTGGCTGGAATTGTGAGTTTTGAAAAGTTAAAGGACTCAATTGCAAAATTTAAAAATTTAACCCTAAAACTATCCCCCGCT
>JANZLD010000003.1:38590544-38601572 GCA_026413575.1 Erythroxylum carthagenense | reverse complement strand
GTGTTGTTTACTATTCATCCCACAGTAACCCAATAGTAAAAATTGAATAATCGGCCGAATTATATAAGGGTTAGACAATTATAAAATTCAGTTCATTTGCTCACGACCGACACTCTTCATCACTGTCTGTCGATCGATCTGCTTTTAATTTTGTTTCTGGAAAGTCTGAGATGTATTATATATGTGTTAAACTTAGATTTTAAAACAATGCATATGTGTAATGTTTGATTTTGTATGTTCTGTCTTAGGTGGCATCCATGTATCCTCCTAGGGGGTATTTGGGTGTTACATAACATATCATTATATTAGGATATGTACTTGAATATGTTTGAATGTTTGGGTATGTATCTTGTGGTAGTGAGATGCTACAAAAAAGTGACAAAGTTCATTTATAATCGTGCACGGGTTTTGAATTTAATGAGAAAGGAATTTACCAATAGTAGAAATTTGTGTCGTCCTACTGTGACAAGATTTGCCACTAATTTCTTATCACTTTAGTCTTTTATTTTGATGAAGAAGGAGTTAAGAGAAATGTTTACAAGTGATAAGATGGTTGCATCTCAGCATGCTAGGTCTAATATTGGAGTACAAGATTGTAATATTATACTGCAAGATAGAGAATTTTGGTTTCAATGTCAATTTTTTATCCGAGTTTGTGAGCCTTTGGTGAGGGTGTTTCACTTAGTTGATAGTGAAGAAAAGCCAAAAATGGGTTATATTTTTGTTGCCATGGAGAGAGCGACGGAAGCAATCAAGGTCAATATGAAAAATGGGCCTTCTTTAAACACACCATATCTTTCAATCATTAATGAGAGAAGGGAAGAACAACTTTCTTCTCCATTGTTTACAGCTGGAACATTTTTAATCCTAGTGTGTATTTTAGACTAGATCTTACAAAACAAGCTGAAGCTAATAAAAGAATGCTTTTAACAATTACAATAATTGTTAGACTTAACGCGATGCAAGATCTTTTAAGCTCACAAATGGAGCTTTACAAGTTGTCTTATGAGGATTTTGGAACGCTGATTGCTATTTGACAAAGAGGAAAACTTTCTCCAGGTATTAGTTATTTCCTTTTTCTTATTTGTTGAAAATTAATTATCACTTTATTTTGTTTATAACATTACTTTTGTTATCTTATAACTTACAGTTTCTTGGTAAGATCAATTCGGAAGTGGTGTTCTAGAATTTAAAAGGTTTACGATTCGGACTTTAAGTCAATGTGTGAGTGCAATATGTTGTGAACGAAACTGAAGCATATTTGAATTTATCTACTCAAAGAAAATGAATAGATTGGAGCATAAGAGGCTGAATGACTTGGTTTATATTCATTACAATTTAAAGCTTTGGGAAAAGTATGTTATTTTCATTATTATCATTATTAATTTCGATATAATTTCTTGTAATTTTCTAATAATTAAATTTAATTGTTTACTAGGAGTTTTAATAGCACAAGTAGTCCAACTGATCCAATTGCCATTGATAATATTGATCTTTTGGCGGATTGGATTTTTGAAGAACTCAAATTGGTTGATGTGAATGATTTAGATTTGGAAGATAATCTTAAATGGAAAAGTATTAACATGCCATTTAATGCATTAAATTTAAATGATAATGATGATGAAGCTCCTCTCAATGATAAGAAATTTATACCAAATGATTACTAGGGTCAGTGCAGTTCTAGTGGGTATCTTCCTATTGACTATTGAATTCCAGGTTTTTGTTTTTGGTTTTCTTTTAATTTTACTTGTATTTGATATTTATGTTAAATTCTATATATGTAATATAACTGTAATGTTTTTGTTTCAGATTTAACTTCTACTTGGTTGTTTCTTCGATAGCAATTCTTTTTGTAAATTGTTTAAGGATATTTATTGTTTTTTTATTGGATGTTTTAAATTTTTTGATGTAATATTATTTATTAAAATGATAAAATTGTATTATTGTAATATTTTAAACATTTTTTTATTATTCTTAATTTTATATTTGTATGATGGTGATTATCTTTGTTTATATTAATTGTAGTTATTATTTATATGTGAAATATTTAAAAAGTATTGTTATTTCATATTAATTGTCATTATTATTTATTATTATGATTTTTGAAAACATGGTTTATATAAACAGTAAACTGTAAAGTATATAGTACAACTGTATAATATACCAATAGATTATTTTGCAAATTTTAAAATTTTAGGGACTAATTCATAAATTTAAAAATTATCCAAAACGATATCTGATACTGACCGGTACCGGTACAGTACAGTATTAGAACTCAATCCGGTACCAAATCCAATACGGTATTCATAACATTGCTTTGTTTACTTCTATGCGTCAAGGATTTTTAGGTTGAAAGATGCTCCCAAGTGTATTTTGCAGCTTGATGACTTTCAAGTTAAAAGGGCTTATATGAAAGCTTAGCTAATGATTTACAAACAACTTATTAGTTGTTTTATAGCTTATTAACTAAAAATTAACTTTTTGATCATCTTAAAAAGTTATTGATGTATTTAATGAATAGCTTATTAGTTAGCTTATTGTTTGCCTAATGATAATATTATCCTCCACTTTACTCTCTACTTTTGCTCTGTGCATTTTCAAAGTTGACTTTTTTTATCGTACAATTATGTCGTGAAGTTTGAAATAATATAATAAATAGGTTAGTTAAATTTTTTAATCTTTATTTAATTTTTATAATATTAGTTTACATTTAAAATACTATAATATTAAGTTTTTGAACGTAAAGAGTCACATTAAGTTAATATTTTTAGTATATAACTTCTATATATCGTATTTGTGTCGTACTATAATTATAGATATTTTAATTTATTAAATAATAAAATTTATTCATATTATATAAAAATACCAATATGATGTAGTTCGCTATATCATTCTTATTAATAGAGAAGTTAACGTTAGATTATTATTATTATTATTATGTTTTTATTAAAGTTATAAACTTAATTTTTGTAAAATTAAATATCTAAATATAAATTATGATAAGAATATTTAGCGAAATATTAAGAAATATAATATTCATGCCTTTATAATTTTTTTAAAAATTATAACTTCAGAAATTATTTTACACATCAATAACTAATACTAGGATTAGCTAATAATTAATACAATTTGTTATTTATAAAATAGGACTAATCATAAAAATAGAAGAGATTGAATTAATGGCTATGATCATCTCATGACATTCCCAGAGCTGACGCATCAGGCTTCAGTTATTGTTTCTTTCTTGGCAGCTAGGCAATACCGAGAGCTGGAGGCCATCCATGAACTTTGAAATATCCTTATAATGAATACTTTATGCAACTGGCGGCCGATACTCCTCTATCCTTCCGTCTCTTTTTTCCTCGCGTCATTATGAGTTGGGGCCTTGGGACTTGCTATCTCAAACTAATAATAACGCAAAATCTTTAAAGAAAACTCCTCTATATTAAATATAAGGTCCACCAAAGCACGTCCCATACGCAAGATGGCATGGGAGTTGGGGATTCGAGATCTCTTAACCGGACCTTTATTTGTTGTTTTTTTGACAATCTTAACTGAAGAATCAAACACCAGTGACTGTATAATGGATCATTACCTGCTCTCTCTCTCTCTATATTAAATATAAGGTCAGAGTGCGATTTCATAAAACTCCTCTATATTAAATAAAAAGGTCAGAGTTCGATTTTATCCGTACCATTAAGGAGTTACGTTGAAAAATCTGTCAAAATGCGGAAGGATGGAATTATGAAGTTATGTGAATATCATGCAAGCATCGATCATTGCATAACCATGATGCGTTGCTGTGTGAGTGATAGATATCAAACAGTTTCTACCCCCTTTTGGTTCGCTTTTCTTCTAAAACCCACCTATAATTTCACAGGGTCTACCTCTTTTCCCCAACTAAAAGACGCTCTGTTCAAAATGCGGGCACTTGCCGTGTGCTTTTTCCTCTCAATTTTTCTCACTTCTCATCTGTTAATAAGAAAGTTATGTTAGGTATGGACCTTTTCCCATGGAGAAACATATTCCATATTACTTTTCAATTATATTTCGTAAAAGAGTTTTATACAATTCAATTTTTTGTTCTTTAAAAGTAGATTAATATCCCTAGGAAAAGTAAATATATGAAGTTTTAGTTTTTAGAAGAAGATCTTAACGGATAATTATTTATTTAATTGCATATACCTTTTAAACAAATTATTAGAAATCAATATACCATTAAGATTATATATTAAATAGAGAACATGATAATTTAAATCAGGAAGCTTAATCAATTTTAAATTATCAGTCAAAATTATAAATTATTTCAATCAAAAATATGTAGCTCCAATTTGTTACAAATATAATTTATTATTTACTCTACCTTTAACTTTACTAACGTGGGATGTTATATAATCAGTCTCGAACAAATTAATGGATATATATAATGAAAAGGAATACAAATAATTGGATTTTATGTTAAACAATTAAAATGTTATAATAACCAAATTCTGCCCATATTTATAAAAATGAGTTACTGATATTTCATTAAAAAAAATTTTGTACAATCAAGTAAGTTTAATTTGTTCTAGCCTTAACTAAGATCACCAACTTAATTTGTCAAAATAGGCCGAAAGAACATTTTAACCCACAATATTTACACTAAAGTATGAGTTAAACCTTAATATTTTTGCTCGATATAATATTTAGAAAATGTTCAAAATAAAGCTTAATTGGATGGAATCACTAACGGAGTTAGGACTCCGTCAGTTAAATGTTGACATGCATTTTAAATTTTTTTATTACAATGGGACACACACATAAATCACATGAATATTTTAAAAAATAAAGTGATCTTACTCGAAACAAAATATTGCAAATGGAGAGGGTGGTTGAGTTAAAACGTTGCACTTTATTTCCATTTCATTTCTTCATTTTAGTTTTTATTTATTTATATGCTCATCATCCTCCCACTGCTCCTACAAGCGCTTACTTACTTACGAGCAAAAAGGGTTATACATAATCGACCATTTCTTTTTTTTGGATAAGCGAGGCTTTCCTGATAGGAAGAGTTGCATGCTAGAGAGATAGATCCCAATTCCATGTAGGTGGTTAGGCAAGCCATGCCGTTAGCTTCCACCCAGACAACAAACGTGTCATTTCCATTTAAATGTTGGGTTTAAATGCCTAATATTTTCTCCCAGTGCCTCCTTCAATCTCTACAACGGACATAAACAAATGCCACCAGAGGAAGCAGCGGCAGTAGAGGGAGCTAAGAACCTTCCTTCCCAAGCGGCGACGACAGAGAGAACCATGGTACCATCAGAGGAAGGAGCAGTCGCCACTCATCTGCTCCCCTCGCAAGAGATGGTAGCGACAGTGTGATCCAGTTGAAACAACGACATGTCGTCGAGGAAAGTAGCGACAGCAGGGATGACGTCAATCACTACCGCTCACCGCAGTTCAATCACTGGTGCTTGGGCGCCACCACTCACATTTTGGGTTTATGTTGTGTTTTGGGTTATTGAATGTCAGTCCATATACTGCAACGAATAGAGCAATGTTCCCATCTTTGAAGTAATCGTACCTCACTACCATTATTAACATGAAGGTGGACATCATTTGAAAGCCAACAAGTTGAATAATAAAACGTACCAACTTATTGACGAGAAACACAGTAAACGAGTAACCTAGTATTGTCCCAAAGAATGAGGAGACGAATATGACTCTTTACTACTCATAGACTTCCTTTAGAGCATTCACTTTAATGGAGTCTTTAGTTAGCTTCAACGTCGATAACAAGTCTCTTTGTGACAGATTATGTGAATAGAACGCCACATCTAATAGCATCCAACTGCACAGCAATCTTGGAAAGAAGAAGAAGAATAAGAAGATAATAAATTTAGCAAAAGAACAAGAAATTGCTGCATGATTTTTCTTTAACATTGCTGATTAAATGGACCCATGGAGTTCAAAGAAGGAATTTGACAGGATTGGATAGCTATAATTGATAGCCTTAAAATTGGTAATCTTTTGTTCTTCATTCGGGTCCTCGTGCACATAAATCTTAATAACACGTCTCATATCAACAAGAGCAATTCTACCTTCATCATTTCCAGGATCAAGATTGATGACTGTAGTGTAACGAGCAGTTTCAGGCATCTTCCTTAAACTGTACGATGTTAACGCAGCTAGAAGAGCACTAATTGTTAGTACCACCCTCCATAGAACAATTTCCTAAAAATCTTGAAAGATTTTAGAAAGAACCATTAGGATTAATTCGGAGAAGATGATCCCAGCACCTTGCATTATAAATAGTCTGGACAAGAAAGCACCTCAACTCTTCATGTTATTGTACTCACTCATGATCCTAACACAAAGTAGGTAAGTTCTAACAAGATCAAAACCTAGCCAAAACCTAAAGAATCATATAACACCTAAAACAGCTCCAAATGATCCAAACAACATGCCACAAAAAATGGAACAAAAGAAAATGAATTAAAGGGTCAATGTATAAGTTTTTTTTTTTCTGACCGATCCTATCTCCAACCCAACCAAAGTACAGCTGACCACAGAAAGTTCCAGTTAGTACCACACTGTTGGCTAGGTTGTTAATGTGTTATGGGAGAATACCAGGTCATTTACTTAGAGAATCATAGAAGTAAATATTTCCTAGAAGCTTGAAGACCGAGTTTATACAAAAGATGTTGTATGTGGTCATCAGAAAGCCCAAAAAAAAAAAAAAAGTGCAAATGGATGTAAATTTTTGGATATATGTTAAATAGTGATATTTCTATAATTCCATATGTATAGTTTATGTTTTTATGTAGGGATCAAATTTATTTTAAAATACAAACATCAAAATGCAGCTCGAATGCCCTCTCTAATGACAACGTTTTGTCTTGAGTTTGTAATAGCCAGTTTTTCAAATTGAGAGATTAGAATCATAAAATATTGCATAGAAGCTATAACATTGAAAATTTATGAATTGTATTTCATTCACATGCATATCAATAGCATAGACACATGAATTATGATTTAGTACACAATGTAAAGAATGTATATACACTCAATTGACTTATAACAGGGTATGAAAAGGTTAAAATGATCATGATATGAATTGTGTATTATTTATGCCTTGCATTTTTGTTTGATTGATTACAAATAGTAAATTTGGAATTAAATTGGTACAATTGAAAAATTAATGAATTAAAATGTACATTTGATCTAGAAAAAATGCCAAATGGTAAGACAAATAGATACATGAAAAATTAGGATGATTAAGCCTATGAATAAGTGACATTTGACATAGATGAATGAGTGACATTTGGCATAAGTTATTAATTGAAAAATCACAGAAATGGTTGTGTGACAAATGAACTAAGTAATTAAGTAACATATGGCAGCAAGTATACTTGATAAATGGAGAACATGCCTATAGACATATGTCTAATTAAGTTGGTGACACCTAGCACCTTAGGTGTTAAGCCCCTGGAAGAGTAATCCCAGCTATATTCATTCATCTTTCTTCTTCTCACACACCACCGAAATTCTCTCAACCTTTACATCCATATGTTTTACCATGTTTATGTCTAATTGTTACTTCAATAATCCCAACTTTTACCCTTCATAAGATAGTTAAAGAATCAGATTATTGTTGTCTCTTATCCTAGCTGAAAATTATCCTATTGTTACCTTGAACATGTGATGAATCTTGCATGCATATAAGGCAAAATTGACTTAATGAATTAAGCTGGAATTAGAGCTAAATAAGTAAGTAAAAGATTGTTCTTTATGGCTTGTTATAGTAGAAAGTTGATGTTGTTTGAATTGGGGATAGATTGCATATTAAGTTGATGATGAGATTGTATTGGAATTTGATGGAAGAACTTAAATATGTTATGTTGTGTTTTTGATGTATGAACCATAAGCTATAGGTTGTTTATGTGAATGAATTAAATTGAAATTTGAAGTACAAAGAAGGTGAATTGATGCTAAAGAAAGGTTCTAATATAGTGATCTTGAAATAGGAAAGAACTAGGATTACATGTATGATCAAATGAATGACAATTTTTGTTTTGGTTTTAATGCATGGAAAATCATAATTTTTGAGTTGTCTAATGAATGATTTTTGAATTGGATTTGAACATGAATTTGATAAGGGATTGAAGCTTGAACAAGATAGAATTGAAGTGAAATTGATGGACTTTGGTGAAGGTAAGTTGGAAGGAGCATGAAGGAGTAAAAATTGGAAGCAAAAATGAGGGTTATAAGGGAGTGAACCTTTGGTTCACTCATCCCACAATCGTGGAATTTATAAGGCTCTTTCCCACAGTTGTGGTAAGTACTTTGGAAGGTGGAAAGGTTATTTTTAGGAAATTGTTGGATTATAGAAGGTTAAGACACTTTATAATTGTGTAATTGGACTTGACTGGAATTGAAATGAACCTAGAAAGTTGCTTGATTAAGTGATTACGTGTTTGATAAGTTTAAGTTGTTAATTAAGGTTATAAATTAAGGAATGGATTGATGATATCAATGTATATAAATATGGGAAGTATGAATTGTTAATGGCATAAAGATGTTTTTATGAATACAAATGTGATTCAAACAATATAATTAATGAATTAAGTATGATTGAATGAGAATTTGGAAATTGTGTGACTATACAATGATAGGAAATAATTGATGAATTTATGAATGATGAATGGAAAGTGATCAAGTTTACTTAAGGCATAAACCTAATTGCAAACTAAAGGATGTACAAGCCGTGATGTATAAATGATTAAGATTTGTGAATAAGGTTATATAGCCAGAATGATCAATTGAGCATGAATTGAACACGACACATATACATGTGTAAATTTGAGTATTTTTTGACTAATCAAGTAGTGACGTGTACTTGTGTGTATTGCTTGATTTAGGGGCACAAATCGACTGACACCATCTAGACATTGCCGGTTCGTCAAGGCAATAACTAACTGAAGTGTACGACGAGTAATCTAGATGTGTGAACTCGATTAGAAATGTGTTTTGTTTATATTGTTTTGATTAAACTTGATTTCTCTATATGAAATCGATATTGATATAATTGTGACATTAATGATTCCGAACAATTGATTGTCTGAGGAGTTTGATATTCGAGACTGTATTGGGAGTGTTTATGATTTAAATGTGAATAAGAAAAATGAATTCTCAACTATATGTTGAATGCCGGACATAGATCCGATGAATTGTGATAATTGAATGTGTTTTTTGACTGAAAGTGATTGATGATATATTATGTTAAAATGTTGCATTTCATTACATGAATATGCATGTTCACATAAAGGAGTTGTGACTGGAGCAGTCAACGTGAAATGAGCTTTAAGCTTAAATATGTGCACATAGAGCCTTAAGCCCAGTGTTTAATGAACCTAGTATCCACAAAGGATACAGACAATACTAAAATGAGCCTGGTATCCACAATGGATACAGGACCAATAACCAATAACTAGGCACTCGGTTATAACAAAGTAAAAATGGATGTGAGTCTCATTTGCATTTATTTGTATCTTTATATATGTTTATGAAATTGTTTGCAAATAATTGTTCAATTATATTGAGATAACATTATGAAATGCCTATGAATTTGATGGTGATATGAATAATTGTGATAAATGAGTGAAATATTCTGAGATGATTATATGAAGTTTCTGTATTCAGAAGGTGCATATGAAATGATGAAGTAAAGTGATTGTATTGTTAAGGTGCTTGTTGAAGCATGATGAATAATGTGATGTTAAGTCAAAATAACTTTACGATTAATTTTGATGAAAACCAAATAATGATGAAGCTGAAGGAAAATGAGACGGAAGCAAAAGCAAAGTGAAACGGAAGGAAAATAAGACGGAAGCAAAAGAAAAATGAGACTGAAGCAAAAGCAAAATGAGACGGAAGCAAAAGAAAAATGAGACGGAAGCAAAAACAAAATGAGATAGAAGAGCGAAAATGAGATGGAAGCAAAAGCAAAGTGAGTCGGAAGAAAAATGAGATGGAAGCAAAAGCAAAATGATATGGAAGCAAAATGAGACGGAAGCAAAAGGAAAATGAGACGGAAGAGTGAAAATGAGATGGAAGCAAAAGCAAAGTGAGATGGAAGGAAAATGAGACGGAAGCAAAATGAGACGGAAGCCAAAATGAGACGGAAGCGATATGAGACAAAGTGAAGCCGAAAATGAGACAAAAGAGCCGAAGATGAAGAATCAAATCAGTTTGAGTTAGTTATAGAACTCAACTGAATAACCGTTTCTTTAAAGATCAATAATCAAGAAGAAAGAGTTATCTAGAAGCAGTTGAAGGCTAAGACTATAAATATGAGTCAAAGTTGAAGACTAAAAGAGTTAGTGATTTTCAAAAAGCTAAATACTGTATTTGTGCGAAACACGAGAGCTATATTTTCTGTAACAAAGCTCGCAATATCTTTCTATAAGAAAGAAGAAAAGCTGAGAGCCTGAAGAGGCTAAGTGAGAAAAAGAATATTTGTTGTACGAGACCTGAAGAAGCTCGGTGAAAAGAATACTTGTACTTGTGTGAAGTATAGTGAAATCTCAGAAGGAATTATGAGGACTAGACGTAGCCCACAGTTTGGGGTGAACCAGTATAAAACTGCTGTGTCGACTCTCACTCTTAACTATTAACTTTTGTTTCTATTGTTGATATAAATACTTCATAATATTGTTGGTCTATCGTTTTGAGAAAGCAAATTTTTTAAAAAGGTGATTGTATTAAAAATTTGAATACACAATTCAATCCCCCTTCTTGTGAACTTTGTATATCGTATACTAATGTGTGATTCACTTCAATTGGTATCAAAGCTCGATGTCCAAGAACCACTGTAACAAAGTGTGGATAAAGATCCATGGCAGAATCACACGTATATATAGCTGAAGGTGCCTCGGTAACTAGACCTCCGACATTCAATGGAGAAGACTATCATTACTGGAAAGACAGGATGCGGCTCTTCATTGAATCTACTCATATTGATCTTTGGGAGATAATAGAAAATGG
>JANZLD010000003.1:38572832-38583588 GCA_026413575.1 Erythroxylum carthagenense | reverse complement strand
TGAGTTCGCAAACTCACCCAAAATTGCAACATATTTTTCAGGACTGTTAGAGTAGACTCCTAGCTCTGAAGATATTCTCTTCCTGCCGAGCGAGCTGCTAGCAGGAGGCGCGATGGCACACAGGTCGGTCAGCTGGGCTGAGCTTTTGAGGATGACTTAGGATAAATGCTTGTATCAGTTTCCTTTTTGGTTTTGTTAGGAGACTGATAGACTTGTCTATTATGATATTAGATGATTGTACCAGATGACTATTTTTGGATGATTGATCTACTGATTTCTGTTATATTGTGATTTAATTACTGCGATGCCATATGGATATTTAGCGAAATTTTCTGATAGTGAACCTTTATCGTGGCATACGTGTCGGAACGACCTTCGGGTGTCCCAATATGTACCCTACGATGAGGGGGCGCTACACCCAAAATACCCTCACACATTATAGTCCCTTAATTGCTATCTAAACCATATTTAATCTCAATTACACTTCAACTATCCAATATTATGCCCAATTTAATCAAACTAAGCCATAAACACATAATTATCACAATTCATGCTTAATATCATCAAGTAGAAAAATTTTAGGGTCCAACATGATTGAATTCCAAGATATATTGTCTAATAAACTGTAATCAAAGGCCACAAATTAATTTAAATTAAATCATGAAAGTTTAGGAAGTTTTGTTCAATCATCCCTAAAGAGAGAACTTACACGAAAAAAATGCAACTTAGTAAGTTTTCATACTTTTAGATTATCATTTACTTATTAATAATATACTTTTTATTTTTCATAACTATTAATTTAAAATACAAATGAATAATGAAGATTATTTGGTGGAAGTACTCTAATGTTAAGAAAACTTGCTATTAGATTACTTAGTCAAACAACTTCTAAATCAAGGGATGAATATACTTGGAGTATTTATTTTTAAACATGTTCATACGAAGAAATAAAATAGTTTGGAACATGAAAGACCAAGTGACTTGTTATGTTACTTATAATATAAGGATGAAGAATATGCATTTTAATGATTGAATTTTATTTTCAATAATTATAACTTTTGATATTAATTGCACAATTTCTTTTATTTAGAGCGCTTAGTAAGAAGAGAACATATGATCAATTTGATATTCATTTTATTGAGCTTGTTGTTTTTTAGATTAAAAAAGAAGAATCATCACTTGGTCTTAATTATAATGAACTTGAAAAAATGATTCATGAAGAAAGTGCCTTTATCACAATGTGTGAATTAAGAACATCTATTGATGGTTAGTTGGTATCTTATTATGTATATTAAAATTAGAACTATAATGTATTACAATAAAAAATAATTTGATATATTAATTTTTATTTATTTAAATGTCATGGAAGAATTAATACATATACTTTGGATGAAAGCACGATTTGTAAGTCTTTAAATAATATTGAAAAATATAGAATTTTTTTAATGATAACACAACATGACCTGTTTTAGAAAAATTGTTACAATTACTTTAATTTTTTATGGTGGTTCAATTTTAGTTTGAATTGTTAGAATTATCTTTAATTGATAATACATTAATAAACATATGGGTGTATTCTTTTATTATTTTAAATATAATATTTTTCCTTATTTTATAATTATATTCTTATTTATATGTACTTATTTTATAATGCACTAATTTTATTTGAACCTTTAAACCTAACAACAAACTATGAGGACCATCAAAATAACAAGTTTTATACATTAAAATCTTTGTGCGGTTTAGGTTTATTTGTAAAAACGAAGCTTGTGCGGTTCAGAGAATACTAGTGTACTTCTAGGTTTATGTTTAATGTTGGGTGAAGCATTTAGAGAGGCCCAAAAATTGTCAAGGCAACTCACATTCCACCAAAATTGGTTGCCAGTGCTGCTCAATATTAGACAAGCACTAACAGCTAGAGCTAGTAATGAGAAGCATCTTTTGTGGTTCCAAGGAAATGTACTTGACGATAAAATTACCACCAACTCATCTTCATAAACATACACTAATTTTGCCATGTATGCCTTATCTTTCAGTTCCGGGCTTGGGAATGGGATCGTATTATTGCTATATTTGTTTGTTTGTTTGTTTTTTTCCTACTAGAAGACATTATCATGAGTTTTAGTGAATTATAATTTACCTGCCGTTCAGATGTGACTTTTTCTTTGTTTATGTTTATGTTTATATCGCAATCTGTTGTCAGGCCGGCCTGCTCCAAAATGTTTTTTCTTTAGTTTCTTTGTATGAACTCAATAATTCAACTACAGCGCTCATAATGGATAACATGCGCCTGTCATTGCGTCTCATTAAAATCTGTCACCAACTGGTCCGCTCTCCTTGTCGTTGACCTGGCTCATTTTAGACTTAGACCATCCTCCACACAGATCCCAGTGAATCAACGGTATTATGAAACATGAGGTAGTTAGGAAGAAAGAAACTTTTTAGTTTTTTCTCTCTGGTTGGCTACTTGTTTTCCTCTTCAAAAATCCCTCTCCACCCATTAAGGCTTTTACCTGAAGAAGGTACTTCTCTCCTTAGACCCAATTCGTTGCTTTTTCTTCTTCTTCTTCTTTTTTTTTTTTTTCAATACTGTCATTGCTTGTATCGGCTCTTTTATCTATATGTTCACTTTAGCAGAAACTTTTTACCATTTGTCCAATCGTTTAGTTTTTTCTTTTTTGGGTAGATTTCCTGTGTGGGTAAGTAAGTTCTCGGTGAAAGGTGTGACCTTTGAACTCCTGTGTAGTCTCTGAGAGGTTTAATCTCTTAGATGGAATCGTTATCTTAGCTTTATGATTGCCATAGATAGTTGCTTATTTCATTAGCCTCATAAAGTCAAGAATGGTGGTTGAATTTCCTAAGGAACTCAATCAAGATCTTTTTCACTTAGGGTGAACTATGAGGTAGTAAACCACTGAAGACTGTCATCTTGTGCATTTAAAGATTTGCAAATGTAAAAATTCCACATAAAACTGTTTGATTTGACTCTGTACGTGAGCTGGTGATGACTTCTCTCCGTTATATACTTAATAATTTTTAGATGGGAATTGTTTCCAGGGGTGGAGACAATTAGGGGAACCAAAAGTAATGCAGAACATTTGCAGCAATGAACCTTTTTGTGTCAAAACTTAAGATTATTCAGGTTCGTTTAATTGGGGAAAGTCTTCATAATACATCTCATCTTTCAGTGCAAAGGGACCTGATGTATGCATAATCAGCATTTGCCTGTGATCGTTTAAGTCTCTCATTTTATATATTGGAATTGCTTGCTATCTGGAAGATATGTATCTTACCTCTTGCGCAAAAGACATTTGGAGTACAAGAATATGCTTATTGTTGCATTCTTACACTTGACTTCCCCCGCTCCCATTAGTAGTCCATACCAAAATCTCCATCACTGTGTATAAGAAAGCTTATCATCGGCTTATTCTTATATGCTTTCCTTTGTTTGGTTTTCCATATACAGGAATTTAACCGTGAGAATGGATGACCAGAGTGTTGACTATATACTTATTGACAATCCAATATTAGATCTTCAAGACAGAGGCTCATTCAGTGCCCAGGGAGTACAAGATTTAGAAACTATCATGGAAGTGCTAACTAGAGTAGATTTGAATTTGGAACATACTTCCAAGAAGTTAGTGAATTTGCATGTACTCTTGATGCATTTATTGGCTTGGGATAATGATCTTGAGGTAATGGCCATGTCGGCAACGTCCATACAGAAGGCATTAGAATTTGATCTTCTCTCTGGAATTTTAGATTCTACAGTGAGAGATGTGGAAATTTTTGTGGATCATATCCAAGAAGAAATTTGCGAGATCCGTAACAAAATTTCTTCATGTAGTTATTTGGCAGAACATAATATTGCTACGTTGGAAGACAGAGTGTTTCAGTCAGAGAAATTATTGAATGAGTCCCTAGAGAAGGTTTCTAAGGTGAAGACACAGTCAACCAAGTTGCAGAGGGCATTTTCAGCGTTCAGACTTGAGAACTGTAAGTGACATATTTCCATTTAAAACTTGTATGCAGGAAGTCTTCTTTGTTTCTGCTTACCTACACAGATAAGTGCACTTCTGTAGGGGAAGATGAAAACACCAATGAGTTATCAGACAATAATCAACTGTTATACATTAGCCCAAGTTCAAAAAGACAGACAGCAGACAAGAGAAAGCATGTTTTAAGGATGCTGGAGAAATCTCTGGGAAGGGAGATTGATCTTGATAATAAATTGGCTGAACTTATGCAGAATGAAGAACAGCTGAAAGTAAAACTGCACCACACAGAGCAGGTATCTGTCCGCATGGAGGAAGCAGCTGAAGTAATTTGGGGAAGATTTTTAGAAGCAGAAAATGCTGCCGAGGTGCTCATGGGGATATCAAAAGAATTGGCTGGTCGACTTCAAATTGTTCAGTTTAATATTAATGGTTCAGTTCAACGAGAAGCTGAGTTAAATGCTAGACTCCATTATTGCATAGAGCAGCTAGATTCCAAAGATGCTGCTTTAAATAAGCTTAAAAGAAGTATTGATGAGCACATTAGCAAAGGTTCTGAAGTATCCATTTTGGTGGAAAGAGTAAAATCACTTGAGGAACAGCTAAAAAGATCTGAATTACGTTTGGTGAATGTAAATGCTTTATATGAAGAAAGCCAAGAGCAACTAAGTGAGATGGAAAATGTAGTTGAATCTTTAAAAGAAAGTACCTATGACGCAGAAAATAGGGCTGAAACTACAGAGGCCAAGGTTACACAGTTAACAGATACAAATGTCGAACTTACAGAGGAAATCAATTTTCTTAAAGATAGCAGAGATAGTAACACAAAGAAGGTAAGCTTGCTCGAGAAGCAGTTAAGGGAGGTACAAATACAACTACAGCATGTAAAGGCATCATCAGAAGCAAGTCAGGAGCAACAAAATATGTTGTATTCTGCAATTTGGGACATGGAGACATTAATTGAAGATTTAAAATCAAAAACATCTAGAGCTGAAAGTAAAGTAGAGGCTACAGAGGAACGATGTCTTCTGTTATCTGAAACCAACTTGGAACTTAACAAAGAAATAGATTTCTTAAGGTCTAAAGTGAAAACATTAGAGACATCTTTGAATAAGGCTAACAACTCAAAAGCTGCAAGTGCTAAAGAAATTAACCTCAGAACTGGGCTCATCATGGATATGGTTATGCAAGTAGCACGAGAAAGAGAGCACATTCAAAATCAGGTGCTAGCTTTATTTTGTATCTGCTATATACACTGATACTTGGGATATATATAAGCTCTTTTTTCATTTCTATCATCATAATAGGTTGTGTGAACTCTTGAGCATTTCAAATTAATTAGAAATGCTTTGCCACAATTGTTCATAACTTTTCTGTAACATTGTTTTCTCTATGGACTATTGAAGAACGCATTTGTAATCATCTCAATTAGTACAAATAAGAAGGCATTATTAATTGAAATGTTAATCTTATCCTATACGTAATGTCCATAATCATCCACAATAACTCATAGAAATGGACACTTAAAAGAAGATGAAACCTTAGAGTATCTTTCATTCACTTATTCAGGCATGCTGCCTTTTTTTCTACTTTTCTTAACCAAATGAATAAACAAATTTGTAGACTTTTCATAATAAAACTATAGTAGTATATTTATGCAGCTACTTTTAGTGAAGAAGGAGAATGAAGTATTTGCAGAGAAATTAAGAAATGCCAAAAGACAGAATTACAGGGAAAAGGGCAGTGAAGCATGTAGCGACAATGAAAATCTGGTCAACTTGGAGGATGATTCGTGTAAGGAAGCTTTTGACAAATCTTCTGAGGAAGCAGTATCGCCATCTAAAAGTTTGTTGGTAAGTACCTTTCACTACCATATTTGTCATAGAACCGAAAATTTGCATTATATTACAGTTTTATTTGTATTCTCTACGAGGTTCTCAATGCAACTATCTCTATTTTTTTTCCCTTTTTCTTGCAAATCTTTTCCTGATTCAGATGAAGTCTCGACAGTTTTGAGATGATCCACGGAAAAACTTAATTTCTCACATGCTCTGATTTTAACATTCCATCAATGTTGCATTCTTGTTTTGCCTCTGCTTGGACCCAATCGTACAATTCTGTTTAGGCCATTGAGAATATGAGAAAAGGTCCCGCTGCAGTTACTAATGTTCATCTTGCTTTGTTTCAGAGAACACCTAGGAAATACTGTACAGTAATATCAGACTTTCTTATATTCTCTTCTTTGCCTGTTCATTTTAAAGGATCTGAAAATCTCCAACTGTAAAGTTGTTAGATCAACTCTGCCTGCATCCTTTACACATATAGATTAAGCTTGGTTCCCGTTATGGAAATGGAAAGATCCTTATACTGTAGAGGGATATGGTGTTTTCCATAATTATCAAAAACCAGAACATCAGTTTTCTCCAGTGCAAGAAAATTTTAGATATCCTGACAAATTGATAACCTATTTATTCTTTCGGATTTCTTATTTCGTAAGGGCAAGGTCGTAACAATGAAGTCCCTATAACTAACAGACTTATTCATAGTCTAACTTTTGTTAACTCACATTTTGTTTATTAGCACACGCAGCAGTGAGATAGTCGTAAGAAATTTGTTCCTTGCATCCATAAGAGGAGTCATTTGCAATTAGAACAACCAATGATATAATGATCACAAATCCAATGCTGTCAATTGTCAATACCTTGCATCCTCCTTTGTGAATCAGTCGCTCTGAAATGTCTACATCGGAAATGAAACTGAATCGTCAATTTGTTATGATGATCACAGGAACATCTGGCATTATCTTAATATTGCGTATGTATAAAGATTTAAGTACCTGGATGATCCACCAATGAAGAAACAAGGATCCAAGATTGACATAATTCCTTAATCATCTCTTCAGTTACTCTGGCAATTCATTCTAAAAATGGATCGAATTTCTTTTCCTGAATCAGGTGGACAAAGCATCTGAAAGTGCACCTCAGGGTGAGAATGAAGAAGGGGTTTCCTGTTTTGAACAGAATTTTTCTTGTCAATCAAAACTTGAAGCGACCAGCATGGAATGTAGGCGGCACTTTCCTTTGGAATATGTTAAAGCACTCTTTGTTGCTCTAATTGCTGGAATGATAGTTATTTATTTTGAAAAACTTGTCATCCTTGATAATTATTAAATTCTAAGCTGCATGGTGAAACAAGCGTAAGTTTGAGATTGATTGTGTTCTGTATTTATGTAACGTAGTTTGTACAGAGTCATTAATTTTCTCAAGCATTATATCAAGGGAAACCCTTCTGTACGTTTTATGAAATGGATAGTAAAACAATTTTTTTTTTTGGGGTTCGAAATTGTTATGAGAGGAAGCAGAAATACAAGAAGGGGAGGGGGAGATGGAGATGACGATGAATAGTGAGGAAAAGTTTAGATGAAGAAGGCAGCGACGTTTGGCAGTAGGATGATAATTCAATACGACTCTGAATCGTGTGAAGGAGTGAAATGTGTGAAATTGCTATTGGTCGACTGGTAGTTCGTTATTAACGGGTGTAATGGGAAACAAAAAAAAAAAAAAAAAGAAGCGTAGGATAACGATTGTCCTTCTTTCTTGAATTTCTTGATTCCCAATTTATAAATTAGGGTTTTGGTAAATAATCACAATATAAATTTCAAAGAATTCTACCTATAGCAATAGTGGGAACTCATATCAACGATGGAAAACCGAAAAAGGATTCTATCTGGCCGCAGTGAAATATTACAAACTTTTTTTCGTATCTTAATTTTAGAAAAATCAGGATTATTTTAATTTTATAAAACATTTAGCATATAAATTATAATAAAGTCTGAATTTTAATTTATATCTTATTTTGAACCTTGATTCTTTTTTGTGATATCTTACAAACCGTTTCTGAAATTAGCCTATCTCATCCACCGCAGTCGCACAAGTATTTGATTTGTAACAGTATCTACATAATAGGTTGAAAGAACTCTATAATTTTTATAGAGATGATTAAGCAAAAAGTGTTAGCTCCATTTGAGTTTAAGCTTATTTATAATAAATTCTGGACATTTTAGTAATTTAATTGAAATTAAATTCTAATTGAATATTAATTATGTCAAAATAAGATCCAATATCTCATATTGATCATTATTTATTTAATATCTCATATTGATCATTATTTATTTAATATCTCATATTTAATCATAAAGCTTTTCAAACTTTACTATCGAGTTCAATTTGATTAAAATATTTTTTTCTCTCTTCAACTTGTTTTTAATGCAAGACTCATTAAATTTTCAAATATGTTAGCAATGATTATAAATTATAATTATAATTCATAATTATAATTAGATAAATTAAAACTCATTTTAATTTATATTTAATTCTCTATTTAAATAATTTATAATCATAGATCAAGATTGATGTATAGTAACATTTATGACCATCCAAATATTTAAGAATATCAAAGTAATTTTGACTAATCTTTTTATGCAAGATTTTTCTCTATAATTCACTCTTTTCATCATACAATATTACAGTTAAACATAGAGCATGAAGTTAATGTCTACTCTATTTTGAATCCAATCATATTAGTTCTCATTCATTAGTTATTGATTCAATTAATGAAAGTTGTAAACTATTTACAAAACATTATTCTACCTTAGTCAAGGATTTCCCGAATTAATACTAATTGAAAATAACGAAACATTCTCCTTAATTATTTTAGGGTGATAAATTATATCTTAATCTCTCAACTATCTTCATATAGTTCAAGCTATATCCAATGACTATCGACCGAACTATCTGCGATTAGAATAACTCATAAGTAGTATCAAAATATAATAATCCTTATACAAGATAACTTTGGAGATCTCAAGTCAAATGCTCACTTATACAATCATCACAATGAGAAACATAATGTATTTCTTATGTTGGGTCAATTTAGTGAATTTGTTTTCTAACAAGCACTCACACATTTATTTAAGTATTTACATACATTAGTCTATGAGATTAACTATTTCTTTCATAAGGAAAAACATAATGTATGCTAATCTTTTTATGTTTTATTAATGACCAGTCTTAATAAAACAATAACTATGAATAATTTAGGGATAATACATAAATGAAATATAAATCTTATATCATTATAATTTTATTTGCAATATATAATTATCACATTAAATTTATCATATATATCTAAACATGTGCAAGATAAAGAATGCCTTTAAATATTTTGTCACTAAAATACAACCAAAGCGATTGACTATATAGCATAAACTAATAATCTCCTACTTAATGAGAGAATTCTACAAGATTCTCTATAGTGAACACTTGCTTAACTTTTACAACTTTCACCTTAATTATCATTATAATTAAGAAAATTTTGCCTAAATACTTCAAAAGTAAATATCCTTATCACCATGAACTCTAATATCAACTCATACATAGAATAATAAATATCTTTAATACTTCACAAGTATCTAATATCTTAAATATTAAGCATCTTTAGTTCATCTTCTATGTATTTGGACTTAGAATAAGTGAACAACTTCCAATTTATCTATCTCTATAGATCTAATTCCTAGAATTAAGCTGTTACCTTTTCATATCTATCTAGAGTTGTTCCAGGACAATTATGTTTTTAGCAATTGAAAATTACAATTTTTGTTCTCTATGTACAATATGTCTCTATATACTCCTACTGAAGAGGACAACTATACTTCCACAAACCTTTTTATAGACATGATAAATTCACAATCATCTCCAAAATAATCTCTTTGAATTTATTATGAAAATGAATCTTTCAATGTCTCATAGCCTTTCAACTATTCATCAAATGTATTATCAAAGGAATTAGTTCTAGTTGGATGTATTATTATGATATTTGAACCTTTCAAATTTCATCTTACTTCTACTACCTATCTTAAGAACTATTCTTCTATAAGTATAAATTGAAATAAACAATTTGTTTAATAGGTTTGTAAGATTATATCTAACTTTTTGGATATCTAGCAACCTTTCATTACCTATTTTGGTTTTAAACTAAGTAGATCATACATGCTTAAGCTAAGCATCACATCTATAAATCATTAACTTTGACTCTTTCAAAAACTTAGGATTTCATGTCTAATATGAAATCTTGCTAATTGATTCAATTGGAACTAATGAAAATAAGTCATTGTACTAGGTATAGCTATAGAAAAAATAATATTGCTTCATACAATATCTCATATTGTGTTTTCTTCCTTGCATAAATCCATACTCTTAAAGACTTTTGCTGTGAAGATATTCACCAGAGAATCTCATTATTTATAGATAACTAAAAATTTAAGACTTATCACAACGATATCATCAAAGTGCTTTAGCATTTCAAAGCTTAATTTCTATTTAGATTTAAACAATTTAAACTTTTCAAAATTTTAAAGCAATTATAATATCTCGTTCCCATATTAAGAGTTAGGACCCAAAAATACGGTACATGTGAGATCAATGAGAGATTAAGAAAACTGCATTTTCATGCTCATGCATATTGTTAGCATACGCACATCTGAATTTGAATTTTTGCACATATTACAATGACTGTACATGCACTCATTGACATTGTCCAGGTACAATTGGATTATAAATTGTGTTATTATTGAGAATTGCGGTTTATATATATGCTAAAAATTTGATTTAGAGAGTGTATTTATTGATGTGAAATTTTGGTGAATTTTGAGAAATTTATGAAATTATGGGTATTAAATGCCATGTGGTGAGTTAATTGATGGA
>JANZLD010000003.1:38459610-38488737 GCA_026413575.1 Erythroxylum carthagenense | reverse complement strand
TCATATTTTCATGCTTCTTTCAAGGCATATGAATTCAAAAGCATTCATTTACACATGCATAACATATAACATATATTTACACATAGGCAAGAATCTGCCTAATCACATAATAACTATAAGTATATTACCCACCTAATATCGCTTGAGTATACGACTCACTGTTGTCCTTCCTCTTGTGATTGGATCAGGTCGGCTTGGTTTCTTATAACAAACCAAGTCCTCAATCAAACAATATTCAACTGCAAATATTCAAAAGCTTCAGAAAATCAAGAGAAAAATCGCTGAAAAAGGCTTCGCTCGCCGTGACGAAGGCCAAGCCTTCCGCGGCGAATCCCCCGCGCACGCCGTGGCGCGCACGCATGCATGCGCCGCGACGTATGCCTCCTCCTACACGCCGTGACGTGCACAATACGTGCACGCGACGTGTGCACAAATTCGCACGCCCCGGCGACGTGACGTGCAGGTCGAGGAAACGTTCCCGAACCCGAAAATCCAACTTTTTCAACCACAAATCCTTCCCAAATGCAAATGCAACACATGTAAGCTGAAGATCAAGTCCTCTACTACATTTCTAACCCATTCTAAGCTTCCAATCCATCACAAACACATCAACCCAAGGATTTCTAACCATTTTTTTCCCAAAAACCCTAAACCATCGATTCTACACATTCCATGCTATCTTAAGGTTTAATCCAACCGAAAGCAAGATAGAAAGAAGCTAAACTTACCGGAGAAATGCGCCAAACTATCGGAAAACATTAGAAATCGAAGCCCCCAAACTCTTCTTCCTCTTCTCCCTACGACAACTTCTTCTCCTTCTTCCCCTTGTCTCCTTTTCTTTTCTTCTTTCTAGTCTAATTCTTTCTAACTCTTTCTTAATTCTAAGGGAAATACCAACTTGTCCCTCCTAGTTAAGCCTTAACCTAACTAACTTAAGTGAACTTCCCAAAATACCCTCAAATATTTTATCCTTTAATTCCTTATTTAAACCACATTTAACCTCAATTATCCACTACTACGCCCAATTTAATCAAACTAAGCCATAAACACATAATTATCACAATTCATGCTTAATAACATTAATAAAAAAAATTTTGCGGCCCAATATACTTCATCTTTCACGTCTTCCTTTAAACATGTTGCTTCGATTGTCTTGATATTCAACATAAACATTCTATTCTTCAACATAAACACCTTAGTAATCAATTGAGCATGTTGATCTCTAAGCCAAAGACAACAATCTTTCATGTGAATTCATATCCTTTTTCAAGAAGTTGTCCTAAACTTAAAATATTACTTTTCAATTTAGGCACATAATAGACATCATTAATAAGTTTATGACTTCCATCTCTTGAATAAATTAGAATGGTACATTTTCCACTAATTTGAATATTTGACGAATCTCCAAAAGAAACGTTGCCTTATACCTTTTCATTAAGTTTCATAAATTTGCCTTTATCTCCACACTCTTTAAGTGCTAGCAATAAGAGGGGCTCTTTGTCTCCTTGCTTGTTATCAACAATATTGACTTGCTCCTCAACTTGATTAGGTGTAGCATAACATTCCCAAGAAACATGTCCAAATTTATGACAATTGTAGCATTCAACATTAGACTTATCATACCTCCTCTCTTTTTGTCTAAATTGTAACATCCTCTTCCTCTTCCTCTTGATTTTCCTTGGCCTTTGTATGATTGATTATTTCCACCATTGTTGGTATTGTTATAATCTCCTTTACTTTTACCTCCATAACTTCATTCTCAACCTTGACCTCAACCTCGACCATAACTATGTCCTCGAACCTCATCCTCTTCCTCTTTTATTATTCTCTCCATCATCATCTTTTAACACAACCCTTGCTTTAAGTTCTTGCTCTAAAGGTTTTTCTTGCCTCTTCTTGATCTTCCCTTCGTGAGCTTGTAAAGATTCCTCTGGTTGTTCAAGTATCAAAGAGTCTAGATCTTTAGATTCCTCAATAGCGCAAACCACATAATCAAACTTTGGGTTCAAGGAACGAAGAATCTTCTCTACTACTAGAACATTTTCAACTTGATCTCCATATCACTTCACTTGATTCACAATGGCTTTCTCTCATAAACAACAATCCAAGATTGATTAAGATTCCTTCATACGCAAAGATTTAAAATCACCTTGCAATGATTGGAGTCGAATCTTTTTTACCTTGTCAATTCTTTGAAAGGAACTTTGCAAAATTTCCCATGCTTCATTTGAAGTGGTTGCATCGGCCACCTTCTTAAACATTGAATCATCTAGATATTAATGGATGAGGGTGAGGGCTTGTCGATCCTTCTTCTTGATTTTGGACAAAGCATCCTTCTCATTTTGAGACAAATCGGCTTCACTTTGAGGTTGCATAAAACCTTTCTCTACCATCTCCCAAACATCTTGTAAGCCAAGCACGGCTTTCATGCGAAAACACCATGTTTCATAATTTTCTTTTCTAAGGTAAGGGAATGGAAATGAGTATATTCCACCTTTGTTTGCCATTTCTCAAAGAACTTAGCTCTGATACCACTTTGTTAAGAAGTGAGAAAGTTTGGAGAAGAGAAAATTGTTTAGAAGAAGAGGTTGTATTTAACTTGAATGAATTTAGTTCAAGTACAAAGAGGTATTTACAGGTACAAAATTGACTTTTCATATCTAAGTATATGAACTTATTAATGAACCCAAATAAATAAACCATACATGAACTCAAAACCATACATGCACCAATATTTAATTATGTAACTAATACATGAACATAATGAAACTCCTAACAATGAACTTAAACATATATGTATCTAGACTTTAAACATTCATATATATAGATCAACTTTCAAATTACTCTTCAACATAGCTTACTTTTCATTTATTAGCAGACAAGTTTATGAATGCATGAATGTGTGACAAGTGAAAATGAGAACAATATGCATGTATAATTAATAGTTATTGTTCAATTTATGAGAGAAAAATGCTCTTTATCAGTTATCGCACGTAAGCATATATGTATGTTACGAAATAAAGTCAGCTCGTATCTAGTTGAAAGAATATTAAGATAAGTATTTTTTTAATAATCAATAAAGAGAATAATGTATAATTAAATAACAATTATAATGGATTGAGGGATGGATTGAAGAATTTCAAGAATTTGCTTTAAAAAATTGTAATCACTTACATTATTTTATTCAATAAAGTTACTGCCACAAAATGAATAATAAGAAAATCTATGTGAGGTAAAATATTACTCTGTTTATTGATATATATATATATATATATATATATAATGTATATTTTTCATCATTGTAAGTATATAAAATAGCTCACAAATTTAAGTGCAAAGGGTGCAAGAAGTTTATAAACTTGGCGTATACTTTTGAAGACACTACTACAACTAGTTTGCATGCATATTTATAATTTAATATCTATCAAATAGTGAAGACAAGGAATATATAATTGAGGTTAATGAAGTTTTTTCTTTCAATAAGGAAGAAGATGAAGTTGCAAGTTCTTCTTCTAAGAAAAAATCCTTTAAAAAATGTGTTCAAGGACACAATCTAACATTCTAGAAATGTCTTCTCTATAATTGGTAAAAGTGAAAAAGGAATAATGAAATATCAAGAAAAAATGGTGGCAAAATCTTCCGCTAAATATAATGGATTTAAAGCTTTATGAATTAATCAAAAGATTAATACAATCAAGGAATGTTTAAAGTCTTTACATGATTTAAGTATTAAGTGTGTGCGATATCAAAAGTATGAAAGGCTTTACATGATTCTCTATTTTGTAAGGAGATTTTAATGGACATTTTAGATATAAGGAAGATGGGTTGAACTTTGTCTATTTAGTTATATTTCCATTTTATTAAGTATTAAGCTATTGTTAGATTAGACACTTTATGTCAATGAATATTCTATAGTTAAACATCTTAAATGTATGATATACATAAACCGTTCCAATGAATGTTTTATATAAACTTATTTAAATTTATGTTATTTGTTTTGGTATTTCAGAACAGTTTTAGTATTTTTATTTTAAAGTCTCTGTCTATTATTAAATGATAGTAAAAATAGATACATGACCCCTTTATCATATTTTAAATCAAATTCAAATGATGAAATAATCAAAGACAACTAATCTAGAAATTAAAAGGATTATATTCCAAAAAAGGCAAAGCTTTATGTATTACAACCAAAATAACTTACCAATTTGGTGAGCTTATTGGGGCTAGCATAATCAGGAGAGTTAGGAACGTTTGCCCAAGTATACAACTTCTAAATGGGAGGCTTAGAGAGCTAACAAATACCTAGTTCAAATCCCGTCTAATTGTTGCAATTCTAGAGAGTCTAATTTCACTAAAGTAATACAACACTAACTCTTTGATGCTAGGCAAGGTGTTGGATTTGAACGTCAAAGAACTTGTTTCTTTGTGCTTAAATCTCCTAAGGTTCCTTTCTTTCCAGATACCAAGATGCAGAATGCCATTTTTAATAAGAGATGATCTTGATTTGGGAGTGAAGCAGTAGATATCTAGTGATTCATATTATCCCATTCAATTTCTATACAAGAATAGTTATATGTTATCTTGATATTCATCTAATTAACTTACATATAAGAGTGGCTTCTTATCTCTAAATTAAGTTATAGAGGTAGCATTAAAGATTAATGGTTTTGCTTCTCTTAACCCTATCTGATGTGTTTAAGCTATTTATCACTCTAAGCCAAAAGATAAAAACAATTTTGCGAACGTGATTTTTAAACCATATTAATTTTTAAGTTCTATAGGGTGATTTATTAGTTAATTTCCCTTATGCATTACTAGTCTAAATGACTTTATCATTCACATCCTTTTTTGGAATATATCTGAGAATTGCTTCCTTTATGCTGTCAAAACCTCTAAGATTTATAAACCATTCATTGTCTTTAATTAGCTCTTCCACTTTAGCATTGGATTTCATCATGTATTTTAGATGAAAAATGATTGGGATAAGATGAAAAAGTCCTTTGTCACTCCAATTGTCATACCAAAGACTAGTAAGCTTTCCATTTTCAAATTTGGATTTGAACTCCATATAGATATATTCCCTGAGCTTGAGGATTTAAAGAAGTGTTTAAGATAGTGATTAGCTTTATTTGAGTTCCCAAAATTTGATTCCTTTAAATGATAAGTATGTATCCATTTGGAACATAGATTTTCCTTTTCAGTTAGCAATTTTAAAACTTTTTTTTTGTCATTAATATCCTGTTAAGAACTCAAATGAATTTGATTCTCTATGGAAAAGTACATATACTTTTATTTATTTAAACAACTATGTAGAACTTATACTCTATCAAGTCAAGATTAGATATTGAAACTTCTGAATAAGAATCTTACAAAGGATTTATAAGAATTTAAGAATGAGCAAGGCAATTTTTTTGAACCTACGTCATGAGTTAAAAAGTTTGATAGACTTAAATCTAATTAGTAATTTGATTATATTAGAGCAAGTTACCAACCTAAAATGTTGTGTAATTTTGCTCATTTGATTTGTATTTCACATATGTAATGGTTAGATGAGAAGCTACTATAAATGGTTCTAGAGTTTCTTTAGAAATAATAAAAAAATTCAATGAACTGATTTCATATTCCTCTACATGGCATAACATTAATTTTAATAAATATAATAACTGAAAATCATTTTTATTAATTTTTAATATTATATTCTTATAAGTTTAGATAAGTTCTATTTGTTTAACTCAAGTTACACTAATATGCTTGAATTTATTTACCATATAAAGGTGAGATATCATATACAAGATTATAGGGGAAGAGGAAGACCTGAAAATCTACAAAAATTATATAGCTATAAGCATTCTTTATTGAGAAATATTATTAAAAATGTTTTGACATTCCCATAATTGTATGAAATTGTATGAATGCTCTAATTGAATGTATAAGGACTTATCATTTAATCATAAGTTACGGTTACTAACTAGAACTTTTGAAAAATATTTATGTATCTTCAATTATAAGAATTTAGTTTCCATCTTAAAACTTGATGTTATTGGGTTTAAAAGATATTTTGGATATGGTTATTTCAATTTAGTTAAGAACACTTTATTTATTTGTTTTCTATTCTTTTAATGGTTTATATAAATTGAAAATTGATAATAAATTTCATAAAAACTTTTCTTATTATTTATAGCAATGTTGAAATTAAATGTAATATATCAAATGAAAAATCAATTTACTTGTGACATAAATGTTTTGGTCATGTATCAAAGGAAAGGTTGGAAATATTAGTAAAGAATGAGATTCTTCCAAATCTAGATTCTACTGATTTATAAATACATTTATGAATTGCATTAAGGAAAAATAAACTAAATATAATAAGAAATGAGTCATAAGAAGTACTCAATTTCTTGAGATTATACACATCGATATTTATGCCCTTTTGATGTTTTATCTTTTGATGAAAAAATATTTCATTCCCTTTGTGATGACTTCACAATATGGATATGTCTATTTTCTTAAGAAAAAAATCTCAAACAATGGATGCCCTTAAGGTATCCATTATTAAGGTTAAAAGGAAATTAGACTAAAAGGTGAAAGTTGTAAGATCTAATAAAAAGAGCAAATACTATAGAAAATACGATGAGTTAGGTTAACATTTAGTTCCATTTACAAAGTTTCTTGAAAAACATAGGATATATGCATAATACACGATACCAAGCAAATCTGAACAAAATAGTGTGGCAAAAGGACGTCATAAGACATAGATATGGTTAGAAGTATGATGAGTAACTCCTAACTACCTAAATCTTTTATGGATATATGCCCTTAAATTTGTTATGTATTTTATTGAATACAGTGCCTAGTAAGGCAGTTATAAAATTCCTTTCAAAATGTGGATTAGAAGGAGATTTATTTTAAGACATTTAGATGTTTGGGGTTTCTTAGCAAAAGTAAGGATCTATAATCCACATGAAAGAAAATTTTATTCTTGAATGATTAAAAGTTAATTTATATGTTACTTAGAGAAATATAAATGATTTAGGTTTTATTTTTCAAACCATAGTTATATAATTATGGAAATTAGAAATGTTTTATTATAGTGAAGTTAGTGAAAGTGTAATATCCTAGTTTGATTATTGTATTGTGTAATGTATTATACATGCATTTTAAAGAGTATGCTCTACTTATGATGTAATAGAGTAATTTAAGCATTTAAATGTATTATTGAGATTATAATGGAGATCAAGGATAAACCAAAGATGGTTCTGGACTCGACCAAAAATTTCTCAGAAAATTTTTGAAAGGTCCAAAAATCTACAAAATAAGTCCGGAGGAGTTTTAAAAGCCCCAAAATGTGTTTTAAGGATTTAAGTGACACTTTTGAATGAAATCCGGATGATTTCAGTTAATAATATTTTCACTTGAATAGTGATTTAGGAGACCTAACTCCGAAAATTTGAAAAATACTCAGAATAGATATTAGAGTCTAATGATACTAAAATTGATCAAAAATAAGCCCAATCGGATGAATTTCAGTAGGGCTCCACTTGGGTTCTAGAAGGGAGACTTCGAGATGGATCCTTTCAGGTGGCATCAGAATCTGTTTTCAAATAAGGTTATCTCTATATGTGTTATGATTTCATAATGTGTTTTTACGTTTTTTTTAACAAGGCAACCCAGAAAGTTTTGTTATTTTTCATGAATATGATTTTAAAACAAATTTTCCAAATCTTTGAATTCAGAACATTATGTACAGATGAAACCTTAGGGGTCCCAAGGCCTCAACAGAGGCTCTAGAATTTGAAATACCTTTAGCTCTGGTGGCTAAACACATGGATGGTTCATTCTTTATTAATTAACCCCATCCACAATAATTAAGACTGGCAAAACTACCAGTGAAATTTTGTTTTCACCATGAGTGAACAATACAGATATGGGCAGCGGCTATGTGCCTATTGCGAAAGGCCCTAGTAGTGTCGAGGAGTTTGATCAAGCATATTTGTAAGTTAGGCACAAAATTGTTCAATGAGAGTGTACATCCTAAAAGTGGCCTAATTTGGTTGGATTAGGATAAAAATAATAAATTTAAATGGTTTGGCAATAGAAGGATAAGATGAGGAATATCATCTAGTCAAAGTTCAGTTAAACCACTTACAGTCTCCATAGACTTTTGAAACACTAGGAGCCCAATACCAAGGTATAGCTAATGTGGAAGGAGACCACCTGCATATGCTGAGGTAATTGCAAAAACCTAGCAGGATGCTAAGGATACATCCGGTATGGTGAGGTACTAATAATGATGAATATATTGAGATTGATCCTAGAACTATGCACTAATATGTGTTAAAAGATTTCGTTAGATACATTAGTGTAAAGTTGGATTAATGTAAAGTTGGATCTTTTAAAAGTGCCATTTGGTAATGACTACTTTTACTAAAACTACGTCAGTAGCATAGAATGTTTATAGAGGTAGTTACATAGTAGTTAGACTTAAAAGCTTTTTAATGAGTTAATCTTATTAGATATCCATAACTATGAAGTCATACTAGGAAGGAAATTGACTAATAGTACATTCTATCAATGTGGATTGCTTCTAAAGGAAGTTAGGATTGTTACACAAAGGGAGTTAGATATAGTATTCATCAGGAAACGCAGAAGGCTCCCATCTCTTAGCATATCATCCATAATAGCTAAAAAAAGTACTAAGAAATTACTATACAAGTTATTCAGTTCTATGACTCAATAGCTATAGAAGTTTATTAGGCTATTCAACATTTTAATGTTGGAAAATTAATTTGCAAATATCATCATGGAAAGGAATAATTTGTTTTAGACAATGTGATAAGCTAAGCCCACAATATGTTGGTCCTTATAAAGTGATTGATAGAGTGGAAGCACAAGAAATGGATACGAAGTCAATATCCATATTTTTTAGATGACTATGTTTGTTTAAAATTTCAAGGGCAAAATTTTTTATAAAGAGGGAAGAAATTATAATATCTTAGTTTGATTATTATACTGTGTAATGTGTTGTACATGCATTTTATAGAATATTCTCTATTTATGATTTACTATAGTAATTTAAGCTTTAATGTATTATTAAGGTTATAACGGAGATCACAAATAGACTAGAGATAGTTTTAGACTCGACCAAAAATTGCTCAGAAAATTTCCAAAAACTCCAAAAAGCTACAGAATGAGTTTGAACAAGCTTTAAAAACTCTAAAATGTGCTTTGAGGATTTAGGTGACAATTTTGAACGAAATTCGGATGATTTTAGTGAATAGTATTTTAGAATGAATAATGAATCTAGGTGATTTTGGGAACTAACCTCGAAATTTTGAAAAATACCAGGAATAGGTATTAGAGTCTAATGATACTGAAATAAATCAAAAATAAGTCCAATCGAATGAATTTCGAGAGGGCTTCACTCGGGTTATAGAGAGGGGATTTCAGGATGGGTCCTTTCAGAGAGTAATGAATGATCAAGAATATATATCAATGTAAGGGTAAATGTTCCTATATTTATGAAGGCTCCTTCATTCATAATTGTTCAAAATCTTATTCTAGTAATTTATAAAAATTTTAAACAATAATAAATAATATTTGAGTGAAGGAATAAACCAACAAGAAACTAACTTACAACCACCTATTGTATATGAATCTTAAGAAATAATACCTTTGAGAAGATCTCAAAGAGAAAGAAGGTCAGCTATATCAAATGATTATATGGTTTATTTATAAGAGTCAGAGTCAAATGTTGATATTAAAATCAATAAGATCTAAATTTATTTTCATAAGCCATAGAATGTGTAGAGTCTAAAAATAGATTGATGCCATGAAAGATAAACTAACATTTATGGAAGACAACAAAGTTTGGAATCTTGTTGAACTACCAAAAGGTTTTAAGAATTTAGTGTGAATGAGTTCTCCAAATCAAACAAGACTCAAATAGAAATGATATAATGATATAGGTCAGACTTTTTGCCAAAGGTGGTCTTGATTATAAAGAGATATTTTCACTTATTTCAAAGAAAGACTCATTAAAGATTGTAATGGAATCTGTGTCTTAGAATGATTTAGAGTTATACCAAATGGATGTGAAAATAAAGTTACTTAATGAGGATGACTAATATGAAGGTTTCTCAATAAAATTCAAATGGTGCATAAATCTAAAATGTCAATATATGAACTTAAATAAAGTTCTCGATAATAGTATCTTAAGTTCAATGATACTATATTTTCTTCTCAAATTTTAGAAAAAACACATTGTTGATCGGTGTATATATTAAAAGATTATTGGAAGAAAGTTTGTTTCCTTAGTTTTATATGTTCATAATATCTTACTTTCTACTAATGATTTGGGTATGTTACATGAGATAAAAGATTTTATCTCTCAAAATTTTGAAATAAAAGATATGGGAGGGGCATCTTATATGATAGGAATTGAAAATTTTCATTATAGATCACAGGATTATTGGGATGATCTCAAAAAGTTTATATTGAAATAATTCTTCAAAGATTTAATATGGAAAAGTGTTTGGCATGTATTATTCTTATTTAGAAAATGGACAATTTTATTTTTATATAATATATAAAGAACAATATGGAACAAAAAAAGATGGAATCAGTTTTAGGCAATTTAATGTATCTGTAAAAATATATAAGTTTTGTAGTTAGAATTTTATGCAGATATTAAAGTAACTTTAGAATTGTTTATTGAAAATCTACAAAAAAAAAAGTATTAAAGTACCTATAAGAAAACAAAAAAAATACATGCTTGTGTATTCAAGATACTAGAATTTAGATTTTGCTATATGTCAAAATAGAAAAAATATATATATACTTTAGGTTACATGCTTCATTTAACGAATGGAGCAATATCATGACAGTGTAGCAAACAATCTATTATTACTTCATCTATTATGGAAGTAAATTTAAGGCATTTTTTTAATCCACAATTCATTTATTATGGTATAGAATTTTTTTCAAAACTTAAGAGTTCTCGAAACCATTACTAAGCCATCAAATTCATATATTATGGATATATAATTTTATTTTAAGACTTAGAGTTGTCAACACCATTACCAAGCTACTAAAAATTTATTATGATAAATATTTTTTTCCTAGAATGACAAATATTTAAAAGATATCGAACATATAGAATTGAAGTGTTTTTCCATCAAGAGGAAGTCTAGAAACAAAGAGCATCTATCGATCATGTTAGTATAGATATGACAATAATAAATTATGAACTAAAGGCTTACAGCCAAACATTTACATAGAATGGGCCTTGATTATATTTGCGAGTGTCATTTGTTTATGATGATGCTAGCAATCTGAACCTGTTTATTTATTTCTGATTATATATCATTGATTTCATGTTTTATAATAGTGTACATATTTATATTTTGATATTTTAATAGGAAAGGTTAGGAGACATAATTGTAGACCATGGCATATTTATTCATATCATATTTATAGAACTAGTATGGTGAGTAATGTTTGTTCCAGTATATGGATGGAAGTATATTGCATAAATAATATATAACCATCATAACTCGCATCTTTTATTTTATCATACAAAGTTAGTTATATTGAACTTTCAAATTTTATTTTTTGTGCACTTTAAAGCATGTTATTTAATTTCATGGTTATCTTATGATTAGTTCAAGATAATTTTTACACTAAGATATTCACCGAGCAAAAGATAAGTAATCTATCAAAACATCCGTAAACAAAAGAGTAAAGAGAAAGAAATCAATTTGCTCATAAACATATTTCTGGCATGTCAATTTCAACAAATATTATAAGTAAATATTTACGTAATATAATGTGAGGATCATATGTTCAAGATTCTGCAAATAATGTTTTGAATTGGGTAATTAAATTATATTCATATGATATTATGTAATTGCATTAATATGTAACTAATACTCTTTTATCAATTTGAATTCTCAATCCACGACAATTGTGCCTCAAATCTTTTCCCAATTATGTACTAAGTTTCAAATTGTGGAACTTATTAAAGAAATCGTAAGTTCGATTCGTTTCTAAATATAGTATAACCTTTTCTTGAAGTTCTATTAACATTCTTTCAAATTATTAACTACTGCTACACTTATTCCATACCGAAAGCTGAACCCCGTTCGCCAAACTTCCCCGATTAGGCTTAAAGTAGTGGATTAGCCCATCTCAAGCTCGAGTGCGAAAGTGCAGCAAACCGGCCTACCTCTTTAATGAGAATATTGCACATATAAGGCCAGAATCCCACGACATGACCACTTGTACGATGTAAAAGATTTAAAAATTGGTCAGTAGTCTCCGTCTATATTTTCTTCTTGCTTACCAATTATTTTACTTCCATGAGCCTTTTTAATTAGACATATCTTTCGAAATACTTTCCTTAGCCCATAGGACATTGGCGATGTGAAATTCATATTTATCAAAAGAAAACAATACTTCTTGATTCGACATAAAAAGATTGTGTCTTAACTACGTAAAAATATATTCATCAAAAACAAAAATAGAAGAAGAAGAGAAACTCCTACGAGTTGACAAGTAATGGGAAGATAAGAAAAATAGTAACGTGAGGAGTTGTTTTATGAGTTTGGGAAGCCGAACGCCATTACCGCGTTTTACTGTATACAATACCATAATAGAAGAATACAGCATAAATGCGCTTGTTGACACGAGGAGTTGAGCATGCGGACATGGTAATTGGTTAAGAATGAACTTCTGGCTGAGAGTAACCGGAGGAACAGCCGTACATGCATTTGCCTCTCTAACTGATTGTGGTAGTGCGTGAAATGAATTTATGAAAAGGGAAAGAAATGTGTATGCATTTGAAGGGAACAACAAATATGGCATATTATTTGGTCGGTGTCCCTGTCACTTCTGCCAGGAAATTCTCAGATCCACCATAAGTAGAACGAAGAAACTTGAATGCACACACCTTAAGACCAACATTCTGGTATCTAAGCTGCTCTACCCACGAGCGAGGTACATTTCAGGTAGCTACCTTACATAAACGTCAACATTTGACACCAAAACATGAATATCAATCTCGTGCCTCATTTCTGATGATTCCAGAGAAAGGAGAGGACAATTTCTTAAACGTATCCTCTTTCAAGTTTTGTCAAGAAAAATAACAGTCAACGCCTAGGGACAATCTCTTTGATATATCTGTGTATTACAAGACTGTTGGGCCAATGGGGTCTATCTGCACCTGTGTCAAATTAGTAAAAATATGAAAATATCATGAAAGCTCTGACATATCAGATACAAAGTTCCGATAATATTGTCATAATAAAATCTAGTGATCATGAGAGGCAAACCCAAGTAAATTCTGCATAATATAAAAATCGAATTTCTGCACAAGCAAATTCACGTGGGAAAATGACCTAGCGTTAATATTGCTTGAAATTTGACAATCACGATGAGTACCTTATTCAAAATTGTAACACTATAAGGCAAGTCGTGGAAATACAGCTAATTGACTAATGACTAGTGCCTAAAAAGACACAAGTAGAAAAATTTGTAGAACTTGGACTTACGAAAGGTTCATAAGTGTTCAGAAAGAACAATGAAAGGTCAAGTGAGAAATTAAAGAATCGCTGAGCTCCTGGTCACCTTTTATTTAAATAATAAGAGTATATGAAGATGGATCGGACCCTTAGGATTTGTGATCTCACAACAAGACATGGAAGGAGCAAGAAATCTTAGAAATATGTACAAGTCAAGCATGATGATTTAGTGATTGTAAGTTGGTCTGCATGTTTGAGAGGAAAAGTCCAAAGAATAGACTTGTCCTATATGAAACTGGGGACACCAGTGGCCCTTCTCATTGTTCCCAATTCTCAAAAATGCTATCAAACATTGCAATCATCACCACTTATGACCAAATAATACATAATTCATGGCTCTGGTTTGTTCTGTGAAAATTGCACTTCCCTCAAACCTGATGATATTTCTTTTTCCTTTTGGGGCCAGATTATTCGATCATAATCATTTCAGCACCATTTCGTCGATAGGAATTATATATAGACACAAACTATTCCTCTTTCTATGATAAAGAGAACCCATGCAGTTTCTTTAAGATAATTAACCAACCTAACTGCCACATGACTCCAAAAAAAAAACAATTTTTTCTTGGTTATTTAAACCCAGATGGGGTAATAGTCTAGCTTTGTTTTCCAATTAAATGTTCATAATATTACCTAAAAGAAATGTTCATAATTTTGTTAGAAACTATCTGGTGGACAAAATTTTACAGTTTACGATTAGATCCGAAAAATTAAATAATTAAAGGAGAATCATAAAATATGAAATCGTACCTAATTTAATTTTCCTGTTAAATTCTTTTCTAAACTTTTTTGATATCTCAACTACTAGTTGTTTACATGTCTAGTCTCTAACAATATCTACAGAGCAGTTTCTCAACTCTCGAGAGAAATTAAGCAGGCCTCTCTAGAGAAATTAAGCAGGAGTGCTAACTTTCTTATGCTTATTTCTATTTATTAAAAAAACATATTTTTTAATTTCTATTAAAATAAAATATTAATTTTAATAAAATCAATTATCTTATATTTGATCCTAATTTTTAAATTATAATTATGATTCTAACTTAGAATCAAAATTATAATTTAAAATGATTGTCAATTAGAATTAAATAAATTAAAACTCCTTTTAATTTATCTTTAATTCTCTAATTAAACAATTTATAATTATAAATTAAGATTAATATCTAACAACATGTCATGATCACTCAAATATTAGGAATATCAAAGTGATTTGACTTAATGTATCTATGCATAGTTATGATGTATAATTTAATCCTTTCGTCCTCTAATGCTTCAATTAGGTAGAGTATGGATATAATATCCATTCTTTTGCATCCAATTATATTCGTTCTTACTAATTAGTAATTGATATTTAAAAATACCTTTTTAAATATTAATTCACTGTGACTAGAGCATTCTACAAATCACTACTAATCAAGAATAATATATCATTCTTTCTAATTACTTCCGAGTAACAAATCATTTATTGACTTACTCAAATATCTCCAAATAGTTTATACTGTATCCAAGTACTATTGACTAAAGTATCCTAAGATCATTTATAACTAGTATCAAAATATAGTTATTCTCACATGAGATGCATTGATAATTTCAAATACAAGGATTAATTATACAATCATCATTATAAGGAAATCTACATAAGTATAAGTAATATTCTATTTGAAATCCTCATAGTAGGGTCAGTTCAGTGAATTTATTCTCTAATAAGCATCACATATTAGTTTAAGTATTTTTATACTTTAATTTATGAAATTAATTACTTTTTTATAATAAAGAAATATAATATGTGCTAATTTTATCGCTTCATCAATATCATATCTTGATGAAATTACAATTAAAAATATTTAGAAATAATACTTAAATGTAAATTAAATCTTATAATTATAATCTCATCATAATTGCAATTACAAAATAATTATTCTAGGAATTTTGTCTTTAATATTAAAACATCAAATCAAATGTAATTAACTTAATATATAAAGATAAAAAATTTACCCTTAATATTAAAACATAAAATTTAATTAACTTAATACATAAAGATAAAAATATCTTTTATTTATTAAATAATAATATTATTATACATTAAAATTGAAATCAATTGCTGGAAGAACGTAAACTAACAAATTTGACTAGCAAAACCAATGAACAATCATTTAAACAACGGTAGAAACAGAACCGCAGCTGTTCTTTAACTCGCTTTAAACTTCAGGTGATGCAATTAACGTTGCTAATGGAGATAGTAAAAGCTTTGAGGTTGACATGCTTACATCAGTTCAATAAAGTTAGGTTCAAAGAAAACGATAATGGTGGTAAGTAGAGCATTGTGGGTTTTCCACATTACCCGTATCGAGTACATGCACTAGTGTCATTAGCGAATTGTCTAATGCTATTAATTAATGGTGGGGCATAGGGGCTTGTGGCTGTTGGTACTTGCGAGAACCTTCATCAAATTGGAAGTCCCCAGTCTATGAATTCCAATCATCGTTACAAGATATGAACATTAACAGGGAAGATAGAAAATTACTCCTTGTCGACCCTCTTAATGCCCATTTGTTCTTGAGACGACAGATGGCATGAGAATCACTAGGGAAACAAAGCCAATCACAAAGAAATATAAAATTTAACTAAGATGTGGCCTTAAATCATGTGGGTGGAAATTAATTTCCCAAGATGGGGATAGATCATTCTGTGGCACGTCCATTGGTTGCGGGTTTGGCTAGGCTGGGACTTGTATGATGGTGGTACCACGAATTACGAAACCTTACCTTATATAAATATCCAATGATCCGCAATCCATAGGAAATCATTTTCCGGCATTCCCATGGTGGACACGCAGAGACCTAACTAATGGATTGGGAGGGTCCTGTGGTAAATCAACCAATAAATTAGTGACGAGATGTTTACAATGCCTTAAAACGCATTTTAATATGCAGATTAGCTAGTGGATTACGACCTTAAGGACACACGTAAGCAAATAAAAGCAAGCATGCGTGCAATTCACTACTACTATAAATCTCATCAAATGCACCACCCACCGAACATTATTATTATAAATATTATTATAGGACAAAGCAAGCTATGTGGCATTGACAACAAAATGAGAAGATATTAAAATATGGATTTGTCTTGAAGGTTTGATGGATGCGAGGTGATCACATGGAATAATTTTAGCAGAAGATGAAAGATATTAGATGATGAGAATGGTAATGAGCTTATCCTCTTTCACCCAATCACTACAACCAAGGAAAGGAAAGAAAATGGGAAAGTAGGGTTGTTCGAGTGGGGGGAAAGTGGCGACAGACAGTTCTACACACGGTACATGTGATGGTACAAAGCTTTGCAGCCCCATCATCGCAAATGGGAGTGCCTAAAAAAACATTTCCACAACAACATGCTTTCATGGATTAGCTTGTGCCCTGTGGTATCCTACACTCTTTTTACAAGTTATATTCTCAAGTGATGACCAGGTTAATCGGCACCTTTAAAAGAATAAAAAGGCAAGTCAAAATATACAGGCAATAGAAGCACTAATGGAAGTCATGAATAAAACATTTTACTCAGAAAGAAGCACAAACAAATATATAGGCGATGTAAACCAAAAGAATGATATGGCAACTATTCCCCTTGTATGTAACCAACAATAGGAGAACAAGTTTCAGAAACAAGTTTTCGATAAGGTTTTTCAGAAAATATAGAAGTATATATACAAATTCTGAAGTTTATCGCTTTTGACACAATGTTCACATGTTTTCTTTTGTGCCGCTTCTGACTTTTGTCTGCAAAGACTTTTTGGTTATCCGAAATTTGCATTTATAGTTTTCTTCTCTATTTTATCACTTTACTTTTCTACTTGAAATGAAAAAATAAACGATATATAAAAATTTTATTTAAATTAAAAACTAGTTTCTATTGGAAGAATGTTTTGGTGTTGTAATAATTATAAATTAGGGGTAACAAGTAGAAAGTGTCAAACTTTTTTTTGGTATTTTTATTTTATTGACAACTTTTTAAAATTTTTAATTAAAATATCCAAAATTTTAAATTTTAGATCATTTGACAGAATATCTCTATTAATATTTTACTGACTTGATTGGCGGAATAATAATAAAATTAACATTTGGAAGGATTAGGTAGCTCTTTGTTATAATATATATATATCAATTTTTACATATATTAACATATTTAACTTTACTAAGTTATTAGTTGAACACTTAAAATTTTTTAAAGATTGAATACTAAATTAAAAATACTTAAAATTTTATAATTTACTTTCACTATAAACTATAATAGAAGTTAAGAATATACTAATCATATTACTATTTTAATTAATGTGTTTTAAATTAAAAATAAATTAGTACTATGTGAACAAAAATTCACAAAACATTTTTTGGAATTCTTTTAAATTAAGAATGGAGTTTTCAAGAATTTTTTAGTTTTTAGAATAAAAGCTAGAATATGTTTAAACATAAAACCAAACTTTCACCAAAGTAAATATGAAAAAAGTTATTCTAGTTGTTCACAATTTATACTATATAACCTTGTTTACCTTATTTACAACAGTATGATATAACTCAACTGTAAGTTATTCGAAATACGTACCAAATAATGAATAACATGTTCTTTTCATTAAGCCATGAAAATTTAGGGTCTCATTCTTTCTATGACTCATCTCATCTTAGTTTTAAAATTATTCTATCAAACCATAATTTTTTATAAATTATGGTCACCACTAATGCACCAGTGTATGAAGCTAGTAGCCTCAATGGTAAATAATGTGAGAAGTGTCTTTTTTTTATAAGATTCCTTGTTAAGGTCTACTGCCACCTGTCTTTAAGTAGTTATATATTCTCATTGCAAAACTTAGTTACATTAATACAAGGGTCTATTAGGAAATTGGGACGGGACTTAGTCCCGATCGCAGCAGAATAATAAAAAAAAAATTTTGTTTATAGATCACTAAAATTCTATAACATGATTATCACTTAAATCATAATAAAGTAAGAATCATAATTCATACCTTGTTCTGAAACTTAACTTTTTTTTGTTGGTCGTATCCTTTAAACCATTTCTCAAACTAGCTTATCTCAACCACCATAGCTGCATAAGTATCCAGCTTCTAACGATATCCACAGAATGAGTTAAGAGAACTTTACAACTATTGTAGAGAAGGTTAAGCAAGGAGTATTAACTCTATTAGAGCTTAAGTCTATTTATAACAAACTTTGAGCATTTTAGTAATTTAATTAAAATTTAATTCTAGTTTCAATTAAATTTTAATTAGAATTGCAAATAATTCTAGTTAAATAATAGTTATTCTCAAATAAGATCTAACGTCTCATATTTATCCTTATTTAGTAAATATATGATATTAAATCATAAAGTTTCTTAAACTTTACATTCAAGTCCAATTTGATTAAAATATCTTTACTCTATTTAACACGTTCTTTATGTGTTATCCATTGGCTTCCCAAATATGTTGACAATAGATACAAATCATAACTCTAAATCATATTTAGGATTAGATAAATTAAACTATTTTAATTTATCTTTAACTCTCTAATTAAATAATTTATATCTATAGATCAAGATTGTCAAAGTGATTTTGACTAACTCTTTTAATTTATCTAGCAATACATCATGACTATCCAAATATTTATGAATATCAAAGTGGTTTTAGCTAATCTTTCTATGCATGATATTTTTATATAATTTAATTCTTTTATAATACAATGTTTTGATTAAACATAGAGCATGAAATTAATATCTACCGTATTTTGAGTATAATCATATTAGTTCTCTACCATTAATTATTGCTTCAATTAATGATATTTGTAACAGCATTCCACCTCAATCAAAAAATTTTAAATCAATGCTAATCGAGAATAGCTTAACATTCTTCCTACTTACTTTATAGTGATAGATCATATCTTGATCACTTAAATACCTTTATATAGTTTATGTTATATCCAATTATTATCGATTGAGTTGTCCTTGACTAAAATAGGCGATAAGTAATATCGAAGCATAGCAATTTCTATACAAGATAACTTTAGAAAACTCAAGTCAAATGATCACCTATATAATCATCACAATTGTAAATATTAAACCCACTGGTAGTGAGGTATGCGTACAAAGTATGACCAAGTTCTTCATAATTAAATTTTCTTTATATGTTTTGTATTCTCTCTAAGTTATGGTTTGGGTATACTGTATAATAGCTGTTAAATCAAGGTTCCCCAATATACATAACACTTTGTCCACTTTTGTTGGTGTTCTCTCCCTTCCATGTCTTCAAGTTAACCATGCCTAGCTCTACATTTTAGACTAGGCCTATTAAATCTATAATTTTTTTGGATAAAGTAATTCAAGTTGTTATATAACCATAGTTTTTGATGATGTCTTTCTCTCTTTCTCACACACACGACATTTGTCACATTGACTAGTCCCTAAGATTACTCCTTTTCAATACTCTAGGTATTCTTCAAACATATTTTCAAAAAAATTTCGATCAATTTTCTTCTAAACTTTTTTCGATTGCACCTTTGTAGTTTGTATTTAAAGCATGAGACAATATTCCAACAATCTATAGGTCATTACATATGCACATGATTTCTAATGTAAAAAGTTAAAATGGGATGTAAATTCAAAATCCTAGTTATCTAAGTGTGTTGGCAACAATGATGAGATAAACTTTCTAAAGTTTTGAAACTAGTAATGATTAAATAGCTAATAAGCTTTATTAGCTAGATAACCATGTAGTCACATATTAAGATGGCTTTAATTCGAAGTCTTATAATGACAAAATAAAAATAGATAATATTAACATGAATTTAATCATTATCATTTCTTATTAGTATGATTTAGATTGTTGGTAGAAATTAGTTTTTTCTATTATTACAAGTTTATTATTTTTTCTAATGAAGGCTTTGATCACTACACCAAGAACTTTAATCCTTAGACCTCACAGAAAGAGTGAAAAATTGTGGAGCAAATTACATCAGGAGGTGAATTCAAAATGTAACTTATTTCATTAGTTGCGTAAGCATTATATTATCTATTGGTTGGGCTATCCATTCACCTTCTACAATTGGCCTGTACTAAATCATACTACAATATCTTCATTTATAGCAACTGTCTATCTCAGTTTGGTCAATCTTTAAAACCCCACAAAGTGAATGCTTATTTTCTCTTGATCGGGTCTTATCTAGCTAATTGTGGCCACTCTTCCACTAGCCATTTGATAATTCATCCTTTCTTTAACCTATATATGATCAATAAATGCTGGGAATAGAAACAAAATGAAGTAACTAGACGTCTTTGTACACTAATACAAGAGAAGGTCTCTCCTTACTAATCTTTATTTTTTATGATAAAGCTAATATTCAAGTTTGTTAGATTGTTATTTTTTTTATCTTTATCATCTATATCTTAAATTTGATATGTTGTAATCCTATCTCTACAAAAAAAAAACTTTTTTTTTGTATATGTGTGTGTGTGTATATGGATTTTTTCTTGGCTTCTTCATTTTTCATTCTAAGCCAAAAGTTATAATTGTTCTATTTTGGTAGTAAAACTTTCTTTTTTCCTCCTACCTAGAAGTCTCCATGGTAGTTAGGATTTTTCTTAGCTTCTTCAACTTTCATTTGTTAAAATTTTATCATCATTATTTATTCCTATAATTGATTAAAATGACTGCCACCACCAGCTTTTTATTCCTTCCTTATTTATTCTAGCAGCCACTACCAGTTTTTATTGTTCATCTAGTTTTATTGTTTATTTATTATCCACTGTCAGTTTCCTTTGCCCCACTAAAACGATTGGCTATTTACTAAATTACAATTGTCAATATTTTCCAACTTTAACCGCCTTCTAACATCAAATGTGGCTAATGAAGGGGCTATAATTCCTACCTTTACTCCAACCACTTCCATCTTAATGACAATCACACACTTGCCCAACTTTGTTGATAAACTTTATATTAAATTTAATTTTAATAATTATATATTGTGGCAAACAAAACTCCTCCTTTTGGTAAATAGCTACAATTTGGCACATCTCATTAATAACATAAAAATATCTCCACTAAAACCAATCAACAATGATCCTAAGCCCCTTTTTAAAATCTGGTTTCAAATGTATCAATTGGTACTAAGATGGATCACTAGACCAATGGTAAAAAGCTTTGTATTATACATTATAGGTGCAACAATGACCAGATAGGCTTGGAAAAAGCTTTCAACCATATACGCATCAGGTCTTAAGTTTGAACCATTAAATCTAAATTTTATCATTTAGAAAAAGATAATAATAAAAATTTTACATAATATATGCAACTAGCTAAGGGAATGTTTGATTAACTTACAACTTTACAACATGGGGTACCTGAAGATGATCTTGTACAAATGATAATTAATTACCTTCGCAAAAAAATCATCCCATTAAGTATAGTTTATTATAGTGAATTGATCATGTTTCTTTTGATGATTTGTTTAGGTATTAGTAAGCGAAGAATAGAATTTGTCTAATGATGTATCATCAAAGGAAGTTGTGAAACTAACAACCCATTATGCCAATAATCAACAATCTTTTTATTCTAATTCCAATTGTAGATATTAAAATTCTACATGTGGAGATCATGGTAATCAAAATCATGGTCAAGAATTAAATACCTATTTGGCTAACTTTAATGGTGTTCCATTTACACAACATTATCATCAAGGAGTTATTTAGTTCCCAAGGATCATCAACTGATTTATTAACTTGGATCTATCATACTAATGGTAGTCACGATCATTTAGATAGACAGTGTCCAACCTCAATGTTCAATTAATAATAAGCACACACCTTTAAGTTGAATGCCAATTTGGCTACACCAACCCCTTACTAAAACATCAATATATTATGGATGTTGGAGCAATTCATCATCTAATAGCTAATATTAAAAATCTTACTTCACATCATAAGTATCAAGGCCTTTGATGACATCAAAATTAACAATGATAAAAACAATCCCATTCTTTAATATTGGCTCTTTTAATTGTCACTTTTCTAATTATGGTTTTCAGCTATGTGATATTTTACATGTTCCATAATCTTACAATAACTTTCTTTTTGTTTATTATTGTACCAAAACTAATAATTTATCTATTGAATTTTTTCCCAACCATTTTGTGATTAAGAATATCCATATAAAGGAATCGTTACATATTAGCTAGAATGATTATGGACTTATACACTATGCTATTATGGAGTATACACTATGCTACTTGAACTTATTCATTAACTAATCTCTCCTATTCATGCTCATTCTTGCACTCTTTCTACCTAGCAATAACAACTTGAAAATCCTCGTATGTGTATCGTTTGTAATATTTTACATAATAATATATCTCTGTTTGTTAACAATAAATTCTCCAGTTTGTTTCATGCTTGTTCTATTAATAAGAGTTATAAGTTACCTCTTTCTAAGTTCAATTATGTTACACAAAGTCTATTAGAGTTAATTTTTTTAGATTTATAGGGATCTTATCCTATAGCTTGTATTTGATGGGTGTTGTTATTATGTTTTGTTTTATGATCATTATAGCAAATATACTTAGATTTATTTTCCCAAATTCAAATAAGAAGTTCTCGATGTTTTTATTAAAATTTGACATTTTTTTGAAAAAAATTCTAATGTTCCACCAAATCCTTTCAACCAGATTGGGGTGGTGAATATCAAGCCTTGACTTTCTATTTACTTAACAATGGTATTACCTAAAGATTTAATGTCCTAAAACCTCTGAACAAAATAGGTGCGCTAAAAGAAAACATAGGCATATTGTAGAGACTGGTTTGTCCTAGTTATATTATTTGTATGTGCCATATGAATATTGGAATTATGCATTTGGTATAGTAGTATATCTAATCAATAGAATGCCCACTCTCATATTAAATAATGACAATCACTATCATAAATTATTTTAGCAAAACCTAGTTATGATAGACTTTATATGTTTGCTTATCTTCGTTATCCATTGTTGTGTCCTTATTCTCCTCATAAATTATCTCTTAATTCTAAAATTGTGTTTTTATAGGGTATAGAAAAATCCACAAGGGTTATATTTGTTTGAATTGTTTCACCAAAAAATAAGTTGCATCACGACATGTGATGTTTAACGAACGTGCATTCCCTTTCAAACAAATTGAAGTTGGTGTTTCATCTATTGCTTTGGTTTCATAGTCCTACTTCAACAACACCAGTCCTGCTACCATTACTTGGAATTTTTTCTTCCCATTCACTTAAAAATACTAATCCTACTCAAATACAACCAAATCATTCAGATCTGACACTTCTCTACCAAATATATAAACCCTAGCTTCAACACATAAACTTAACACACCCAAATCCAACCTAAAACCATCTAGCATGCTAAATAATCCAAATATCACTCAGTTACCTCCAGTATAACTTGTTCAACTCATGACCTATCTACTCGCACTATATCACCTAGACTTCCCTTGGAAGTTTACTTATTTGACTATAATACAAAAGTTCCTAACAACCACAAAAACTCAATACAAGGTGGCTCGGTTACAAGGAAGCCGGTTAAAACTAAAAATATTTCATACCTCCACCATGCGTGAAAAACCTAGTTGTTATATCCAAGCTATTCAAAGTCCCCCAATAAAAAAAGGCAATGTAAAAAGATTTCAATGTTATGCTTGCCACCAACACATGGACCCTTGTCCTTACATCACAAAGCCAAAATTTAATTAGAAATAAGTGTCTTTTTCGAATTAAGCTAGATAATACTGATAATGTTGATCTATATAAGGCACGTTTGGTTATCAAAGGGTTTCATCAACAACCTAGCATTGATTATAAAGAGACCTTCAGTCTTATGATAAATCCAACAATGATTCAATCAATTCTTACTTTAATTATTTTACAAGGTTTCAAGGATCTTGATTTACCACATTGTATTTGCAAGTTAAATGAATCTATTTATGGCGTTAAGCAAGCTTCAAGACGGTGGCATAAATGTCTCACTATATAACTATTTATCTATTGTTTTCAAGCCTCTAAAATAGAAAATTCCTATTTTTATAAAGATGCTCACATAACAAACCTTTTTCCTCATTTATGTGCATGATATTTTGATTATAGGGAACAACAAATCATTCATTAAACATATTATTCAGAAGTTGCAAATTAAGTTCCCTTTAAAAGAATTAGGACATTTAAGTTATTTTCTTGGTACGAAGGCTTCTTCTATAAGGACACATGTTTTTCTCTCCCAAGCTAAATAAATTTGTGAATTGTTACAAAAAGCAAATATTCTTGTTTCTACATTTGTTCGTTCAAAGAAAATCATTGATTTCATTCCGCTCTATTTGAAATATGGTGATGGACAAGGCCAGCCCTGGGCAAGGGTAGGGTGGGCACCAACCTAAGACTTATTCTTATAAATTATAAAATAGGACTTACACTTGACTTTATAAAGAACAACAAAAAATACCTATATTTTGTTTATTTTTATTCTATATGAGGGTCCAAAAATAAGTAAAAATAGGAACTATGGAGGGTGATAAGTCTAATCCTCAAATTTGTTAAGTTTGTTGTGATAAAACTGATCCTTAAATTTGTTCTATCGGGTTTATGGCTAATTGACAAATGTAATTTCATATTTCATCTCAAGACCAGCCGTTGTGTATTACGCACACATAAAAGATGCGCAAAGAAACACATTTATGTCTGCTAGGTGATAATCATGAACCCAAACACATGTTTTAGATTAGATTGTTAAAGGTGAGTGTCGTGGAATCTAATTCTTTAATTTCCCCAACTCATAAAATAAATCTAGAGATATTCTGATCCACAAGAGAAATAAAGTGCTCAAGGGAAATACCATGGTGGAGAATCACCTACACTGGGAGCATAGTTTATTACACATGCTAAGCTAAAAGTCATGAACACAGAATATGCAAAGAAAAAACGAAAACGTTTGCGTCCGCAAGTTGCTGCCTCTAGGATTTGGCAGGACTTTTTTAATCTAATCTTCTTTTTATACTAATAACATTAATATTTTAGCAAGTGGGTCAATAAACGATTCTGACAAGCAACAATCTCTAATGAGAAATTACTGGTTAATGTTTGAGTGAGATACCAGAACTCCAACGTATTGGTCGCTGATGTGACGGGATCTGATAAGGTAGTTTAATTAGGTGATTAACTATAGATGTAGCTGTTGCTGTATTGTGTGGTAGAATGTAAGAAATTGGTAAATTAATCTAGAAGAAAGCACTTATTCCTTGACACACACAATTATGCAAGTGAACCAATATACAGTACTGATAATTTATAGGCTATCCTTCATTTAGCTGCTGCTTTTACTGAAGTAGCTGTTACAGACACCTTTAAAACTCAATTTGGTGGGGCAAGAGGACGTTCAATTTTCATTAATCTGCATGTCGGTCAGATGGCTTGAGTTCTTGGACATATTTTACTTTTTCCCTTTATTCCAGTGGGATTTCCTAGGAAGGGAGCCCAGTAAGGCTCGAAGGATAAGTAACAGATGTTGTTAACTGCAGAATACAACATGAATTAGGAATCTGCATAGTTTTAGTTACGTTTATTAAAATATATAGTTGGGATTTAGGTGCTGGATGTTAACTAAATTGATAACTCCAATCTAATGGACCCCTCCAATCCCAACATCAAGTGCTGGGTGAGTCACCGAAATTGTAATAAAAACGATGTTTGATTTACACAACTTTTAAACTGAACTTTCTTGCGTCATGAAGCCCAAGGTGTTATTGGTTGATAGAGCTTGAAGTGTTAATATGATTCTGAAATTGTCCAGGCTCCTGAAGAAAACCACCCCCGTGACATTGACTTTAACATCATATTTCTACATTTCTTATTCGCCAACTTTTCCTTCTCTTCCCCTGCCAAAGTAGTCCTCATTTTAAATAATTGCATTCCCCCACATCATCAAACACACCCAAAATGATTATAAACTTCCATTCTTGTGGTTCTCATGCATGACATTATCTGTTCAAAACATACATAAACAGTAAAAAGTACATGTATGCACATCTCCTTATCCGTCTTGGAAAGAGACTCAAATATCGTATACTTTCGTATATGTATGTTTGTTTATATGCATGTCTAGTCACGAGGGGAATACATAGTATATATTGTCATCCACAAGAATTGTTCAAGTTCTTGCTCATGTAAACGTCTAGTGATTATACTGTTACTCTTGTCTTCTTGGTGAAATTTGGCCCACTTCATTTGCCTTTTCCCTCCTATATAACCCCTGCACTCCTCATGCTGATTCTATCCTTCCACAAAAACCAAATACACAGCCCTAAACTGCTATCATCCTGATTTGGAGCCATGCTTCCAGGTGAACTAACCGGAATTCACTATCTATCACCTGAGAATTCAATTCCTTTGCCAACTAAATTTGGCGCAATCACAGAAACTAATTACATCCATTTCAATAGATTATTAGCCAACTTGCAGACCTCTTCCTTTCCTCAATCGGCACACGAATTCACTCTGCATCAGTCCTCCAGTCTTAGCAGCAATAATTCATCACCAACTTCCAATGAAGCTCATGATCAGGAACATCAACTTAGCATCATTGACGAAAGGAAGCAGCGAAGAATGATTTCGAATAGAGAGTCAGCTCGAAGGTCGAGGATGAGGAAACAAAGACACCTAGACGAGCTATGGTCTCAGGTTGTTCGGCTACGCACTGAGAACCACAATCTGATGGACAAGTTGAACCACGTAACTGAGTGCCATGATCGCGTTCTTCAAGAGAATGCAAGACTCAAAGAAGAGGCTTCTGATCTTCGGCAAATGCTTACTGACTTGCAAATTGGCAGCCCTTATACTGTCTCTGCTTTAAGAGACCTTGAAGAGGTCCCCTGCAATACTGCACACCTCCGAGCTGAGTCTTCAAGCCAATCCATCGCTACATCTGTAGACTTGCTTCACTGAAAATGAGAGATGCTCTTTCTTATAGCACGATAGCATCTAGTGTCTATGTTCCTGGTCTTTTGTTGTGTGGTTGACTAGTTTATGCCTTCATTCCATCTTTTTTTATGAGATGAGAAGGAAATGCAATAGCTGCTTTCTTCTCTCTTCTTCTTCATCTACTCGTCCCATACATTGGCTAGTTAACTATTAAGTGCTCTTGCATTTGATAAATATGATTAATAGAAAAGTATTAGGTGAAAATAATACATCTAGTCCATCGTATACCAAATTGTAAGCCTCAAATTTGTCTGTCAAAGCTTAATTTTTAACATTTCTTAGAAGACCCTCCAACCAACTTGAACCAGTTAGAGTTTACGTAAATTACACATGTCTCTGAGGGAATCCAAGAAATACAAAGAAAAGTTGATAAAATGTTCATAAGCAAGCAAACAGACTTTGCTTTTCCGCAGGTGTACTAAAAATGGTGAAGATGAAATCAAACCTTTTGCATCAGCCTGTGTTGTCTGATCAACAGGTGCCATTCGCACTGAAACCAAGAGAGGCCCCATAGCCAGTCAACTAATGCTGCTTACGCTCATAATAGGGGAGAGAGAGAGAGGAGGCAAGAAGACAAATGGTGGTGGAGGCGCTGGTGGTAGTGGTATCATGCAAATTGCTACTATAAGATATGAAACAACACACTTAAAAAGGCTGTCCACTAAACACCTTCTCTAAGTACTGTTTTCTAGCTTTTCTGTGAGCCCATCACAGACTATGTTGTGCCAATCCAATTTGGTTATCCTGAGTTTTGCATTGTTTCACCAATTGTGATGGCATCAAAAGTGGAGCCTATGCTTCAGGTGTTTTTGCTTCAATGGTGGCTCTCAGTAATCATGTCAATGTGTTGCAGCACCTGCATCTGCAACACCCTGTTCATGGCATTGGCAGGCATTACTATTACGTCTTTCCTTTTTTCCTTTTTTCTTTTGCCTGTTCTTGGATTTTAGACAGAATTTCTTTTCTACATCTGGTTCTGTACTATAGATTACAATATTTTCACGCAATTAATATATCACTGTTGATTTGGACGACGGGGTATGTAACGCAATAGTTACATGGTTGACTTGCGAGTCTCAATCACTTGAACATCTGCTGCAGCCTGCAACAAAAATGTCCAGTTGTCAGCATTCTAACCTTAACCTTTTTGGAACCATAACATCATTGATTGAACCATAATTTTACAAGTGTTTCCATATTAAAGACTAAATTATCATCCAAGAAGTGGGTAGTATCAAAACTTTTTTATTATTATTTATAAAATAGAACTTTTTAGTCACCACTAATATGTTTTTTTCTTTTTTTGAAAATGAATATTAGATTAACTATACACAAAATTTGTTATGGACAATCAATCACAATAATCAAAGAACCGTGTGAAAAATAAAACGAACACACAGATTTACGTGGTTCACCAAAATATGGCTACGTCCATGGGCGGCTAGAGTTTTTTTATTCACTGTGAATTAATTTCCAATAGTACAATACACTAGGAGAATAGAATACAAAAGACATAACGCT
>JANZLD010000003.1:38386803-38401073 GCA_026413575.1 Erythroxylum carthagenense | reverse complement strand
CTTCAGCGCTGACCCCAAAAGCCTTTCCCAAGGAGCTTCACTTCAACCATGATAGTTCAGCTATGAAGAAACTTCTGGTCGCTCCTGAAACTATAGACTTTTACATCTTTCTTCCTGCCTTTCTTGGGTTGGGGGAAGGAAATGGGGAGAGTGTGGGGTTTGACTTGATAACAAGTGACTTTTATATTACAGGCAGGAGCAGAAATGGTGGCACACCTGGTAGGAGTAACTTTGGGTCCTAAGGGAAGGAATGTGGTGCTGGAGAACAAGTATGGACCTCCTAAGATTGTTAATGACGGTGAAACTGTTCTGAAACAGGTCACGCCTACAAATAACCAGTTACTGCTTCCATTTGTTTGTTTCTACTTCTTTTTCTTTGGCTTTTAAACTAGAACCAATTTCAGGTTCCTTAGGTGTCAATTTAGTTCTTTGTTTCGAATGCTTGTCTAAAAGAATCTAAACTTTTTGAGTTTTTAATTTCTAAGAAGATAAAATGTTGGTTGATGTTAATTTTGTAGATTGAATTGGAAGATCCACTAGAGAATGTTGGAGTGAAATTGGTGAGGCAAGCTGGTGCTAGAACAAACGACATGGCTGGTGATGGTTCCACAACATCTGTAATACTTGCTCATGGTTTGATTTCTGAGGGTCTGAAGGTCAGAACCATGATTTGATTTCCTTTGATTTCAAGATTGAACAAGCTTCAATAGAATGAATTACTATGTGAATGCAATCCGCACCATCGTGTTGGGGGTAGGGGTCTTTGGTAACTATCATCAAGGTAACATTGTAAGAGAGAAAGAACCAAAAGAACAGGAACAAATCTTTTTGATAGAGACAGAAAATTTATCTCTAGAACATACTCTAATATATTTTCTTCTGTTGAAAAAGGAGAAGAAAAACTGTTTATTTTTTTCCAGGGAAAACCTTCATTATACCTTTGTTAGTGACTTGAGAAAATGTATCCCATAACCATATATTTCTAAGAGAATGTTTCCTAGAACATATATTGGAGTAATAAAGCTTTTTAAAAAAATCTGCAAGTTTGTCTCCTTTTGGTGGTATCGGCAGTAATTAGGCATAAAAAGGTCATCTTGGCAAAGTTCTACAAAGCTCTGGCACTAAGAGTAACAACTTTTCAGGTCATTGCATCTGGGATGAATCCTGTCCAAATTGCTCGTGGGATTGAGAAAACTGCAAAAGCCCTTGTTTCTGAACTCAAATTGATGTCCAGAGAGGTTGAATATGCCACAATTTTCTCTATCGTCCTTTTACTTTAAATATTATGTCTCCTAAAGCTCAGAAAAAATAGGGGAATGATCCTTCACATATGCCTCGTTTATTACTAATAATGTTTGGAATGTGTTTCAGGTTGAGGATGATGAACTTGCAGATGTTGCTGCAGTTAGTGCAGGGAATGATTATTCAGTGGGAAACATGATATCACATGCCCTTCTACAGGTGGGAAGGAGGGGTGCGGTCTCAATAGAAAAAGGAAAGGGCATTGAGAACTATTTACAGATTGTGGAAGGAATGAGATTTGATCGTGGATATTTGTCTCCTTATTTTGTCACTGATCGACAGAAAATGAGAGTGGAGCTTCATAACTGCAAGGTTTAGCTGCACTTTTACATTCTAAACATTTTGGGGGTGCTTCTGAACAGGAGTGATTGGAGTAATACAAAAAATGTTTGGTTGCAGTTACTACTGGTTGACAAAAAAATCACAGACCCAAAGGAGCTGTTCAGAATACTAGACAATGCAGTTAAAGAGAAGTACCCAATTGTGATAGTTGCAGAGGGAATTGAGCCCAAAGCTCTGTCTCCAGTCATTAGGAACAAACTCAAGGGTGTGCTTAAGGCAGCCGCTATTAAGGCGCCTTCCTTTGGTGAAAGCAAGAGCCATTACTTGGATGATATCGCTATCTTGACCGGAGGTAGCAGCTCATAAGTTTTCTAGTAGTAGGTTCATACAGTACTATTTATCCCCAGGTTTCTACAACTGTACATAATAGCTAACACCAAAGAGTTTGACTAGAGGAGTTTGAGGACCAAAACTTTTGCTCAATTGATCCTTAATAAATCTTATTCGCAGTCCTGATGAGCAATAAAAGAAATTGGGAAAGAAATGTAGTGTTTTAGTGCTGTTACATTGCTATTTATCCCTTCAGCACTTATATTGCAGCCACTGTAATCAGAGATGCAATGGGGTTGACCCTAGAACGCGCTGGCAAGGAGGTTTTAGGCAGTGCTATAAGCGTGGTAATAACAAAGGATTCTACAATGATAGTTACCGATGGAAGCACTCAAGCAGCTGTTCAGAAGAGGGTTTCTGAGATACGTGGTCTTGTTGAGGTGCATCTTCCATTCACAACATAGATAAGACTACATCATTTGTATTTCACGTGATGTAATGAAGAAATATTGTACTTTTAATCGGAAACAATAGTTTCGTCCCAAACGGAACTGAGTAGTCTGAATTACACCTGTTGGTAAATTGCTTGGGAACCTATTAGTCAACTGGATCCATCTCTCCTACTCATCAGCTTGATCATTCAGTAGGTGACATGCTAAGATCAAGGGACCCAGTTGACTAATAGAACCTAGAGCTTAGTGAAACGGCAAAGCTTGAAAATAAGCTCACTATGCAAGTTTAGTTTACAAATTAAAAGTAAACTTTTTGGTTTTATAAAGTTTCAATTTCTTTTTCATTTTGTCATTTTGCAGAATACTGAAGAAAAATATCAAAAGAAAGTACTCAAGGAAAGAATAGCTAGATTATCAGGAGGAATCGCCATCCTTCAGGTAACTGATATATTTGGAAAGTAAGACTCGATTTTGCTTTCGATTTGACAAGTTGAATTACAGGTCGGTGCACAAACTCAAGTTGAGTTGAAGGATAAACAGCTGAGAGTTGAGGATGCTTTGAATGCAACTAAGGTAGCTGCTTGATTTTCTGAGTCTTTCACTTAAGTTATTAGCCGATAACAACAACGAGCTTCTGCACAATGTAATATATGCAGGCAGCGGTTGAGGAAGGAGTAGTAGTTGGGGGCGGGTGTAGCCTTTTGAGACTATCCACAAAAATGGATGCTATAAAAGAGCATCTGGACAATGAAGAACAAAAGGTCATTTCATTTTTTAAAATATTTTTATTGCTTATAGTAAGCATAACAAGACATGAAAAACTTCCCTGATCGGTTAGTATAAGATATAATGGCAAATATGGTTGCAGATTGGAGCTGAGATTTTTCGAAAAGCATTAACCTACCCAGCAAGACTCATTGCCAAAAATGCAGGTGTAAATGGCAACGTTGTTGTAGAGAAGGTCTTTACGCGATACTTCATCTCATCATCAGCCAATTGCAATAAGAAGATAAAATGTGCAAACTCTGATTATCTGAAATTTGTAGGTTTTGTCATATAGTGATGCAAGATACGGTTACAATGCTGCAACAGACAGCTATCAGGATCTCATGACTGCGGGAATCATGGATCCCACAAAGGTATTATCAATCATATGCATCTTCATTAAACACAAAGATGATGAAAAAGTATGCCAGACGAAATATGCTAAGTAACATTTTATGGCAATAACAAACTGTAGGAAAAGTGAACAAGAGCATCTCTGGATCATTTTTTCTATTTAGAGCAGAACTTAAACAGTGTCATAATATTCATGGCTCTCAATCAACACGTGAAGCAGGTAGTTAGGTGTTGTTTGGAGAATGCTGCATCAGTGGCTAAGACATTTCTGATATCCAATGCTGTGGTGGTTGACATTAAGGAGTTGCAGCCTCTGCCAATTAGAAAACCAATTCCAACACTCTCAGGTGCTAATAATCTTTCCGTGCATAAACCGTGGTTTCCTATAAAATGCTAACGTTTCATCTTTTCAGGTGTCAAACCATTTAATGTGTAGAAGGCGGGTGAGAATTTGGACGCTTTTTCATTCTGCAGCATTGAACTGGACTTGGCACGCCTAGATTTCCATCCCCTTTTTGTATATATCTTCAACAGATAGTTCTGGAATGTGATGAGAAGACTTGCTAGCAGTTGTTAACGATCAAGTAAAGCAATTCTCTAGCATCAAAGGAGCCGGATAAGTTGAAAGAACCACATCTGGCGTAATAAACTGTAGAGACACGTTTCAGATTTTCCTTTTCAGAAGAGAAAAGAAATTAGGAGTTCTTTGCAAATTTAAGTTCAAAATTAAAGAATTCAAATTTGAAGACTAAACCAAAAATAAGATGGGTTTCGACTTTGGACTGAAAACACTTCGACTTGATGGTATTTATAAGTAGTTTTAACAAATTTAGTATTTATATTTTATTTAACTAAATTCTTACAACACAATTAAATTAAATGTAATAGAATTCTCTATTTTTTTTTAAAGTTTGATGGTTGAAAAATAATTTGTCAAATTATTTAATTTACATAATTTTTATTTTATGTTTCTAAACCTAATTATTTAATGTTAATCATTTAGTACGCTAAAACGAGTTTTTGAGTGATGATGGCACAGGAAAAAAGATAGTGCTATTGGAGAACTCTTCAATTAATTTTCATATAAATGTTTTAGATTTTACTAAAACTATAAACTTTTTTACTAAAACTATAAACTTTTATATTCATTTACTTAATTTAATTTTATGAATTATGACTATCATTTTGCTTGTATTAATATAATAAATTATATTTTTTTAAAATAAATTTATGAATATTTTACTTATTTGATATGTTACTGATACTTTTTTATACATTTTATATAATTTTTAAAATATTTTTAAAATATGTATTTAAGGAATAGACATAAATTTTAAATATTTTTATCTAAAACTAAAATTAATTTGTTTGATAGGGTGTGCTTAAAACTTTTAAAAAATTTTGGACTTTAATTAGAGTCAACCTATTCTAATTATATTTTATTAAAGTGTAATATTTATTAGTTTCACTCGTCTTGATACAAATTTTACGAGTCAATGACAGAATAAAAAGATTCAAAATTATTAATAGAAATAAGGGATAATCAACCTACTTATATTTGTGGATCGATCTATAAAGAAGTTTTGAAGGCAACAAGTGTAAAGCATCAAGTGGTAGTTCAAAAAGCACAAAAGAAGTTTTATGCCTGTGGATATGATGTTAGAATACTGGGTAATTGAAATAATAAATCACTCACTTTTGTAAATACGCTTTATCTTATCTGTTCAGCAATTAAGAGTCTTCATTCATACAAACATTCAAATGGTAATAATTAAAGTTAAAGTTAAATATAAGAAAATTTCAAATTTTACTTAATTTTACAATTCTAATTCAAACTTTAAAAAGTGACGCTAAAATGCTCGAACTTTCAATCTATTACCAAAATAACCCTACGTTAAATTTTTTGTTAATGTCACTGATATGGCTAATCATGTCAATTTTTCGTACATGACACATGTTTCTCACGTGATTCTTTTTAACTGGATATTTACTATGTAATTAATTTTTATAAACAATTTCACACTTTGACCACCCATAAACATCGTAGGTACAAATTGTCAGCCATCAAGTGCAAGCTAAAAAGGGAGTACCCAATGTCTAGGGTAGTAGAGTGGTGGTTAAGCTACTACGATAGTTAGACTAAAGAGGATATGTTTGGGCATGATGCACATCCAGCAACCACTCACCCTCTCCACTACTAAACGTTAAGGTAGAATTGAAGGGAAACCAATATAAAATCTCCATTATGATGTTGTTGAATTTGTGAGATCTCAAGTTTATAACTTAATCGCTTCTCTCCTATTTTCGGTAGCTACACTTTGTCGCAAACTCTAAATCTCAATTTTCCATCATTGAATCCAATATATGTCCCATTAAAAGCCTCAACTATGAGTATGATATAGAAATTCATTGTGCGTGAGTGTGTGTAACTTATTGACTTTGAAATGCTTGGTGATATGATTGTTTTGTTTGTTTATGATTGGAGGAGCTAGACGAAGATCAAGATATCCAATATGTGTTCATGAAATGGTTACTCTACTTCTTCACTGACATTATGGTTAGTCCCATCAGACTCGCGAACAATCCCATTATTGAAAATCTTGCCAGTGTCAAGTTTGTTGTTACTTCTAATATGATGCTTACTAGAAGGTAAGTGTAATGCTCGTGTTCCATTCCCGCTTCAAGTTTTAATGTTCTTTTGGTCGTTAGTTTAAATTTTTTGTTATTATTGTTGATTGCTTTGGAGTTATAATTTTTTTTTCTTTTTTTACTTACAGATTTGGAATGACATTTACCATATTATCTGTTTATAATTTTGTTTTAAAATTGTTTACAACTCTCATCACGATGTTTATATCTCCAAATGCATTTGCTTTAGGTATTCCAAAAGTTAAGGCTTACCTAAATGGTGTGGACGTGTTGGGAATTTTCTTTTTGAGGACTTTGGTTGTAAAGGTAAATAATTTTTCAGATAAGTCTTCTCAAATGCTTTTTGTATTCCAATAGTTAAGTGCTTCTCATATGTTGTAGATTGTTGAGGTGTGCATGTCTTTTTTAGTATGTTACTCCCTCCTATCCAAAATGAATGTCATTTTGGAGGGATTTTAATTATTCAAAATAAGAGTCGTTCGTGACTTTTCATGCATGTTTATAATCTTACTTCCAAAATTACCCTTTAATTTCTCTTACATCTTGATTACACAGATTGCATTTTCAAGGCAATTTAACATGCAATTTCTCCCACATGATTAACACCATTAATAAGGGTATATCAAACATTTTATTAGTTTTCTTAATAAGGGTGCATCTCTCTAAAACGACTTTTATTTTGGATAAGAGAAAGTATCTTATATGACTGACAAGTGAAGATTGCATATTATTTTGCTTGGTTTGATTATTAGGAGCAAAACCACAGTATTATTGTCTCTTATTGTTGGAAAGACAAGGCCCATGGTGATACTAGACTATGTGTTACATCATTACTAGTTAGGGTAGATCGAAGAAATATGAGTTACATGGAAATGGCTTCAACTCTTCAAGAATGATCAAGACCAAAGAGATATTGTTACATGTGGAGTGGCTACTGGATTCATTGCAGCATTTTAGTACTCATTTGTTAAAAATGGGTTTGTAGTAGAGTTAGGAGTCAAGCAATTAGAAATTAAGGGGAAGTAGAATATAAGAGGAAATTAGGTTTTGTTTATAAAAAAATTAAATAGATAAAAAAAAGAAACATGTGGTAAGTACAAAAATCTAGCACTGTTAGCCAAGTCAGCAACATTAACAAAAAACTTGACGTTGGGCTATTTTCACAACAAATTGAAAATTTAGATATTTTATCATCACTTTTAAAGTTTGGGCTAGTATTGCAAAATTGAGTAAAGTTTGAGACTTTTTTAATAATTAACCCATAAATTTATGAAAAGGAATATTAAAAACATTTTATGGATTAGTGACATAAAAGATATTTCCAAAGCTAAAGTAAAATAGAGGGATGTTCATATGCCAAAGGAAGAAGGCGAGTTAGACATACAATCTATTAGACTGATGAACAAAATGATCTATATACATGCATGTAAAATTTTTTTATTGATGATGAATCTTTATAAGTGAAATAGATTCATTCAAACTTTTTGAATAGGTGAAATGTTTAGTTGCAAAATAAGGAACAATGACATCTTGCTTCCTAAGACAAATCCTTAATATAAACGATAATGTAAGAGGGGTGATGAAAACCTTATTGAAAATAGTAAGTAAACTTTTTTTTGTTTTAATAACTAACATCCCGTAAGGCCTCTTGAACATCTCATGTCCTTAAGATCAACCATTGAAGTCTTATAGCTGACATGAGGGTAGATTCTTTCATTCTAAATAAAATTTGGCAATGACCAATATATATATTTTAGAGTTACTTCAAAATTAAGGATTAATTTCTCCACTTACCGACCTAATATTGATAGAGATGATTGTTTGATTTGGATAATACACCTTTCATAATGTTTGATAATAATTCATGTTATCAACAACTTAGATGTTGTAATCAAATAACTCCTTGATAGAAAGTTTTGTGGTGTTAGTTCTGGATGAAATAAAAGAAAGAGGTGAATTATGTCTAATAAAATTTTGTCATATTTCTGAACTAATAAATGATTATGAAAATATTATATAAAATAATTGTAAAATAAGTGTAATAATAACTATAGTTGGAAAGAGAGATGAAATTGATTTGTAGTGGTTTAGACAAAGAATTTTTAGCCTACATTCATTCCTTAAGCTCTATTTGATGATTCACTATCTTTTTATTTCAATATGTGAAGAGAAACCTTCTACACAATATCTTCATTATTACTAGTAAAGAGAAATGCTCACAAATCTTGTTTTTCTATACATGAAGAGTGACACTTTACAAATCTTGTTCAAGATCAATTAGAACCGTCAAAAAGTGTAATCTAAGTAATTTTCCTAATTAAAAAAATATGTAACTCAAAAGCTGTTTTCTTTTACCCACAACAATGAACAAAGGCTCAATATATGTTGCGTAATAACAAAATGCATTCTATACCCTCTCAAGGGTTTTAAAAACTCTCTAGTATGCCTAAAATAATTCCCTTAACTTATATATAGCCTATTTATACTCAAGACAACCTAAAATAGTCGTTAGAAATAAAAACTAGCCATTACAATGACTAGTAACAATAACATTGATTGACCATTTTGGTACATTGGTTGACCAATATAGCCACAAACTTATGGTACATATTTTAAAAAGATCTTGTTCGACTAATCTATCCAAAACCTTAATACTCCCTCCTATCCAAAATGAAAGTCGTTTTAGAGGGATTTTAATTATTCAAAATAAGAGTCGGTTGTGACTTTTCATGCATGTTTATAATTTTACTTCCAAAATTACCCTTTAATTTCTATCACATCTTGATTATACAGATTACATTTTCAAGGCAGTTCAACATACAATTTCTCTTATATGAGTAGCACCATTAATACGGGTACATCAAACATTTCATTAGCTTTCTTAATAAGTGTGCATTCCTCTAAAACGATTTTCATTTTGGATAAGAGGGAGTATTAGTTACCTAAATCACCATGTTAGTCTACTAAACTTCCTTAAATAAGTTTTCTAAAAAATTCTCAAATTCTTTTAAAGATCAAAACAAGTTTTGTTTAATGAAAACTTAATTCAAAACCAATTCAATAATTCCCATTTTTTTTAAATATCAAGAGGTTTTCTTTAAAGATCAAAATAAATTTTCTCTTGATCATGAAAGAATTTATGCACTATATCCTTACATGTAAATGATTATGCAATGATTAGACTCCTAATTAATTGAAATGACCAAGATAAGGTTACAAAAAGGAACCATGTGGTTATGTCTAGTAGACAATTTTATAACATTATAGATATTTTTTTCCTAATGATATTTAGAAGAAAAGAGAGTCGATATATGTCAAAGTCCTTCAAGAACAAGTTATTTCTAAACTAGAGGCTACATAAGTTAAAGGTGTATGAGGGTTTAGACCTACATATTAATGCTTTTAATTAAATAGTTAGTGATATTCAAAGGTTTGAGGTAATTATTATGGACAAGGATAAAGAAATAATTTGGTTATGTTCTTTACATCTCTTTCATAAATGTATGGTGACCGTGCTCATATTGGGAAAGGAAACTATTAGTGTGGAAGACATCATTATAGCATTACTTGCTCATAACCAATAGAGATATAATATTAGTGAAAGCTCTTACAGTGAAGGATTGGATATGACACAAAATCAAGATAATTGGAGAAAGCAAAGAAAAAATGGTTATACTAAAAGTAATTTCAGTTCAAAATATAAGAGCAAAAATAATTACAAGTGCAAGTATACTTGGCACATCAAAAGGGATTGTTTAATAAGAAGAAGCAGAATGACGAAAGGAAAACTAATGAGTTACTAAAGTTTGCTAAAGTAATGTAGAAGGATGACTCAGATTATGCTATATGTTTCAAAAATTCAACTTACAAGCTAATGTATTCTAGATATTAGGTGTTCATATCACATTACATAAAACAAGGACCAGTTTAACTCATACAAGTCAAGCAATTTTAGTTTTATCTGCTTGAGTGATAATAAAACTTATACAATAGTTGGATTAAGACAAGTCAAAATTAAGATGCAAGCTGGTATTATTAGAATATTGAGTGATGTTAATCATACCAAAATGAGAGAGAATTTGATTTCTTTAGGGACTTTACATGTAAATGATTTTAGTTATAAAATTGATAAGAATAAGCATTGGATATATTTAAAGGATCGAGACTTAAGGTGAAGTTTATTAACTTTATTAATTATTTCTCTAAAAAAAATTGTTTACATTTATGAAACAAATTTTTTTAAAAGTCTTTACTAAGCTTAAATTTTGGAAACTAGAGGTTGAAAGGTAAAAAAGCCTAAGTACTTGTGAGTAGATATTAGTATTTACACAAACTCACTATTCTAAAAATTTTGAAAGGAGCATGATATCTAGACATATTTTACCATTTATGAGACACCATAGAAAAGTGGCATTTCAAAGCATATGAATAGATCAATAATTGAAAGGACTGTTTTTAAAACTAAATGCAGGGCTTCTTAAAAGTCTATTAGAGAATTCAATGAGTATGATATGCCATCTCATCAGCTAATCACTACAGGTTTTAGATTGAAGAGTTATATAAGAAGTGTGTACAAGGAATAAATTTGATTATTTTTTGGGTTGAAATTTTTTATTTGTCTCACTTATGTTCATGATTCCAAAGATAAGAGGTCAAACTTAGACATCAAACAAATGTGTCTTCATAGGCTATCCAAAAGTTGTCAAAAGATACAAGTTTTGTAATTTAGTATTAAAGAAAATCGTGATCAGTAAGGATGTGACGTATGATGAGTAGTCTATGTTGAAATATACATACGAAGATGCTATACACAAGTCATCAAGAAGTAATACTACTCCAAAAGAAATACATTTAGAACGAGAAAAACCTATTATAAATGTTAGAAGGACTGAAAGTTCTAGTTTAGAAGCTTAAAAAACTATTTTAAGCATAAAGTAGCATCATATTATAGCCACAAATAGAGCTAAATGAATCATTAGACCTCCAAACAAGCATGGTTAGGAAGACTCAGTCTCTTTTGCACTTATATCAATAATAAAGCTCTAACTATTTTTTAGGAGGTTGTGAATAGCCAAGAGGAAGATACATAGATGGATGTTATTATAGAGGAAAGGAAATGAAGTCATTAGATAATTAGCAAATACGAGAGCTATTTAGCTTCCTAAATGTCTATAACATGCAGACGGATGTACAAAAGGAATCCAATAGTAATATAAAAAGAAGGGGAAAAAAAACATATGCCTCACCTATTGACAAAAGGGTATTCACAATAGAAAAGGATTGACTATGATGAAATTTTCTCCTATAGTCAAACATACTTCCATCAAGATAACGATAGTATTAGTAGTTATTCTGGACATACACTTAAAGAAAATGGATATGAAGAAAACTTTTCTTCATGACGATTTTGAGGAGAAAATTTATATAGAACATTCAAAAGGATTTAGTCAACTTAGAGGGGAGCATTTGATTTGTCAATTAAGGAAGTTACCTTATGGGTTAAAGCACTCTCCACGGTAATGTTATAAATAGTTTGACTCTTACTAGATATAAATTGGCTATATGAGATGTGAATATGGTTGTTATATATGTTAAGAGCCTTATTGATGGCTCTTTTATTTTTACTGCTATATGTAGATAATATATTAATTACTTTCAAAAGTAAGCATGATGTGAATGAACATAAAACCTCACTAGCATAAGAGTTTAATATAAAGAATTTGGATGTTGCCATGGAGATTTTTAGAGTAGAGATTCATAAGGATAAGAAATCTAGAAAACTATGGTTCTATTAATTCAATTATATTGAGAAGGTGTTAGATAGATTTGACATTAGCAATGATAAACTAATGAGTACTCTATTGATAAATCACTTGAAAATTTTCCTCGATTAATGGCTAAAGACATGCATAGAGATTGAAGATATTTCTACAGTTTTATATGCTAATGCTATTAGATGTTTATATATATGATAATTTGTACTAGGCTTGATTAACTTATATTATTAATCAAATTAGTAAGTTTATGGAAAAACCTTGAAGATATCATTGGGAAGTAGTCAAATGGAATTTTAGGTACTTAAAAGGTACTATAAACTATGGAATTATGTTTAGCATTCAGTGAGGTGATTTTTTGTTTTAGATATGTAGATTGAGACTATGCAAAGTATGTAAATAACATAAGGATTATCACATGATATGTTTTTACTCTTACATAAAGGCCTATTTGTTGCGAATCAATAGTTCATCTTATAGTTATCTTATTTACAAATGAAGTAGAGTATATGGTGGTAGCTAAAGCTACTAAGGAAGCTCTATGACTTATAAGGCTAGTGAAAAAAATGGTTATTGAATAAGGTGGAGTTTAAACATACTATGAAAACTAAAATATCACTTATTTGGCAAAGAATCAAGTATATCATACTAGACCGAAGCATGCAAATGTGATGTTCAAATGAATAGGGATTTTATTTCATTTTATCATATCTTGCTAGAGAAGGTTCATGCTTTTGAGAATGTAGTTCATATGTTGACAAACTTGCTTACAATGGATAAGTTTAACTATTACTGGGATTTGATCAATGTCTCTAAATGTTAGATAAGGCTACTATGTAACCTATGTGATGTGTATTTTCTAAGATAGAGATTATTGTATATGATTCATATATATGGGCATGTAATCTTGGAGTATTTATTTGAATGCCTAACACAAAGTTATATACTAAGGCATGTTCTTCTTTAAAAAGACAAAGTGGAGACATATCTTGATACATGGTTAGCTTAGAAGGCATAACTTAAAATAAAGTAATTACAAAGGAGCACAAGGCCTGAAATATGTGCTTGTCTATTCTCTTGTCTTCCTCTAGAAGAAAGTATCAAGAAGTACACAACTTAGAGCATAAATGTGTTTATGCTCATATTTTATGCTTATGTTTCTAACTAGAAAGATTTATGTAAATGTAGTGCTAGACATAATCCAGGAGATGATTATGTCCCATATCGTATCTATATCAGTTTTCATATTTAAAGGATGATAGATGTTGATGGTCTTTAGGGTTTTTATTAGGTATCTGATCACTTTGCTCTCAAAGATGTAAGTATACATTGGGTGAACCTTGCTAAATTCTTTTCTTTTTTTCTTTATTATTCTTGTTGAATATTTCTCAATACTTGGTATTGACATCTCTTCATTTGTACCATTCATATTATGCCCTTACTATACTCAGAGGAGCCAATGTATAATATAGTATACTCTAATCCTATAAACACATTGCTTGAAAAAAAATACCAAGACCACATCAAATGACAACCTTCTAAAAGATCCAAATTACTTTTAAAGTCTTGAAGGAGATATATAATACCTTTTGTTCAAATGCCTAGATCTTTCATTTAGAATTAGCTATGTGTCCTAGTTTATGCATGCTTATAATTTTATGAATTTAAAAATGGTTTTACATATCATATGGTTGTCAAAAGGAACTATTAATATGGGTCTACACTTTACTTCCATCATTACTTTTGATTTATATACTTTCTTATATGCAGATTGGGCATATTTTCTAACTACAAGCACTCTACCACCAATTATTACACTTCTTTAGAGGTAATCTTATAAGATGGTATGTGAAGAAATAACATACATAACTTCATACACTCTAACTAACATTTCTTTAAAAGATAATTGCATTCCACTTACTTCTCCTTTGGTATTCTGTTATGATAACCTTAAGGCTAAAGGTATATTTTGCTCTTTAACATTTCAGTTAAAATTTAACTTATACCTTGCGGTTTCACATTCTATAAAAGAAGAATATAATGTTTTAAAAATATTTAAAATATTCTTTCAATTGACGAAATTGATAGGATTCCATCAAATACACTGACATGGATTTTTTTTCTAACCTTTTGAGGTCCACTTTAACAACTTCAAATGCTAATATATGAAGTGAATCACACGTTAGTACAATGCTTATAAAACGATAACGAATACACGAAAAAGGGGGGTTGAATTGTGTATTCCCCTTTTTAAAAACTCTTTCAAAACTGTTTTGTTAAAAAACAAATTCTTTTACAGAAAACTTCAGTAAACTTGTGTTAATCAAAACTTTGAAAAACTTGTTTCGAAATTTAAGTAATA
>JANZLD010000003.1:38364865-38375342 GCA_026413575.1 Erythroxylum carthagenense | reverse complement strand
CCTTTTTATAAAAAATATATAAACAAAGGTTGCATATCTGATAACCTTCTCTTAAATTTCTTATGGATCGGGCCAAGTTGTGTTGTATTTTGTGACATTCACCGCAAACTCAAGTTGTCTATGTAATTTATTTACTTTCCTTCTGGTTGGTTACGTATTGTCTCATGAAAATACCATTTAGTCGTTAGGTATGATTTGATAACTTGAAGCAAACGTTAAAGGATTCAATTACGTTACCCTTTTTCTTGGTAGTTTTTAAAGATCTTTATTAGTATACCTTTAAGTACGAGATCATCATTTTCTTGTCCATTTTTCTTAATTTATTTATGCAAGCTTATCTTCACAATTTAAATATTATGCATTCAAACTTTTTTGTAAGAAAAAAGTCTAAATTGGTCCTTCAATTTTGATAATTAGGACTAGAATTTTATTTTTGCCAATTTAACCTTAAACTTACTAAAAGTTTGTCTTTGGATCCTCATTTCATCAGTAGATAAAATTTGTGATGCTCTTTTCATGCAAGTGCTACTGGTTTAATTAAAAGAGAAACCATTAAGGATGTTTTAATATTTTCAAGTAAAATTAGGGAACACCATTTCATTCCCCCGTTCCTCTTTCTTTTTCCCTAGAGTTTGCCGGCTTCCTTTCTCCTTTTTCTATTATCGAGCATCTCTCTCTCTCTCTCTCCCCCGGTGCCCCTCTCTATTAACTACTATCTTCCTCTAGGTCAACAAAAGCAAGCTCTAAATTTAGGTCTTTTCATATCCAAATAAGTGAAACACGACTTGGTTTTCCCAAAGTTAGTAATTTAGGCACGAATACCTATTTTTGGCTATATGAGAATTTACACCAATCGACGTTTCAACAATTGTGAAAAGTGATAACATTGATTAGGCCTTCAAAGCTCAAAATTCAAAATTATAGTTGTTGCAACATAAATAATGCTTGTGTTATTTTGTTTAGATTACTACTTGTTCACAAGAAATTTTCGTGCTCAAAGGTTGAAATTGAAAATGAAGAGAGTGTTCTTATACAGGTGCATTCAAAATGTCTCACAGGATAAATATTTGCATTTGTCAAAAGTGATTGTGGAAATTAGCTAGCATTTGTAATGTAGCAGATTGAGGTTGTTAGCAGGGGTGTAGTATAACTCTGTGTGCATAACTAAATTAATTTAACTTGGCTATCTTAAATCATTGAAGATGTTGTATGTAAAGGGTGATATATAGATGTTAGATATTTGATTGGGATAGGCTCTCATCAACCATAATAAATAGTGAATCTTCCAAATCAACTGGCATAAGTCATAGTGAAAAGCAATATGATGAGTAAGTTTCTGCTTGATATAAAAGTCGAAGCCTTTTGACGACTTCTTGAACTAACGACAATTATGAAAAAAAAGATGTTATGAATACTATTAATTATAAGATTGTTATATAAAGGGGTTGTAATTTTTCATATGGATGGATAAAGATTTAAGTCAAAAGGAAAAACCAAATATAAATAAATTGGAAGTCAAAATAAAAAGGTTGAAACTTGAGAACAAGAAGTTAAAAGATGGTTAATGCATGGATAATATACATGAGCTATATGATGAATTGGCATAAGTGAAAATGATATTGAAATGATACAATATTTGAGGTAACAAAACTGCAAGGAAGATCATTTGTTATAAGATATGTGATATAACATTTGTACCTATATTTGTAACGCCCATTAATGAGAAATTGAAGAATATAAATTTTCATTAAATTTAAATTTCATTAATAAAAGAAATGATACATCTTGAGGTGTATTTAAAGTGTTAATATAGTTATAAGTATTCAGCTACAGATGTAAGTTGCACTTATCAAATACAACTTTTGTTATCTCCACTTTTCCTCACATATGTAACCTAACTTGGTTAGGGTATTAGGCATACATCTACTCTAGTACTGGTAGTTACCTCCATCTCACCTATTCAAGATCTCTTGGGGCATGCATCTGTTCATGATCAAGTTATTGCTTACGTTTCAATCATTTTAGATTTCTTGGTGCATCTTTTAGTTATGGTAGGTTATGGATCAATCGCTAATGTAGAGATAGCCAGGAGGATCACGGAAGGTGAAATAGGCCTAACTCTTGAGCATATCCTTTTAATTCAGGTATTTCCTTTCCATATTTATACAAATTTCTAAAGACATGAGTATAAATACCTATATGCATTAAGATACATCCTCATCTACTTTTAATTTTTACTTGATTTGCTTGTTAGGCTTCTTGGAATGATGAATTAGTTTCATACCATTGATCGATTTGAGCATCCCTCATTTAGTATTCAATTAACCATCATTCCAAAATTTGTATTTTTGGAAGAACAACTATTGACACTTCAAATAGTTAGTCGCCTTTCCTAATAGTTTGATTTAGGTATGCTACAATTGGAGAATTGATCAGTGTTCCTTGAGTAGGTTTATAGTTTTCCTTAGCAGTTGGTCTTGATTTTTCTTTTTGCCTTGATGTAGTCATAGGTTTCTCTGATTCCATTTCTTATAAACTAGCCTTCCTAAGGCTAACTTAAATTCCAAAGAGGACTGAATATTGCTCCATCTTTTTTTCAGCATAGCTTTAGGTATACTAACTAGGTTATAGGGTAATGGGTAGGGAAAATTTGTGTAGTATTGGTGCATATGAGACATTTTGTAATATCTTACCTCCAACAATCGTGAAGAGATTAAATTGTTAGATTGAGTCAAATTAGCTATTTCATTTAAGAATTTACAAGGTGCATTACATTTACATGCATAATATTCGTATATACATATGAATCATGATTTAGAAAACATTGCAATATAGTATATACACTCAATTGACATATTTCAGCCTATGGAATGAACATGAATGTGATATGAATGTGCATTCCCAATGTTTTGCATTTTGATTTACAGATAACATGAATTGATGGATTATAATTAGTGAATTGGGAATTTGTTGTTACAATTGAGTAATTGATGAGGTGATATGTGTATCTAGTTTTAAAAAAAATGTTAAGACAAATTTATACATAGGAATTTAAGTTGATTAGGCCTATGAAATGGTGACATGTGGCATTAGGAATAAGTGAAAAATGGCTCAGTTAAATGGATGATAAGTGGCTTGAGTATAATTGAGACAAGTGGCCTTTTAAGTTTGTGACAAATAGCACTTTAGACTTGCGACATATGGAGCAATAGAATAGTGACATGCGTAACTTTACAAATGGTGACATATATAGCTTTAAAATTGGTGACATATGTAGCCTTATAAGTAATGGCATATAGATGCTTAAAATGAGTAACATATGAAGCCTAAAGTAAGTGACACATGGACCGATAGAATAGTAACATATGGACCAATAGAAGGATAACATATGTACCAATAGAATGGTGATACATAGACTAATGGAACGGTGACACATAAATTAGTTTGACCTTCTTGAATTTTCTAGAGAAAATGGATGAAAAGGCAATAGAAGCAAGAATGAAGGTCTGCCTTAAGGTTAGAATAGGGAGAAAAATGAAAATGAGAGGACACGGAGAGAAAAAGGGGAAGAGAAGGGGAAGGAAAGAAGTTATCAAGGTAAGCTCAAATTCTGGTTTCAATTTCATCTTTCTATTTTTATCTATCTTTCATATTCGTATAGCATGAATTTGAAGAAACTCAAAGAATGAAAGTTTTAGATATAGGTCTTAGCTTCACCTCTGTGAAAGTGGCTTAACAAAATCATGACTAGAGCTCGAGTTATGCTTCTTTACCTAATACTGCTTGTGATAGACCCTTGTGCAAGAACCTTGTATTATTTCCTAATTTTTGAGGAATTTAGAGTCCAAATTAGTGAAAGTATAAAACATAAAAATGATTATTGATGTCTTATTAATGCTTCTGTAAAATGGTTTTGTTAGGAGATATATTGATAATGAGTTATTGGGTGTTGAGTATTGGTTTTTAGTCTGTCTCTTACCAAAAACATGACATAATTTGGATGAAGATTATATTTTAAAGGGAGATGAAGTTTGTGTAATTTTTGAATCTGTTAAGATTAATTGAATTCTAGTTTCGGGTGGCATAAGAATCATGGCATTTGAATTTTTATAGGGAAGTTATGATTAAAAGAAGACAGCTTGTTCATAAAGGAATATTAGGAAGAAAAGAATGTAATCATTGCACATAAGTTTAGGTTAGCTCGATGGTTGGGGAGACATTGAGCTGAATTAGTAAGTGAATTATTGACCTATTGATATTAGTTAGAATAACATTTATGATGATTGATTAGAGATGAATTTGGTTGTGGTGGTATATGAATATGAGATACATTTTGAGTAGTAAATACATTGTATATTTGTATGTATAAAGGCTCGAGAGTTGTGGATCAAGGAGCTCGTACTGAGGATTGTTGAAGTCAAGGGAGTGTACACCTTCTTTTAAGGTGACTCTCTCAAATGGGATTAGGACATCCCAAGACATGCATGATGACTTGTATGTGAATTTTAAACCTAGGTAATGCGTAGAATTGAATCTTAAGTATATGTTAGTATACTTGTGTATTTAATAAACAACATTGTTTTGAAACTGATGTTTTTATTAGTATTTTGATAAATGAAATTGTTTTCAACAAACTTATACTTGAGGTGTAAAGGACAATGTTTTATTTTCTGAAACTACATTTTTGAACAACTTTGCAATTGGAGTGCAAAAGATGACTTTTATTGCATGAAATAATATTTTGAAACTTACATATGTATAACCGAGTCATGTATACTGCATGTTTGTGTTCTTTTTTATCTTAGAGTCATGACAAGGTTCCATTTTATCAGTTGGACCGATAAATAAAGATATGTTGCTTATTTGATTTTTGTACTTTATATTTCTATATGATTTTTTCATGAATGGTGAGGTAAAGATTGACCAATCGTGTGCTAGGTACAACAAGTTAAGTGATCCCCATACTCTTGACGCTGGTACATAAAAGTCGAGTCCCTGTATTGACACCTTCTACAGGACTTGCAGGTAATTTCACACCTAAGGTCTGGTAATCGACGAGGTCATAACGCTATTATCGACTATAGTCCAGACTTTCACAAATGAAATTCAAGCCAACACTAGGAATTGGTGGGTGTGCACACTAGTTTGGCCAACCAGTGGCGATACATACAGTTGTTTTGACTTATTCTGATATTTGTTTTCTAATGAGATTTGATTTATACATATGATGTTTTTCTGCTTTTGTGTACTGGAACTAGAACTTATATTCACCGGATGGGTGATTAATAGGTTAGGCCTAGGTGAATCCTAACCAATATTTGTTGAGTCATAGGCTAGGCCTATGTGTTTCTATGTCATTATGTTCACTTCATAGGTTATCTACACCGTCTTGGTATGTATCGAGTTCTATTTGCGATATATGTTTTTCCTGCTTACTGAGTACATAGTGTACTCACCCCCTCCGCTTTCCAACCATGCAAGTTAATTTGGTGAGCTTGAGGCTCTAAGTGTATCGTGTAATCTTTTAACATTTTCAAGGCATCATCACTCAAGGGTAGTCTCTGTTTGTACTTTTGTTATATAGTGGCTCATGAATTAAATTTTTTTAATTAGGTTGGTTATGTTATATTCTTTATGATTTTATAAATTAACTCTTGACTATCTTGTAGTTTATAAAAGACCTTATATATAAACCTTTGGTATTGTCGTTAAGATTGCTTTTGAGTGGACTTAAAATTCCAAAAGTTGTTGTAGAGTTTCAAATGTGAATATAGAAGTGCATTTAAAACTGATTTATAAGTATTTTAATTGAGTTTTGGGATATCAAAATATAGCCATTGTGTTGTCCAAATGTTTTCAAAGGATATTAGTTAGCCTTGCATAGTCAGGTTAAGGGCACTATGAGTATCCTTAACCTGGGCATGCGACAATTGTCATGTGCCCGATGTGATTTCGGGTCGTGACATATTTGTCATCTTTAGTGAATCCACTCCATTGTTTCCTTGTGAAAAGTTTCCCTTGAATAGTTAACTACAAGATGAAGGAGATTTTAAAGATGACTTGGGGGTACCAAACTAGCCTCAGCCATTGAACCTTAGGATTTCTTGTTTTGAGGGTTTCTCTATAGGATTTATTGGAGAAAATCCTAAGGCTTGATGTACCCAATGTATGCAGTCCATTGAGTTATTAGAGATCAAAGCAATAAAGGCTAAGGAGGATAAGGCAGACCAATATTTTGAAATGGTAGGGCATCGTAATACTATACAAAATAATTAAACTTAAAACTATAGCTAGTGATAAGTCTAAGTCGATCCCACAGAGAGTATGTGTAAAGCTTTTTTAATGAGAAGAATTTTTGTTTATGATATTTTTGGGGTTTTATAAGTTTTTGAATAACAAAATAAATTAAATTAAACTAACAAAAACAAATTAAAGAAAACAATTAAAAGGTGATAAAAATGATTACTACGTTAAAGATTGGGTCTTCGGTTCACTCTAGACTAAGCATATTTCATTGTTTTGATATCCTTATACCTTTTATAGCAACTATTGATCATAGATTAACAAAAAGCTCTATCAATCCTGATTTTTCCTTAAGTTGTGTTTAATTAAAATAAGCTCTTTAATTAAACCTAGCTATCAGACAACCTAGAACCAGGTCTCTAGATTTAGTCAGATAGCGACATTAATAATAAGGAAAACAGACCAATCTAGGAAAAAACCATATAAGCTTAGGCCATTTAACATATGTTACGTTATCCCTAATGACTCAATGTCATTAGTTTCCACAAATGAATCCAAACATAACGATTATGTATTGTATTAATGATTCTAGCAATGGGTTCATATACAAACAATTAAACGATAACGAGAATATGATCATCTATACATAAATACCCAAATCAATTAAACAAAGGATACCTTAGGCAATCCTTAAAAAGAGAAAGAACAACAAACACAATGTAGATACGCCCAAATGGGTTCTTCAGCGTCTATTTCTCCTCCGAACCGCGTTAGGGAAGCTTAACCCTCTATAGATCTCCAACATATGCATGCTTTGCCCCTCATTTCTATCCCAAAACGATTCATAACCTATTAGCTACTCAAATGTCATTTTATATTAAAAACTAGGGTTTTGAGGAGATATACAGTTTGATACACAACCGTGTATCAAACCATATATGACAAGAAATCTCCCTAATTCACGACTCTACGTGATTGGATACACGACTGTGTAACTATCCATATAAGTCAAACATTTATCTTTCGAATGGATACACGATCGAGTATTTTTCAGATCATCTTAAAAGCTTCATTTCCTTGGATTTTCTTATTGCATCTTTGCCCTAATCCTTCTCCTCATTGTTCCATAATGACAATTGAGTGTGAACATTAAGAGGATGGGTCAAAAAATGTGCTTTTAACTCATTTTAGCTCTTATGCTTCCAAATTGTACCTAAAACCAAATATGAACCAAAATGAGTTTCTTAAACATTTCATAACATTAATCACTAAGTGTTGTGTGATAAATGTATAATCATTTAAGCATATATCAAGAATTGATATTAAATCCATTAGTTACTATATAAAGCTTTAATAGGAATAGTTTGTTTAAGATGGGAATAACAAACATTGCCTAGAAGATGACTAGCAAGAGTCCACAAGTCAGTCTAGAACTTGGTCATTAAGCCTTCTCCTAAAGAATTTTTGAACTTGCCCCTAACCTCATCCCTTATGTTCAAAATGATAAGCAAAGTTTAAGAGGTGTCAGATTTAGGTTTATAAGTCCAAAGACTTGAGTGGTTTAAGTGATAAGAGTGAACCCATCTCACCTATAAAGATTCACTATCTGTCATCAACTTCTATAATCTCTTGACTGTAAGAGTGGTATTGCTTAGCTTCAAGGAGATAATATAAAGCCCCTTTCTTCCTTTAAAAGGTAAATTGTCTTCTAAGCTACCTTGGTCACACCAGACTGTATGAACCTCCTTAGGATCCTCTCTATTGTTTTAATGATGGCACAAGGAAAATCAATATAAGTTATTTAATGCATGCGTAAGGATTTCAACACAACATTTATAAGTTGAACACATACTGCAAAAGATGGAGATTGGTTGCATTATATTTTAATTCTTTTTCTAATTCTTTCGATTAAGGTTAATAATTGCCTAAAAGATGTTCTCTTGTATGAGATAGGGAGGCCCAAAAATGTAAAAAGGAGCAAGTATTCATTGATTTTAGTGAATGAGGGTATCTAGAGAGATAATTGAGTAGTTGATAAGGATAAGAAGACGTGGCTATTCTTTTTATTCATTAATAAACTAGAAAGACCTCTAAAGATTTTAGTTGCATTCATTAAAAGCTTTGATAAAGTGTGGATAAATTGAAAATAGTAGTAGTAGGTCCTCTTATCTTTAACCTTTTATATTTCTTGTGAAACCTAAAAGGTCTCTCTAAAATGATTGTGTACCTAATGAATCTCAAGAGCACCTATATGGTAAGTTTAAATAAGTACAGTGTTAATGGGGTCTCCTTGTCTAACTCCTTTCCCCACTTTTGGATAACTAAATAGGAATTCAGTTAATTAGAATGCTATAGAAAACTATTGAAATGCATTATTGTATCCAATTTATAAAAGTGGAAAGAAATCCCAATGCCTCTAGAGTATGAATGATAAACCTCCAATTTAGGTTATCAAAGTCCTTTTGAAAATCGACTTTAATTGCACAACATTTACGAGATCCTTTCTTTCCCTAATTCTTAAAGAGGTCCTGAACTATAAGTATATGGTCTCCAATATTCCTATCCTTAATGTAGGCTTTTTGTGATCCATAAATTAAAGTTTTAATAACCTATTTGAGCTTATCTACAAGTAGATTGGAAATCACCTTATACATAAAGTTGGAAAAAGAGGCCTCAATTCTTTAAAAAAGCTAAGGTTTAGGATCATAGGAGTCAAAGTCATAAAGATATTGTTGAATTCTTTTAACATATTCCCTTTTTTAAAGAAGCTTAGAACTACCTTAGTTATTTTATCCTTGACTAGATGTCATGATTTAAAAGAACATGCCATTAAAACAGTTAGGGTCTGGTGCTTTGTTAGGCTTAAAGTTAAATACCACTTTTTTAACATCTGATGAGGTAAATGGGGGCTATTTGAGCATTATAACATTCTTGAGCAATTATGTCCACCATAAAGGAATTGAGAAGAGTGGCGGAAGAGGAAGTTTGATTATGTGTGCCTAGAGTCTCAGAAAAATTATTAAAAGCAACCTTTAAAAGCTCCTTTTGAAAAGTAACTAAAGAGCTATCATTAGTCTACAGGGAGGATATTTTATTTAAGTTCCTTCTAGCTAATAGAGAATTGTGAAAAAATATAATTTTTTATCCCTATTTGAGAACCATTAAATTGTTAACCTCTAATTGATAAGATAGTGATGAGCTTTAACAATCGTTAAATGATTGGCCAAAGTAAACTTCTCTTTAGCCTGAAAGGATCTATTCATAGGGTCTAAGTATAAAAGTAAAGCTTTATCTAGCTTACCTTTTATTCTTGAAAAGGTATAATTAAGGTTTCTATATCTAGCTTAAGTTTAAGTTCAATTTTTATGTTCTTAAGCTTCTCATTACAAATAAAGGAGGGAGATCCACTGAAACTAGTATTAAGTCCTTTCTAACTACCTCTTAAATCCTTTCCTTATTTAATAGATAGTTATTGAATTTCAAGGGATGGTGCAAGGTATTACCATCGTCCACCATCATCCATATTGTGAATTGAGCTTGGGAATATTCAGAGAAGTAGAAGTCCCTAGACACTACTTTGAAGTGTGGAAAAGAAGATAAGCAATTGGAGTTTACCATTGCTCTATCTAGTTTTTTTAGAAACCAATTTCCCTACTGCATATTACTTATAGTAGAAAAGTTGCCTTCATAATTGAGACCTGTCAACTCAATAGTTGTAATACAATTAGTAAGTTCATTTCTAAAATTTTGAAGATTTGCATTACCTGAGCTTTCAAGAGAGAAAATGTGTTATTAAGTCTCTTACCACCAATCAGGGAGAATTTATATTAGAATGAATATCTTTTAATATGTTCCACAAATCACTCATCTAGAAAGCATGGTTAGAGCATAAAAGAAGGATATATCGCTAATGATATTATTGTGCAGTAGGAGTTCTAGATGTAATAGATGATTAAATAAGATGGAGCTTAGAATCCTCAATATCTATTAATCATATTCCACAATAATTCTTCCTCACTTTTACTTTTATTGTAGCATCCCCTTATCGTAGGGTACATATCGGGACACCCGAAGGTCGCTCCGACACGTATCCCACGATAAAGGTGCACTACCAGAAAATTTCACTAACAATCCATATGGCATCGCAGTAATTAAATCACAATATATCAGAAATCAGTAAATTAAAATCCAAAATAATAATATGATACAGTCATCCAATGTCAGAATAGACAAG
>JANZLD010000003.1:38344157-38355787 GCA_026413575.1 Erythroxylum carthagenense | reverse complement strand
ATAATTTCTTAACTAATTCTATATATTTTATTATTATCAAAACATAAAGGGATTTAATTTGTTAACCACCATTGGTCTAACACTTTTGAGAAGGATGATTTTATAGACTTGTTAGAAGATGAGTACTATATTGTTACCCAAAGAAATATACAAAAAAACCAAATTATATTAGACATGGAATTTTTGGCCTCTTTTGTCAACTTTGCTATTGTATTGTAATTGCGTGGTTGAAATTAGGTGAAAATTTATGACATATTATATTTCTACTTCCATGTAGACACTCATGTTTAAGTAGTTTATTTAAACGTATACGTTGGAAATTCATATTGATTTAGTTTAATCTATTATCTACACTCTTCTCTCGATTTAATTGAGTGACAGATCAGGTATTGCTATCTAAATGTTTTCCTATGTTGGGATACAATTAAAAGATCCATATTTCCCTATTTATAACATAAACATAAATCAAATCGTTTTACTTAATTAATTATTCTGCTTCAATAAAACTTCAATTCTATAACTATCATATTTTGATTAATATTAATAAAAAATCTACCCTTTTAATTTTTTATTTTATACAAAATGTCCAAGACAAATCTTAAGTTATGAAGATGAAAGCAACACATTACTTTTCTCTTATCCATTTTACTATTTTGACAAACTAAAATGTATCATGAAGCATTAGAGCATACATTAAAGTGATAAGAAGAGACATATGAAGTTTTAACTGTTCTTATTAGTTAGTTATGCACTAAAGTTTATAACTATTTTCTTTATTGTGTTTAATGACAATTAATATAGGCTTCATATTTAGTTCATAGCTAATGAAAATGTAGCCTAACTTGTTTCTAATGTTTGTTGTTTTGGTTTCTTAAGATGCTTACTATTTTAAAGCTAATAATAAAACTCTTTGTAATGTAGATGGTGGTAAATTTTAAATTTCATTATAGTGGAGTATTGGAAAAAAAGGATGAGAGCAAAAATGTTAGGGGCAAGATCAAAAGGAATAATGGTATTGATGTTGACGAACTTAGTATATTAGGACTAAAGGAGTATTGAAAGATAAAGAACAAATTTATACTTATGTTTTACAAATTTCCAAAAGAGCCAATGAGATGCTTGAAGGAGTTGAGCTTACACCATGATAAGGATATGTTGTCAATGCTTTAGCACATGAAAGAATTGAACAACTGCAACATTGAAATATATTATGAGCATAATTATGATAATCCTGTAACCGATGGTGAAGAAATTGATTTTGATATCGGCAATGAAGAGTGGTTTTTTCTAAGTTCAAGTGAAATATGATAATGAAGATTTTATTGTTATAGAGATGAGTGAATTTGAAAATGATATAAGGGATGATGGATATGTTATTGCAAGAGCTAACAAGAAGAAATATGGGAAGAAGGTAGGTAGTGGATTTGAATTTGATGATGTTGTGGAATCGGTGAAAAAATAATGTAGTCATGAATAGCAAACTTATTCAAAGAATTCATAAAGAGAAGTAAGGAGTTCACATTATTAATGTAGTGAATACAAGGACAGTGATATTGAAGTTTAATCACCAATATATAGTGATGATGGTAGCTGTGAGGCCTCTAACATAAGGAAGAAATATATTGTTTTTAATCCAAAAGTAGATATGAAAGATTTTTTGTTTGAAGTTAGCGTGAAGTTTATGGATGAGCTTAAGTTTAAGGAGGCAATAAGAAATTATGGATATGATGTTTTAATAACGAGATCTAATATAAGAATACGATCATGTTTGTGATCCACATTTTCTCTTTGGGGTTTATACTAGTTGCATTGGAAATGACAGTATTTGTAATTAAGATATTGGAAAACAAGCATATTTGCTAGAAAGTATAAAGAAATAAGCAAGCTAGTAAGAAGTGGACATCAAATGAATTCTTACACAAGTACAAGAGGAACCTAAACTGGCCAATTAGCAAGATGAAAGATGATCTTCAAAAGAAGTATGCATTAAAGGGGACTAAATCTCAAAGTTATAGGGCTAAATGGGAAGTTATTATGATGCTACGAGGATCCATAGAAGGGCATTACGCAAAATTATGATCTTATGGATAAGAATTGCGAAGGGTCAATAAAGAGGCCAATTCATTATCCAAAATAAACATGATGAAAAGTCTAGACAACCAATGTTTAAGAGGTTTTACATCGGATTTAGTGCATTAAAGTATGGTTTCCTTGGTGGTTTATGAAAATTAATATGGTTGGATTTTTTTAACAACATTTCTTAAGGGTGCTTTGTTAACTACAATTAGGCGTAATGGAAATATTCTTATGTGCCCTATATGTTAAGCTGTGATTGAGGGAGAGAATTACCAATCTTGGCATTGCCTTTAAGTCTTCTTGTTGAAGATCTAAGCATAAATGGGAATTCATAGACTTTTTGAAGAGATCAACAAAAGGTGCCTGATATGTCTTCTATTTATGTTTTGAATTATCATATTTATATTATATTGTTTTCTGCATTCTTTTTTTTTAGGGTTTAGTGGATGCATTGAACAATCTCTTCTAAGAAGATGAGTATAGAAAATGTGCCTGATATGTCTATACCAATTGGTCTAAATTACATAAAGGCCAAACATATAGAAGCTTATTTCAATAAGTGGTTAATTGCATAATCGATATGAAATTTGATGAAATAATGGTTAAGTTGAAGATTGTTTAAGAAAAGGCTTACTATGATCAAAGTAAGGAACTCCAAGATTTTTGTGAAAGCATTTGTTAGCAGAAGATCCAAAGTGTAAAATTGTTCACAGCAACATTAGAGACATTTAATAGATTCATTTGTGCAGCCCGATCAAAAGCTTGATCAATATGCTAAAGGATATTTGAGTTGCTTTAATGACTCAAATTCATGAAAAAAGAGATATGATGATCAAATCCACAAATGATATATACAAGGGTGAGAAAGAAGATAGAGACTGCACAATGAGAAGTAAGGCATTGTATCACCAAGATAAATGAAAGTTTGAAGTTTAAAATAACATATTTTGTAGAGAAGTTTATTGTTAATTTACAGGCAAGAACATGCCAGTGTAGACTTTAGGATTTAACAAGAGTCCCATATAAGCACACGTGTACTTATATATCATATTAGAGGGAGGATATCAATGGGTATGTGAGTCGATGCTGCAAATGTAAATGTTATTTAAAGAGTTATCAATATATCATAAAACTTATAAGTGGTCCAAAAAAATTTCCAAAGATTGAAAACTTTTAGCCTATATTACCTCTATTGATTAAGAAGGTGCATGAAAGGCCTAAAAGGGATAAAAAGGCCTAAAAGGGATAAAAGAAGGGTTAAAAATAAAGAACCACATAATCTAAACAAGTTAAATAAAGTAAGAGTACTAATGAGATGTGAATATTGTCTTGAAGTTGCTCACACTAAAAAAGGATCCAAAAATAAAGACCAACCTCTATGATAACCTGAAATTGCTAAGGTAATTATATATTTATTTGTAACTTTATATAAGCTAAATACTCGTACAAATTGTAAATATATATTGTAGCAGAAACGAGGAAGACCACCAAAAAATTTGACACATACATCCAACATTGAAAATGGTGCAAGAAGATGAAATAGAAAATCAATATTTACAGGATTTAACACTGTAACATCTATCTTAAGAAGGGAGAAAAGGGTGGTGAGTGAATATTCACTTTTAATTTTCAATTTCCCACAACTTTTTTGAAATATCATAAATCTTTATATTTATGTAGGCCATCCAATGATATGGTTTAACGTTAAAAGAAGTTAGTAGGAACACTTATTTTATGGTTTGGTACCAAATTAAAAAAATTTAGCTAATTATTTATCATTTATTCCTGACTAACAATATTATACTTTTTGTTTATTATATTTTATAAATGAGTGGAAGTCAATTTAAATTTTTTGAACCAAGTCAAGCTTCTTAAAATACAAATGCTCAAACAACAACCACAAGCAAGAGAAGATTCAAACTAAGGGCTAAAAAATCAACTCCAAAAAGCTCAAGTTAATGATGATGAATCTGGAGCAAAATGAACTATGTTTCAACATTGTGTTATGATTTGGATATGGATTTAAACTTTCTGTTATGATTTGGATATGGATTTGAACATTGTGTTGTGATTTAGAAATTGACGATGTGACCATTAGGTTGGTATATTTTTGTTTTAGAAATTGGTATATTATGTTGGGTTTGGAAATTGGTATATTTTATTAGATTGGTATATTTATGTTTTTGAAAATTGGTATATGATGTTAGATTTTTATATTTGTGTTTTGGAAATTGGTATATTATATTGTGTTATAGATATTGGTTTATGACGTTAGACGTGACTTCAGGGTTATTGATTACCAATTGAGGATATGTGCTTGCTAATTATAGTAGCCATTAATAATTATCTACAAGAGAAAAAGAAATTTTTTGATGTAAACTGTGTAAAACTAAATAAGAAAGGATGTTGTGACTTTGATTTTTAATCTAAATTATAGTTAAGTGCATATTTGGTAACTTAACTTCACAAAGAGAAGTATGTGTTATATCACACAATCATATTTTAACAATTGAACAATTTGCCATTATGCATCTTCATAACCTATTAGGACAATATCACACAATTATATTTTAAACAATTCATAAAGAATCGACATGTGAATAATAAAGAATAACTTTGAAATATAGATATTTATAAATACATTAAATGTTCCCAAAGTACATAACTAGGATTTTTAAGGACATGAATATAAACTAGTAAGATATAAGCAAACAAAAGCTGTCTTGAAGAATGATGTGTGCTAATATGCATAAGATGCCCAAGATATATAGTCACTTGGAGCTTACAAAATAAAAATACAAATACAAATTTCAAACTTGTGTCATATTTTGAAATTTACTATATAAACTCACCTCCTGCACATAATAACAAATCTTATTAAGAAAAGATGTATAGCAAAAATTTTTACAATAACAAAACCTCAACTCTTTTAACAAGACCATATACCTAAAAGAAACCTATAATTTGAATGATCATTATTCAGTTGTATAACATTAACATCATATAAGCTATAATTGAAATAATCATAACGTGTTGATAAAAACACTAGGGCAATACTCATATTTGAATCATTACATTGATAAAAATATTGACCGATATTAAGCTTACCAATTGGTATCTGTAGCTTCATCTTGTCTTTACAATTGGGACAATCAATATAAGGAATATAGAAAATTACTCAACATCTGGATATCCTATATTATATACTAAATATAATAACAGTAAAAATTACCAATCTTGTTTTACCATTGACCATAATGCATTCTTTTGATAAACTTGAGATTATTTCCTTTCAACTTCTTCTACAAATTGTTGAAACAATAATAAATAGAATTCTTCAATCCATTAACAACGCCTTCACACTCTTTTCATATCAAGTATATACCAAGTGCAAATGAGATCAAATCCATGTATATTTTATTTTTAGCCATTTTTTCTATAATACACATGATATTTAAATATGATTAATAAATATTGATACTACCAATACAATCGTTAATGGTTGTACTTGAGAAAAGGATTTCCTTAGAAGAGGTTATAGATAAAATAATATTTTGTTTTAGGAAAGAACTAAGCATACTTGAAGAATTAATGGAAGTGAAGAAGTAGCTAACAATGAACAATGAACATGTTTTTATATAGCAAACACAACCATGGAAAATCAAGTTGAAACTTCAACTTCATGGTTGTCGATGAATCCAAAACATCAGCAAAATATAAATAGAAGAAAATTCATTTATTTATGAAAAGCAATGAAGATACAAAGAACACATCTAATGTACTAGCTATTTGAAACAAATAAAGGTATAAATTTTCAACTACTTTTATTCTATAAATATACAGATCTAATCAATGTCTTCCCAACATAAGGATAAAATAAAGTCAATATTTGCTCTCTACAACTAAAAAACTCCTAGTCAAGATCATTGCAATGTGAATTAAAAGGAGAGAATTTTGAAGGTTCAATTGTCTTCGTTTAGATCATGCCAATCCAAGTAAATCCAATTAGATACAGATATTGAATATGGTTAAAATCGAGCAAGCATTTCCTCGACCGTGAAAACGGTACATTCAGATACTACAATAGTTTGGATTTTATGCGGATATAGGCATCAATTTAAATGTTTCAATTAGAAAGAACAATGTAATGAATATGATAGGCACACACACCCGACTGTGCTCATGCCTTTCGTATATATTATTATAAAAGGACAGAGTCTGTTACATGATAGCGATGGTAGACATGTTGTAGTCATACACCTGTAAGGTAATAATACAATATGTTCGGTAAGAATTATTACAACGTAAAAAATATTACAACGCTTATTACTATGTAAACGTAAATGTAAACATAAATTATTCCTGAGTTCTAACATTCCCCCTTAAACGAGAGGGTGCTAAAACTAGTCCGAGTTTGGTGTGGTTTTGAGTAAATAGAGAATGAGTTAACACCTTGGTGAGGCAATCTGCAACTTGATGTGATGAAGGTATATAGTGAATATTGATAAAACCTGAAAGTATAAGATCACGAATAAAATGAATGTCGATCTCTATATGTTTGCTACACGCATGCTAAACTGGGTTGGAAGCAAGGGCACGAACACTTAGGTTATCACACCAAATCATAAATGGTTATTGTAAAAATAAACCAAGTTCTGACAGTAATAAACAAATCCATCTAACCTCATCAGCACCATCTGCTAGAGCCTGATATTCAGGCTCCGTACTTGAACGTGAAACAACTCTTTGTTAACGAGAGCTTCACGAGATCAATGCATTTCCAAGATATACACAAATACAAGCCATAGATTTTTGATCGTCAACATCTGTGGCCCAATCTGCATGAGTGAATGCAATCACCTAAAGAGATTTAAAAGGTTTGATGTGTAAACCTAGATGATAGGTACCTTTAAGGTATTTGAGAATACATTTTCCTCCTTGATAATGAACGTCAGTGGGCTGTGATAGAAACTAGCTAAGTTTATTCACTGAGTAGGCTATATTAGGTCTAGTGGAAGTAAGATAGTGAAGAGATCCAATAACTTGTCGATAGAGAGATGAATCTTGCATAGGTTTTCCATCATCTTTGGTGAACTGACGACCAACGACTATAGGAGTGGGTACCGGTGCACAATTTATCATGTTAAACTTTTTCAAAATGTCGAGGGTATATATAGTTTGACTCGGATGAATGCCTATATTATCTCTGCAAATTTCTATCCCAAGAAAGTAATATACGAGACTAAGATCCTTTAAAGAGAATAAGTTGTTCAGCTTCAGAACTAAAGACTTTAGGTAGTTCGGATCATTACTTGTGATCAGTATGTCATCGACATATATGAGAATGAAAACTTTGAGGTTTGTTGTGCATAAGAAGAAAAGTGAAATATCACTTTTAGCATTCTGAAATCCCTAGCGTAATAGTGTCAGTCATAACATGTCAAACCAAGCACGAGGTGCTTATTTGAGTTCGTAGAGTGCTTTCATCAGTTGGCATACATGATTTGGACGTAGATGATCACAGAATCCTTCCGGTTGGCGCATGTAAACATTTTCTCTAAGAATATCATTGAGGAACACATTATTAGCATCCAATTGTTGAACTTCCCATTCGTAAGTGACAACAATAGTGAGAACTATCCGGATCGTTGATGGTTTTACTACAGGGCTGAATGTTTCACCGTAATAAATTCCTGATGCTTGTTGAAATCCTTTTGCTACAATTCGGGCTTTGTGCTTGAGAAAGGATCCATTTGCAATCAACCAACTTTTGCACACCGCCGTAAGAAACAAGAGTCCATGTCTTGTTTCGCTGAAGAGCTGTGAATTTATTGGTCATAGCTTGTTTCCAGTGCAGTGAGGGTAAGGCTTCTACGATATTTTGAGGTTCTATGAGCTGGGCAGAATTTGCTGAGTGAAGTAACCCAACAAATGGATATTTGGGTTTGTGTATTCTATCCTTTGCTTGTGTGGTCATTAGGTGTGTGTTTATTTGGATAGGTCTTACTTCTTGTTCATTTCTGCTTTGCTTGATTGGGCTTAATCCATTTATTGAAGATGACCCATATCTTAATGAATGAGGCTCATGTGAGGAGAATGTAGCTATTGGGGAGTTATTTATTGAATCAACTTGTTCGATGATGAGAGACTTTGTAATATTGTTATTTTAGATATTATGGATGTTCTCTTTGTTTGGAGTGATAATCAAAGGAATAATGCATTCATTCTCAGTAGATACCGTCCGTTAATTTAAGAATCCTTCACTGCAATGAAAGAGTGAATCATCAAACACAACATGTCGTGAAATATATATTTTTCCTGAGGAGCTGACACATTTTGATCCCCTCTGTTGAGAAGCAGGTCCAAGGTAGATGCATTTCTGACTGTGGTATTGGAACTTATGCTCATTATACGGTTTTAAGCAAGGATAACATGCACATCCGAAAGGTTGTAGGGTTTTATACTCAGGTTTTATGCCATAGAGCTGAAACAGTGGAGTTAACCTTTGAAGTGTGAGTGTTGGTAATCGGTTGATGAGACAAACTGCCATTTTAAAAGCATCTACCCAGTATTTGAAAGGTAGCTACACTTGAGCTATTAGCGTTAAACCCATTTCAACAACGTGTCTATGCTTGCATTCTGCTCTCCCATTTTATGCAGAAGTGTAAGGACATGTGAACCTCATTTTGATTCCAGCTGCTTGTATGATACTTACAAAGGGTTTGTATTTGGTTCCATTGCCACATTGGATTGTTTTGATCTTTGAATTAAAATGGTTTTCAACTTGTGCCCGAAACAAGTTAAAGACATTCACAGCTTCATTTTTATGTTTCAGAGGGTATAACCAGGTATATCTATTATAATCATCAACGAAGTGAATATAGAAATGATGACCACTTACAGATTGAATTGGTGATGGTCCCCAAAGATCCGTATGAATTCCAAAGGAAAAGAAGCATGAGACACAAATTTGGAAAAAGGTAACTGTTTTGATTTTCCATATTGACATGCTTCACAAATAAAGTTCAGATGTTGAAGATTCACATTGCATTTATTCAATACTTGCTTCAGAACTCTATCACTGGGATGACCAATCTTGTAGTGCCATTTTAGAATTTCTTTCCCTTTCGGTATGAGTGACGCCATATTGCTCTGAGCTACCAGAGCATGTTCAGACATCTGATACATTCCTTAATTTGTTATCCCGCATACCAGAGGACGACCTGTCTTCTTGTCCTTCACAACATAATTGTTATTAGTAAAATGAACATCCATTGGATTGTCCTTCGTGAGTCTATTAACACTCATAAGATTTTTAGTCACAGAAGGGACCAGCAGTACAGCTTTAAAATGAAGTCTGGAATTAGATATAAGAGAGATGTAGACCTTATACCAACTATGCAAGTTTGTTCTCCAATGCAAGTATAAAGGTGAGTCGTACCTGTATGAGTAACATTTTCCAATTGATCGGCGTATGGAGTCACATGATAGTTTGCTCCACTGTCCATGTACCATGATGGATCGAAGATTTATGAAGGAGCATATCATCCTTCTATTGAGTTGGCATAAAAGGCTTGTGGAGCGGAATGGTTTCCAAAACCACGATTGGGGTTCAATGGAGGTTGAAAGTTCCTGTGTCAAAACAATGGTAGCAGTTCGCTACCACATGTCCTATTTTTCACACAGATGACAATATGGTCGGTTTCCACTATTGAAGCCTCCTTAACTTCCTCGGCCTTGGCCTTCTTAAAAACTATTGCGTGATCCTCTCCAGGAACCTTGCTTGATGGTAGTATTTGAGGTGTGGTTAATAATATCGTCACATTGAGCAACGTTTGTAGTTAGTTAAATAGATAAAGTTGAGAAGTGAGTTGCTCCAAACGACTCTCAAAGGCTAGGAGAGCAAACTGTGCTTCGATCCAGGTAAGATTAGGTTGATCTACTAGCTTCACGTCGATGGCATTATAATATGAGTTGAGACCGTTTAATGTATGAAGAATAAAATCTTCTGTCGCAACAGGAGCTCTAGCCAATATAAGCTGATCTGTGATGCTCTTCATCTTAATGATATACTCATCTATCTTCATTGAATTTTTACGTGTTTGACGAAACTCTGGCTTGAGCACCATAACATGGGACTTCATCGACGCACAGGTAAGATCACGTGCACCAGCCCAAAGATCACGAGTTGTGTGATAGTGCAACAGTTAAGTTCCAACTTCTTGGGTCATTGTGATGCGTAACCAGCCGACTAATAGTCATTCTACAACATACCATTCTTCGTAGAGTGGGTTTGGAGTCATTTCTGCTCCTTCAGAAATGAAACGAGAAGGTATTAAGGCTAAGCCATTAATATGTGATTCAAGAAGGTTTCCTTTGATGAGTGGAAGAACCACTGATTCCCACACGAGTTAGTTTCCTCTATCCAGCTTGATGGAGGTTGTTTGGCTGGAAGAATTAAACAGAGAATATATTTTGAAATTTTGGGTAGATGGGATTGAAGTAGTTAAAGATGAAGAAGATGCTACTGAAGAGGAAGCCATTTGAGAGATGAGTATTGCTTTGGTACCAAGTTAGAAAGAACAACTTAATGAAGATGATAGGCACACACACCCACACTGTGCTCATGCCTTTTGTATATATTATTATAAAAAGACAGAGTCTGATACATGACAGTGATGGTTGACCTGTTGTAGTCATATATGTGTAAGGTAATAATACAGTATGTTCAGTAAGAATTATTATAACGTAAAAAATATTACAACTTTGTAAATTATACCTGAGTTCTAACAGTTTCAACTGCTAGAGTAAGCTTAGAACTAAAAATTAATTCATTGAAATCCTCAAAGTTCGTATCCTTTCTGAAATGCTTGCGAGAGCATATACATTTACTCTTTGACGACGAAGGAGCAACGACTTTAGAGCTTGGAGGTGTGATGGAGGAGTAACTTTGAAGCTTAGAGGAGTAACTTTATTCTATCACAACGAACGAGTTGGGCAATCACAAACAAAGTTAGAGGCCCACGATAGTTGACAGGGAAGGGAAGTAGAAAATATACTAGGGTAGAAGCATATCTAAAGTATGCTTTGTTTTCTATAATTTAATAAATAATAAATAATTAGTTTTAAAAAAGTGAACTTATTGCAGTCACATGATAATTACAAAAACTGGTCTATGTTAGCAATATTAAGGAAGAATTCAATGTTGGGTTATTTTTAAATAAAAAATAAAATTTTGAATATTTTAGCGTTATTTTTTAAATTTTAAGTTAGTATTACAAAATTGAGAAAGATTTAAGATTTTTTATAAGTTACCTTTAATACTAAAATGCAATCATTTAGGTTTAAAAGATAAAATAATAACTATATATTAAAAATTTACAAGAACTTGACACTTGCTCACATACTCTGGTGAAATAAGGGTTGAATGATAAATTTTTAACCAATGTTTTAAAAACCAGACCGGACATAGAACCAGTCGAAGGAAAGGTTTAAGGTTTAGAGGTTCAACCGGTAGTGAACCGCTATCAAACCGGAATATAATAAATAAGATG
>JANZLD010000003.1:38320113-38333633 GCA_026413575.1 Erythroxylum carthagenense | reverse complement strand
AAAATTAATTTAATTTAAAAATTGATCAAATGTTTTATTATTATATTTTCTATGTTTTTTATTAGATTTATAACTTAGTTTTTTGTAAAGATAAATATCTAAAATCTAAGTTCTTATGAAAATATTCAAAAAGTTATTAAGATATAATACTCATGTCGTTATAGTCTTTTAAGTCAGGCCATTATAAGTCATTATATACATAAACACCTAATTTTATTAAACATATTTAATAAAAAGTCGATATTTTTGTTGGTCAAATCAGCAATCAGTTATCAACTATTATAATCAGCTAATTATCAAACAGGGTCTAAACGTTTAAAGTTTAGCTTTTTATTTAGTTGATACTATCTATTAATCATTCTTAACAGGGCACTATAAGAAGAAAATAGCCTAAAGCACATTTAAACTTGATTCATTCGATTTGTGTCCGATCCAATATTCTGATAGGTTACGCTATATTCATCATTAACCTGATTTTCATGTGAGTTCCTAATCATTTCTTTAGTTAATCTTAGCTTAAAAGAAGGGTCTCTTCATTTACATAATGTAATGTTTTTTGTGACAGAATCTATGTGTTTGTGATTGATAAAGGTCATGTTTGACAATCAGCTGATTGTATTAGCTGTTAGTTGATTTTATCATCGATTATCTAATAGTTGATTATATCAGTTGATTTGACTAGTAGATAACATCAACTTATTAAGAATGTTTGGTAAAATTAATTATTTAGTATTAGCTGTCTATGTATAAATCAATTTGTTAATTTAATTTAATATTTTCTATAATTTATAAATTAATTAAATAATTTTAATAAATTAATCAAATTTTAAAACTTAAAATTTAAATGATAAAAAATGGAATATATGTGTCATAAGCATGATATAAGTGTCACGCCTTTGACCCAATACAATCTAAAATAAATGTAATTATTTTTTTAATTTTTTATAAAATTAATAATAGCATAATTAAAATTAAAATTTAATTTAATTTTTATTAAAATAATATTAGCATAATTAAAATCAAAATTAAAATAAATTTTTTATTAAACTAATAGTAGTATAATTAAAATAAAAATGATAAAAATAAAAAATAAAAATGATTCACATGTCATGTCTATGACATTTGCACGGTCATGCATGCAAGTCACGATCATGACTTAACTTACATGTTTTAACTGGATAGAGTTAGACAGAATAATATTAGAAAGAGGATCTAGATTCTTGTTTTTACCCTACTTTGACTAAGAGGTTGGTGGACCATATTGGGATGTTCCCATTGGAAGGAAAGACTTGAAAACTGCAAGTTATGAGCTCGCTGTGGAAAATCTTCTAACTGTGAATGAGGGACTTGTCTATCATTTTCAAGTTTGTTTATCAAGGCCTTTCAATAAGAGACATGGTAGCTCTTGCAGGTAACATACTCTTCTCGGGAAGATTGATCTAGCACAAATTTCATCTTCAAGAAAAATTCAGTGTTGAACTGCAATTTGAAACAAAACAAAGTTAATGTAAAAGTTTCCATAATTTTAATCTAAAAGCTTAAGCAACCCTTTGGCTATTCCTTTTCTTCAAGTTTTAAGTTGATGGACATGCTACAATCTCGTGTGTATTTGTATTTGTTGTATTTATACTCACGTTCATTGATCAAATTTATACGATAGTTACTCCGACCAAGAAATGTACTCCAGCTTCTTTGGAATCCAAGCCAAGGATTCTTGTCGTCAAATATGCTCATGATCCAGTTGCTTTCTTCCAACAACTTGCAGATTTGTTAACACATAAGTTCACATCCCCATTTCTTTGTTTTGTTTCAGGAAATTACAATGAATTGAATTATGCATGTATTTGTGGAACCAAGAAGTGGTTTTTGGCTTATGTTTCTTACGTTTGGAGTACATATATCATTACTGGCTGCGTTTCTACTTCTAGTGAATGTAAATCGCAAGTCGTCAAACGACTACCACTAAGATCATGATCTTGAATCCTCCACTCCATAATTCAAGAAAATAAACTTAATTAAAGTGTTAAAGACAAAGTACTCTGATTGAATTAAAAAATTTTAATAGACACTCTTACATGGCCACCAATAGCACAGTATGTAATATAATTTTATTGGCATACTCAACACCTTACAAATACATAAATATATCCACACAAAAAAAATTCAAACCCTTTTATTTGAATTAATTTTTAAGTTTTTGTCTTTGGTATATCAAACAAGTTGGGCTCTGTTTCATTTAAACTTTACTAATAATTATGGAATTGTGTTTTGGGCCTAACGGTGCCAAACTAATAATTTTGATAGTTCAAAAATCACATATCTGATATAGCACTATTAATATATATATATATATACTGGTCAATGATCGATGAGGCCAAATTTTCCACGAGAGGTCAATGATTCTTAGCATCACCTTTCAAACCAAATACACTTTACCGTATCATACTGAGTTACACTTCCACCATTCACATGGGCTTACTCATTCTTTTATGTTAGAGGAGTGATGGATAGCAGAAACAAAAGAAATTGAGATGTACAAAAGGACAAATTGACATTGTCTATAAATAAAAGATAATATTTATTTGAATGATCTAATAATATTCTTCATAATACACTAAATTTTTAAATGAGAAATTTCTCTATTTTCAGAAAAATGTCTATCATGCAAAAGATAGCAGTTTTATACAAGCTGTGGCAGTGATGAGATGACTCATCACTATGTTAGTTCAATTACTCCATATGTGATATCTTTTTAAAGAAGACATAATACTTGTTATTACGGTTCATCACTTTATGTAAGAGCATTATTTTGAAGGTTGCCTGGCTTTCATCGAAGCTAAAGTGAACTATATGGCTTTACTCTCATCTTTGTTACAACTAACAAGTGAACTATTGAGCATGTTTTGGAACTTAGAACAGCCTGAGGTGAAATCATATAAATAGTTAGTGATAAACCTTACGAGAGAAGTTCAACAAACAAAATTGATTTGGACTTTATATCCGACTAGCCTTCCGCTTAAAATAATTAGAACAATAACATATCAAGCTTCTAACACTTTATCACATGAATTCATTGACTCTATTCCATATAGAGATTGTTATTACGTATTGAACTAAGTTATTGAATTGAGCCACATAAATTATGTTCTTTAATATATGTCAAGTTTGATATTATTTTGTTTTTTTAGAATATATGTTATGTGAATGTTTATATTTGAAAAAAATCTGAGTATGATAATTGATATTCAATCGTCATATGAATGATGATTAATAACATACGTACTCTTTCAATTTCATAGACAATTGAAATTCGATTATTTCACACACACACACATATGACATGAAAATAATGTACAAATATACCATTTCTTTCTATATAAATTTTGTGCATCCATTAGAACTCCTGTATTAAAAAAATATTGTTACTAAACTCAACACAGTTGAGAAATTAAGTGGTGATAATTATAAGATTTAGAATATGAAAATCTAATACGTATTAGAAGGACAAGAGCTTTCAAACCATTAAAAATAACTATAAATGTTCCTAAGGAAGGAAATATAATCCAACATAAAAGGGGCCATGATGCTTATGAAACTTGGAAAAAGAACTCATTGGCTCGTATTATATTACTGAACAACATAGATAATGATATCATGTGTGAGTTTCATATATATGATACTTCTAAGGATATGTGGTCTTTTTTAGCTGCAAGTTTTGGAGGCGCCTCAGTTACCAAAGTAAGGCCACTCACAATAAGTTTGACACCTATAAGAAATTATCAGATCATATAATGCAAAATCATTTAAGGCATATGTCAAATATGATAAGTGAGTTGCTTGATGTTGTTTGTGAATTATAAAATGAGTAACAAGTACAAAATGTGATATGGTCATTACCTCAGAGTTAGGAGTATATAATGATGCATTTAACTCATAATAAGAATATCAAAATGATTAAAGATGTTATGAGACATCTCATATTAGAAGCGTAAGCTTCATAGTGGAAAAGGAATAAGAAACATACCCACTATACTCAATACTTAAACAAGGTGAAATAAAACTAGTATAAAAAAGGAAAATGTCCTTTTAAAAAGGAAAATATAAAAAAAGTAAGTGCTTTAATTACGATAATAAGGGTCACTTCCCTCGTGATTACAACAAACCCAAAAAGGTATAATCTTATTATACAAAAGTTTGTTTTATGAATATCTCTTGTTCTGTTTTACTTACTAATTCACATCCTTTGTAGATTGCAGATTGAGGAGCAACCAACCATGTAGCAAAGGATAGAGATGCCTTAATGGAATTTTGAAAAATCCTATATGGAGCACAATGGATTTGCATAGGAGATAACTCAAGGGTTGTTGTATAAAGGATTGCAACTTACAAATTAGACATGCATGGTGGTCATTCCTTGATTCTACATGAAGTATTGTATGCTCCAAAGATTTGATAGAATCTAATCTTTATGTTTGTCTTGATGTAAATTTCCACAGTGGTGGTATGAATTTATATCTTTGACATATTTATTACGGTTGTGGTTTTATGTTAGATGTTTTTATTGATTTGAATGTTGTTTATTCAAATAGTAAGATAATATATCATATGTTTACATAACCTAGTATTTCTAATAATGATGCAATTTGGTAACACGCTAGACTATATCATATTGGTCAAATTCAAATAAGTCTTTTAGATAAAAAAGGTCTTTCAGGTAATTTACATAAAGTAGATTTACGTACTTATGAATGTTATCTAGTAGATAAAATGGCAGCCATTTAGAAAGGGAACACGACTTTCCTACCTATTACAATTGATTCATTCAGACATTTGTGGTCTAATGAATGTAAAAGCATAACGTGAGGTTATGTATTTCATCATTTTATAGATGACTATACTTGGTATGGTCATGCCTATTTGATTGCTCACAAATTTGAAGCATTAAATTGTTTCATAAAATATATAAATTTAGTATATAATTAATAAGATAACAAAATAAAAGTATTAAGAATTGATGAAGGACAAGAATACTTATCTAATAAATTCAAGATGTTGTGTGATGAAAAAGGAATATAAAAATAGTTAACTAATATACGAATCCCATTACAAAATGGCATAACATAAAGATGTAATAGAATACTATTAGAGATTATTATGTCCATGATGGCACAAGAAAATATACCCATCATCTATTGGGGTGATGTATTCCTTACAACTACTTTTTTATTTAATTAAGTGCCCACAAAATCAGTTCCAAACAATTCTTATGACTTATAAATAGGAAAAAAAACCTAACTTACAACCTACGTTCATAATCTCTCTCATAGATATAGGAAACTAGGTTGGAAAGGGAAGAAAAGTATCTTTATTAGATACTCAACACATTCAAAAAGATGCGTGTTCATAGGTGAACGAGGAAATAAAGAAGTAATTGAATTTAAATCGTGAGATGTCAGATTCTTAGGGAATGATTTTCCAAAGTAAGGTGAAATAGGAAAATGTCTATTTTATGTAAAACTCTGGATCAAAATGATTTCATTACTGACGATCATGATGGGGGACTTTACTCAATTGGGAATAATCTAGAACTTGAAGAATTGACTCAAGGACAGTTAAGATTACAATCCATTAAAATTTTACTTATCATATACGATTTGAGTGGAGTAATTAATATGTTGATGAATCTATTTATTATGAACTACATTTACACCACAGTAATTGTGGTATGATTCCTTGACATCATTTTGAAATAAAAGGAAAATTTTACATGATTATCTTATAAGAAGATGTTGAGTTAAGGAATGTACACGAGGCTCTTAATGGTCCTGCTAAAAAAAGAATGAATGAAAGCAATGAATGAAGAGATGACTTCTTTAAACTTAAATTAAGTATGGAACTTGGTTGATCTCCTTAATGAGGGCACAGATATTGGGAACAAATGGAAATAAAATCAAAAGCTAATGGTAGTATCAAAGATAGAAAGCATGTATTGTAGCGAAAGGATGAACACAATAGGAAGGAATTGATTATGATGAAACATTTTCACATATTATAAGGTTTGCTTTAATTCATCTAATATTGGTTATAATAGCCTGTTGGGATCTTGAATTGCATCAATTGGCTGCCAAGATCACTTTTCCAAATGGAGAATTAGAAGAAGAAATTTATATAGAACAACTTGTAGGTTTTATAGAGATAGGCCAAAAATATAAAATATGTCAGTTATTGAAATCAATTTATCGTCTGAAGCACTCTTTAAGATAATGTTATATACTTTTCATAACGTAATCATTTCCTATGATTTTCATATGCATAATGAAGACCATTGTGTATATGTTCAGAGATCTAAAGATAAATTTAAAATTTTATTTTTATATATGGATTATATTTTGATTTTTTTAATAACCGTGAGTTTGTCAAACAAATCAAATATTGGTTGGTATCTGAATTTGATATAAAAGATATAGGTGAAATCATATATATTTTTGGAGTTAAGATTTCAAGAGATTGTTCAAAGAGATTATTATCGCTTTCTCGAACAATTTATATTCAAAAGATTTTAGAATGATTCCATATGCAAGTTTACAAACTAGTAGATTATCTTATTGTTAAAGACGAAGGTCTCAATAAGAAGTTTTGCCCTTCTACACCATAAGAAAGGGATCAAATGAAGAAAATTCCCTTTTCTAGTGCAATTGGAAGTCTCATATAAGTCATGATGTGTACAAGGTAAGATATTTGTTACACTGTTAGGATGGTGAGTAAATGTCAATCAAATGCAAGACAAGCATATTAGAAAATAGTAAATAGAATATTAAGGTATATAGAGGGTAATGTTAATTATGCATTGTCTTATCAAGGCAATGATGTAACATTTCATTACCTGAGGAGAGGTTAAAATAGTAAATATGAAAGATTACTGAGAGATTAGAAAATACATTTCATGCTTATGCATAATATGATATACATATACACATAAATAGGGAATTTTTGGCATATGAAAATAATTGTACATGCATTCATAGATAATTCCGAGTATAATTAAATTGTGATGTGATATTATTGAGAATTGTTAATTTGTTGTATTGACAATTTAATTGGTAAGTTTATTTGTTAATTCAGAATTTTGGTTAATTTTAGGAATAATTTTCAAAAATGTTGATTATTATTATTAGATTAGGAAAAATGCCACGTAGCAACTAATTGATGGATGAAAATAGAAATAAGAAAACAAATCATATCGGAGAATATTTTTTGAAAATGAATTTGAAAATTCGGAGATGAATTTGGAAATTGTGAGTTATTGATGTTGTAAATTAGTGATAATTGGAACAAAAAGATGGGAGTAAGGGGTTAGTTTAATAGGAACTTAGTTATGCCTTAGAAGATAGATGAGTAATAAATGTCACTTGTCTAGTTTAGTTTTAATTTTTAGATTACTTTTGAAAGACCAAGTCAAGTTCTTGTAACTTGAAAGACTAAGTACATAGTGTTTTCACTTCGTAGTCTTTTCCTTCAAATTTCCTCTTTTACACAAAGTTTTTCATCAAATCTTCACTAAAGCCATACCTTGTTTTATTTGTTCATTCCCACTTCAACTTTGCTATTTTCTTTCATTAACCTTAAGAAAAACTGAAACTTGCCAACCTCTACAATGGTGTACGTGAGTTGCATGAAGATTAGGACTTCTTGAGTTTTTGAAGATTCTGAAGTTTTAAGAAGTATCGTGTAAATCCTTATGAGTGGTAAAAATATGAATCAAAGTTGGGGATATATTTGTCATTACATGATCATGAGGAAATAATTATTTCATGAACATCGTGGGTTTAAGATGAAAATATGGATTTGTGATTTTTATGTATTCGACGATTAATATGTCATAAGAATGTTTTAAATAATTTTTGAGTTGAAAGATCAACGAAAACATGTCTGAAATTAGTGCAAAATTTATGAAAGTTGATATTCTTATATATGCTCTGTTTTAGTGTTTAACGAATAAGTGTTATTGTTGTGTATACAAGAGTTTTGTGGTGTTTAGGAGATGATTAAAAAATAAATTTAGAATTAAGAGATAGGTGTATGGTGATGTTTAGAGATGAGAATGAATGACTAGAGAAGAAATGGGAGAATGCAGAAAAATGGAAGATGCAGTAGAAACCTTAGAAAACGTAGAAAATGAAGGAAATACATGAATGGTCATTTTCTATTTTTGATGGTTTCATTTAAGCATGGATTTTGGATTTTTGTTTATGAATGTTTGAGTAAAATGAGAGTTAAAAATGAAGAGAAAATGAGATAATAATCAAAATTAGAAAAGTTAAAAAGAGCAAAAGAAAAGAAGAAGTTGAACAAAATGTAGAAAAATAAGACATAGAATGAATTTTTCTAGTTTTTGATAATGGTGTTAATTCTTGATTCTTTTGACATGTTTTGAATATATTGGGTTGCCTGGAAGTCAAAATTGAAGAGTAGATAAGTTATAGAAGTTGGTTTAGAAGAAATGGAAAAGAAAAAAAAGGAGAAAATGGGTTTCGGAAGAAGTAAGGAAGTCATTATCGTGCTTCAGCATAATCACGACTCTTCAGGTTGAGTTCAGCACGATCGCAAGTTTTGGAAAATGCATGGGAGTCGAGATTGTGCTTCAGCACGATCGCGACACTGATGTTTACTGAAGGGAGATTTTTTTTTCCGAATATCCTTTGATCTTTTGGCTATATCTTCTTCTCTAGACATCCAATTGACATGAGACCTAAAGCAATAGATTCATAAGACATTTTTTTTCATCTCCACCATAAATTATAGCTATCTGAAATGGGTTGATTAATGAATTAAGATGAAAATTTTGACTGTTCTGGACTATAATAACCAGGAAGATTTCATTGAACAAGTTTCGGTATTTTAATGATATCTTGTTCTATAGTCATCCAAATGATATGATTTGTAATTTTGAGTAAACTAGAGATATAGGGCTACAAATTATATGAAGAAGTAGAAAATTCAGTCTCTAAGACTTTGAATTTCTGGGTATAGTGTACTATTTTAGTGTAAGAACAATCCGAAAATGTTGAGATATAACTTTCAGATTTCTTAATCAAATTAAACGCTCTTGGTGTCATTAGAAACTTAAGAGATAGGGGATCATTTTTCTAGAAGAGAGTATTGATAAATTACCTCATTTCTTTGTCTAAATGATCAAGAACAGTAGACCCGAAGTTTAGTTTTTGGAAAAATCTGAAAGTGACTTAATGTGATATGAATTGCGATTGTAATGGTTTTATTAAGGTATAAAGCTTAGTACAAATTATACTTAGGTGAGTTTTAAGATACTATTGATTATGTGACGAGGATAATGGAAAAGAATACTCGTGATTGTCATGAACATGTATTGTGCATATTTCATTTACATACATGTATGTTATTAAACACTTATAATTGTGTATATTGTGATATGTGTATATTGCTTGTTATAAAGAAGCAACTGGAACATCAACCTCTAGACATTATCGGAACTTCCAGGCATTAGCTTTGGGAGCGACCTGTGAGTAACCTAGACGATCTCACCCAATTACTTATTTGCTTTATATTATGTTTGAATTATTGAATGAATGTGAATTGATTGTGTTGATTCCAGCCAATGAAGGTCTGATGATTCTGGTGTATGAATGAGTTATTGAAGTGCTCCTTGTATATGAATGTGATGAAATAAATGTTGCTCAACAATTCTGTTGAATGTTGAACTAAGGCCCGATGATAAATGTAATCTGAATGTGAATGTATAATCATGTGATTGACTGAGAATATGTTAAGTGAAACATTCAATACATGAATGCATGTAAGATAAAGGAAGTTGTGACCGAAGTCGTTAGGATAAAGAGCTTAAAGTTCAGATTGTGATTAGATCCTCAGACTCAGTTGTAAATATACTCGGTATCCACTAAGGGATATGAGACATAATTTGACACAGCTTGGTATCCACTAAGGGATATGAGCTAGTAAAAAGGCGCGCGGTCACAACAGCAATAATAAATGAAAGTGAGTCTCACATGCATTACATTTATATTTGATATGTGTATTATATATGAATGAAAGGATTATGATGATTGTTCTGAAAGTGAAATGTGATATTTTATGAATAAGCAAAAAGATGTGAATAATTTGTTATGTGTATTGATATGATGCATGAATTGAGTGAATCATCGATGATGGTTAATTTATTGAGTTTGTAAAACTCACCAAAATTGTAACGTTGACTTTTCATGATTAAGGGACGACTTTAGCTACCGAGGGACACTTTTACTTTTGGGAACAACAAGAAGCGACTCAAAGGTCGGTTAGCTGGATATAGACAGATTAGATAGATTTTGTATATTTCCTCTTTCAATTAGCACTTTTTGTATTAGGCTATGATATTGTATAAATATGAATGTTGAAAGATACATTGTAGACATTCGGTTTTTATGAAATGAAATGAGAAAATTTGACTTTTTTAAATATTGTGACTTTCGTTGTGATCTTTATAAGAGAGTTAAGATAGATGATGTCGTGTTATGTGAATTTTAAGATTGAATGTAGTGCGCCATTATCATAGGTTATCTACTAGAATGTCCTCAGGGTGTTCCGGTATGTACTTTAGGATAAGGGGGTGTTACAAATGGCCTACGTATATAAGAGCATACAATTGTAGACTGGGGAGGAGAATAAGATGAAAAAAAATTTCTAAGATGAAAAAAAATTTACTTCTAGATTTGTTTTCTTACATAATAATGGTGTTATATCTAGAAAAGTAAGAAATAATCATTTGTTGCTTTATTAACAATGATTTTTTTAAAATATTGTGACTTTCCTTATGATGTTTATAAGAGAATTAAGATAGATGATGCCAAGCTATGTGAATGTTGTGATTGAATGTAGCTCGTCATTATCATAGGTTATATACTAGAATGTCCTCAGGGTGTTTTCGGTATGTACCCTAAGGTAAGGGGGTGTTACAAATGACCTACATATACAAGAGTATACAATTGTAGACTGGGGAGGAGAATTAGATTAAAGAAATTTTACTTCTAGATTTGTTTTCTTACATAATAATGATGTTATATCTAGAAAAGTAAGAAATAATCATTTGTTGCTTTATTCACAATGGAAGCTGAATTTATAACATGTTTAGCAACAGTATAAGAAGTTGTGTGGTTTAGACAATTCTTGGTTAGTTTGGGGGTTACTCCAAGCGAGGATGATCCACTAATAATCAACTCTAACTGTCAAGCAATAATTAATTATACAAAGGATCCTAAATTTTGTTGTAAAACCAAGCATATAGATAACAAGAAAATTATGTAAAAGATATAGTTGTATGAGTAGAAGTGAACAGAAGGATATATATATAAACGAGAGATGGTGGCAAATACAATGATAAAACCAAATTTTCAAGATTCATATATTAGGCATATGGAGTCACTAGGATTATAGAGATATTGAAAAGTTTATCATCAATATAATATTTATTTTATTAAAATGAGAGTTATTTTTATAAAAAATATGTTATTTGGTGAATATTTTTTTAAATGGTTGAAGTAAATTAAGAATATCTCAATTATATATCCTATATTACACAAACACATATATTAGTGTGTGCATGCGAGCATTAATTTTCCATAATGCTTTATTTAGGTATTTAGAGTTAGTAAATATATTACTTTCATATTATATTAAAATTCATATTTAATATGCACAAAATTAAAAAAAAGTATAACAATAATTAACAAATTTTAGCATTTTTAAATTGATTTTGATTTCCCAAAAACTTATTTATTATTTTAAAATTTATAATAATAATGTAATATAATTTTTTAAAATTAGAGCTAATTTGATCCAACCTGTATATATAAGTAAAATTGAGGTTCCTACGAAATGAGAAGGGAAGTATTAGTGTGGCTTGTGAAATTAATTTTAAGTTAATTACAATGTTGCAATATTTACAAAAGTATTATTTATTATGTCTGTGATACATTTTCACTATTTACTTATCAGCCAACTCCTTTATTCATTTATTATACATTTTCACTATTTACTAATCAGCTAACTCCTTTATTCATTAACCTCAAAATAAATTCATGAATAGGACAGGAAAGCTATTATCAAGAAATTTTCACGCGCTTAGAAAATATTATTAGTCGTGTCGTGTTACATATGAAGCAAGTTTGGTCCAGTAGTAATAAGTTATTTGCTTTGAATAGAACAGATTCTGTCCTGGCACTTGACTTATCACAGTGTCCCATCAACCGTATAATAACAATGATCCTTCCGAGCTTGAAAGGAAAAGAAGCGTGTGAATTGATAAAATCGTAACGTCGGGTTGGAACTTGGAAAGAGAAGTACGAGATGACGAAGAATAATTGGGTGAGAAGGGGACCGCTTGAAGATTGGGTCAAATACGTTTTGATAAACCATACTCCTTTAAAAGAACATGCAAGCCTAAAAATGTGGGACCAATTCTCTCGTTCCTCTTCTAATAGAGTTTAAATTCATAACTTCAATCAAAGATAAGAAACGTATTTAAAAAATTTGCTACTACTTATTGTTTTATAGATCATACCTAGCCTAGGTCTTATTTAATAATTATTTATTATTTTATGAAAAATTATCTTTCTTTATTATTTTTGTAATTAACATTTTTAAATGATGTGCTTTTCTTACAAAAGGGTATTTCGTTACACGTTTTGGTAGGAAGTAAAGATACCTCTTCAATCATTGATGCTTTAATTATCCAAGTAGAAATTATAATTATGTTATTCTAATAAGGAAATCGTTTTGGCCTTGTTTGGTTGACATGGATTCTTGTTTAGAAAAATAATCTTTTTCTTAAAAATTATATTATTACGTTTGGTTCATTTTTTTGAGTAATTAGGAAAATAAAAACTTTCTCAACCTAAAGAAAATATTAGCACTTTATTTGGATTCTAAATTCTAGCACCCATTGATATTTATATTATTTTTCTCAGGAAGTTAATATAAAAAATATGCTAATCAATTTAACAATTTCTTCTCTCTTAACTTTACGATAATTCTTTTATAAAATCCTACCTCATCTTCAACAAATGTTATGAATACTGTACCGAATTTAGTATCGTATTTTTTAAATTTATGAAATAGTTTCTAAATTTTTTAAAAGTTACAAAATAATTTATTGTCATATTATACAATTGTATTGTATTTTTTTAACTCTGTCTCAAAAAATCATAATAATAAATAATAATCATAATTTTAATTAATTTTTTTAATTATTTATTTTAAAAAATAAAATATTTTTATTAATTCTTTATTAATAAATATTATATAAAATATTAAAATAAAAATAATTTATTTTTAAGTTTTATTTAATTTATAATTATTATTAGTAATAAAAATATTTATTTTAATTTTAAAAACAAAAATTACAAAAATTATAAAAATTAAAGTAAATAAAATAATTAATTTTAAAAACTTCGAAAGAGAGGGGAAAGAAGAGGCGGGCGGAAAGGAGG
>JANZLD010000003.1:38304249-38318009 GCA_026413575.1 Erythroxylum carthagenense | reverse complement strand
TTTTTTGAATTTTTTTAAATATTTTTAATATTATATATAATTAAATATAATTATTGCATAATTATTACGTCACACCGATTTGACCGGTAATTGAACCTGTCGAACCGGTCAAACCAGTAACTAATAAAGCCACCGATTCAATGATCGGTCCGAATTTCAGAACATTGGCTGCCACTGCTATTGTTGCTACTGTTGGGAGTAATTCTGGTTTACTTTGGGAAGAGATAAACTTAGGAAGTTGCGACTTTCGGTGGTGGTGTAGTCTAACTCTCCCTTATACGGCAAATCTCACATTGTTGTGAGATGCCACGCACAGGCCTCCTAGTGACAATACTCTATCTATAGACTGTAGCTACTGGGATATAGATGTGGAGATTTTTAGTGTTGGCCTCAAAATTTTCCTTGGACTATGTGCTATGGATTTTATTAGCTTCCCCTTTCTTTGTAGGTGAACTACTTTTACCTTCCTTTGCATGTTCACCTGATCAATTTTCGTCGTGGGAATCAGATACTTTCTCATTCCTCCATATTGCAAACATGAGAATTTAGTTGATGGATAGAACTCCATCGACCTTTAAAGAAGAGGTAATATTTAGTTTCATGTTCCTTGTAGCAAAGTTGAGAAAGTGATTTATTGTACAGTGAAGTAATGATTCCATGTTTCAAAAAATATTTATAAAATCTAGTGACATAAACTTAGAAGCTTAATTTTGTGCCAACATTTGAATCGCTGTGAATTCTTAACATTTTTTTGATATATAGAACAGAACATGGTAAATTCACTTGCTAAAACACAAGGAAGCCAATTCTGTACCGTTATATATTATTTTACTACTTACAAGTTGTGTAACAAGTGAAGTTCTGAAAAAAGCAGAAAAGAACAGCTAGTGCGGCGTAGAAATGGTCCTGATAAAGAATAGGAAATAGACGAGGAAACAACAACATAGTGACTATACGATAATTGGCCCACGTATTAAGGTTGTTATCTTGTCAATTTCGTAAGTCAAATAATAGAGTCATGGGGTTAGGTTACAGTTAACAGCCATTCTAGTCTTATTGAATTGGTCTGGAATTATTTGAAAAACTAAAATTAAAAGTCAACAAAAAAGGATTATACGCTGATAGCGTCCTTAAAAAAAATTAAAATATTGATGCCAAGGGAATAGGAGAATTGCAAAAAAAATGCTTATAAAGGCTAAAACTGAGTCAAAACTATTACTGAAAACTGGGACTTTTTAAGAAATAAAAAAATACGGGGATTTCAGTTTCACTGACCTTAATGTTGTCGGTAAGTTAAAGCCTCTGGTAAGTAACTAAAATGAATATAATTAGAAAGAGGTAAAGTGCATGGCCAGAGGATCTCATGTGTTCTTTGGAATCCAAGTAAGACAAGGTCATCTTCTATTTTTCTTCTCACTTGACCCGCGTGCATTGGTTAGTACACACACACGCATACACATGCATGAAGCTATACATAAAATATTTTAAAAACAGTGGCTGTCAAGATAAGGTCCCAAAGCCGAAAGGCATGCAACTTGCTTTTGGAAATTTGGCTCAACCGCAATCAGGTATCATGTTCCTATCTTGTATTGCCTAGCCTCACAAACATTCAAAATGCAATAGTTTAATTGGGATATAAGGCAAACTTAAGCAAGGGCGACTGGGTTCTTGTCAGCCCCACCGTACCAAAACAAGAACAGAATTTCAATCCAGTTCCGGGTCAGGAGAAATACGGACCTGTGTGATTGGTACTACCGTACTGGGGGATACCCTTTTTTAATTCTTGTTCCAATCAATTTAGATAACTACATGTGTGGTCAACCACTCTTTTGGTCTTTTTATTGACGAAGCCAATCTAAAATAGAATTAAGAAAAGTCGAACTCAACTTTATCTCCATATCAGATATAGTTTAAATAATAAAGATCACTTTCCTTTCCTTCTCGTGCCATAAAAGGAAACAAAAACAAAATATCTATTTCCATATATATAATCGAAAGCCGACCTGGCTGGCTCCAAGTAAGTCGCTATAACATACTTCTTATGTCTATCAATCGCAGTCCCCACTCTGATTCTGTTCCCATTTCTAACTCTCAGCTCGCCCTCATGCGGTTAGTCCTCCCCTAATCCCCTCTTTGGTGTTCTTCTGGTAATGTTGATCGGTTTTGTCTTCTGAGCATTGCTCTACGTTCCATTCTGTCCTCTGAGTCGTTTTTGTTTTGATCATTGGGTTTTCTTGCTTGAGAAACACGGTCTCTTTTGGCTTTTGTTGTTTTTTTCGATCCGTGCGAGTGGTCTCAGCTCAAGTGCTCCCCCTGTTTTCTGGATTTTACTTCTTCCTCATTCGTGTTTATGTTGATTTTCTTGTGACATATCCTTATTTATGTGATGTATTCTTCTGTCGATTTCTTTTTCCTTCTTTTGCTTTTCAAGCTTTTTATGTCCCAAGTGTCAAAATCGTCGGTAGTTTATTGTGCTTTTAAAAGCGAATTCCCTGGTATGATTCTTATTTGAAGTCGGTTTTAGATTGCGCAAAAGCAAGTAATTGGAGCAGATATTGAAGTGTATTTTATCCGGACGCAACAATTCTGTGTTCTCATAATTTGATACCACAAGATGAATTCATTGTTTCTATAGTTATTCTTCTGCCACTAGTGCTATATTGTGTGGATGTTTAAGCTGTGAGGATTCGTGTTGTGAAGGCGTTTTATGATGAATTCCTATGCATCAGTAGTTGACTCGTGAAATAAGCGTTATTTAAGATAGGCAGTTCAATGGATTATTTTTCTTATTTTCTTTTCAAAAAGATGTTTACAGGTTTTGCCCAATCAATTACTTATCCTAAGGCACTTGTAGAAAAAGAATGCTTTTGTTAGGGGATAGTGTTTTAAGATGGAAGCTTACTTTGGAATTCGAAGTTCTCTATTGATTAAATTAGCTTGCACACTCTGTATTTTCAAGAAGTTGGATGTTTCCATCAATGATGTATTTTTTCTAATTGTCCTGCAATGTAATGTGTCCCTGTATCTTTTTTTAACAGAGCTTTGTAGGAAGGGATGCTATGCATATTGAAAAGCAGTCATTTCAACTGAATATCTGATACTTTGCTGCCGCCGTCAGCTCAGGGACTATTGTTTCTGGTTTCTCATATTTGTTGGTTCTTTTTTTCAATAGAGGAATTCAATTGTTTTATTGATGGCACAAGACACTTCTGGTGCTGAAGCACATTCAAAGAGGCAGGGTCTACTAAAGGACCAAGTGAGGCTGGTTAAAAGGAAGGACTCTGATAAATATGAGATTGTTCCAATTCAATATACTTTGTCATTTGAGAAGGGGTTTTTTGTGTTTATCCGTGCATGTCAGTTGTTAGCCCAAAAGAATGAAGGAATAATATTAGTCGGTTTAGCTGGTCCTTCAGGGGCTGGGAAAACCATTTTCACTGAAAAGATACTCAACTTCATGCCCAGCATTGCGGTGATTTCAATGGATGACTATAATGACTCTAGTCGCATTGTTGATGGCAATTTTGATGGTAATCTTGACTTTAACTTGACACTTCCTTTTGAATTGTTATATTTTTCTGTGTGTCTTTGCAATAGGTGAAACTTTTATTTATTTATTGGGTATTTTTGCTGTTGTGCAACTGTTTTATCAAATGTTTTTTCTTACCACAAGAAGCAGTAAATGATTGCTCTGTTTGTTGCCTCTGGATTTATTCACACCACCATCATTATCTTCTGGCCTTCCTTTAGTGGGGACCAACTAATGTCTGAACTGTTGCCCTCCAGTAGAAATTGGACATGTTTGACAATGACAAACTTTCATGCTAGTTGAAGTTATATTTCTGCCTGGTTGTTTCTGACTATTATGTGCCATTTCGTTACAATGAGATTTATGATTAAGTTTTTTCTGCTGTTATGTGGCTTTACAAATTTACAGATTTAGTTATTATAAATGTATCACATACTTCAATCATGCTATCTAGATGGGTGCTTTATCTGTTCTGAGCATGTTTAAAGCTGATTGTGAAGTTGTTACTAGGTACTTCAAAAGTTCAGAATTGTATTTCATGGCAGTTTGATGGTTCGAAGTGGATCTGGACTTTGTCTTATTCTTGTTATTTGCTTCTAACGTTCTTTTGAAACAGATCCACGATTGACCGACTACGTTACATTGCTCAAGAATGTCCAGGATTTAAAGGAAGGAAAATCGGTTGAGGTTCCAATCTATGATTTCAAATCTAGCTCCCGTATAGGATACAGGTTGAATCCTGCTCCAGTCCTTATGCTGTTATCTTTTTTTATGATTATTGTTCTTCATAATGCTTCATCTCCCATTTATGTTCTTAATTGTGAAATTGTATTTTTTTCGTAGCTTCATTACCTTCAGAAATTTATCTAATTATAATGTAATTGTGTGATAGAACGCTTGAGGTCCCAACTTCTCGACTAGTGATTATAGAAGGAATCTATGCTTTGAGTGAAAAGTTGCGACCTTTACTAAATCTGCGTGTGTCTGTAATGGGGGGTGTTCATTTTGACCTTGTGAAGCGAGTTTTACGTGATATCCAACGTGCTGGTCAAGAACCTGAGGAAATAATTCAGCAGATATCTGAAACAGTTAGTTGACTATAATTGTATCATTTCTCAAAGTTCTTGTGGGTGCTTTTGCATGTTTTTCTACTGCTGAGCTTCATGTTCTTGTGCAGGTGTATCCTATGTACAAAGCTTTTATTGAGCCAGATCTGCAAACAGCTCATATAAAAATCATAAACAAGTTTAATCCATTCACAGGATTTCAAAGTCCTACTTATATATTAAAGGTCATATGTTACTCTGATCTGCCAGTGGTTTGTTTTTATCTTATGGTTTGTTTTTATCTTATTGTTCTTGGATAGCATTTCGCTTCATGATTTTGATGGTTTTGATTATTGCTTCTTCCATAATTTGTCTTTTTTGACATAGGAGTATTTCTTTTTATGTAGTCAGCAAGGAAATTAGCAATGGATCGTATCAAGGCTGTTCTATCTCAAGAACATAAAGAGGCAAAAGAGGAGACATATGATATATATCTTTTACCACCTGGTGAAGATCCAGAGTCCTGTCAATCTTATCTGAGGATGCGAAACAAAGATGGAAAGTACAATCTTATGTTTGAGGTTTGCCTCAGAATTTCATTTGTTATAAATTACAGCTATGGTAGCTACATGCTTTTCCAAATGGTCGAAATACTTTTGAGAACTCATTATGCACAAAAGGTCAGTTGTCCCTGTCTGTACAGCTAATTTAAAAGTGACAAGTTTTTAGTTGGCACTTCCATCTCAAAATGACTGACATCTACGTAACTAATTTTCTTTCACTAGGAAGCGTATGGGAACATTTTTCAAACATGTTATCTTGAATTGTATTAATTGGAAACAGCTGCTTCGAAGTTATGTATAACATGTATTTAAATCTGCAAGTTCTCTTAGGTAACCGGCCCTAAAATGGTAGAGTTCAATTGTAAAAATATTGTCAACCACGTAAAAGGTTGGTAGAGTTCAATTGTAAAAATATTGTCAACCACGTAAAGGTTAAGGTATTTCTGTAGAAACATCATCAGGAGAGTCCTAATAGTGCTTGCTTTTGTTTGATTTGCTATAATTGCCAAATGTAGGAATGGGTGACAGATGTTCCGTTTGTCATCTCGCCAAGGATCACTTTTGAAGTCAGTGTCCGGCTTCTTGGTGGTCTAATGACCCTGGGATACACAATCGCTACCATCCTAAAAAGAAGTAGCCATGTTTTTTCTGATGATAGAGTGTGTGTGAAAATTGATTGGCTTGATCAGTTAAGTCGGCAGTATATTCAGGTACTATGCCAAAATCATTGTTACCTGACAACTTTTGAGTGCTTGATAATTTCCCATGTTTTTATTTCTCATATATTTCAAGTGTGGTTGCCTAAATTCCATGCTACGGTATGTTTTCTTTAATCACTAAAGCTTGCAAAAAGTTTGTATGTTTTTCCTGTTTGGTTAACCCACTTGAACATTCATAGGAATTGGTTGTTTAAGATAAAAAAAGGTACCCTAAAACTATTTGTTCTTTGCTTCTTATGAAATGATTATTTCTTTCCTATGTCATTACCTAAAATGGGGCCCTTATCTGAACCCTAATAACTGGTAAAGTTATATTTATATGTGGCAACTAAGATTTTCTTGTGGATGTTGTGAGCTTTTACGATCTCAAAGTGAAGATGCAGGCTGTACTCGCTAATATTGCTCTTTGCTCTTTCCGAATGTTTATCTTGTTATGTCATGATTTCAAGCTCGTGTTCTTACTTTTTCTTTGAAAAGGTGCAAGGAAAAGATCGCTTGGTAGTAAGAGACATTGCTAAGCAACTAGGTTTGGAGGGGTCATACATCCCACGAACCTATATTGAACAGATTCAACTGGAAAAACTTGTGAATGAAGTTATGGTATGATAATATACAATGCATGTGGTGCCTTACTTTGTGGAGGTGGTCGCTGAGATGATTATTATGCAGGCTTTGCCAGATGACCTAAAAACAAAACTCAGTCTAGACGAGGATGTGGTTGCAACCCCCAAGGAACCATTTTTCCGTGACATTGCAGATAGAATTTCCATGAGAACTACAAATGCCAAAAGGTGCCATATACTAATCCAAGTCTCACATAGCTCTAGGCAGTGCTAGATCAGTGGCTTATATTCTGCTTGTACTTTCTGTTTTTCATCATTTTCTATTTCTGTACAAGATGGTGCCTTAATAGTAATTGCACATTATAGTGGAATGTCACATTCATACTCAACTCAAAGGGACAAAAACTTGTCCAAGATTACTGGTCTCGGGGTGAAAGTTCGAAGGGACAATGGTAGAATTTTTGAGTCATCAACAGCTCTTGCAAACCAGGCATGTCAGATTCCTTGTTGCTTGTTGTTTTCTATTTTTCAAGTGCTATGAACCATTAGGATTTTGAAGTCCTGTATCTGTTAATTCCTTCTTCACTTCTTCCCAATATGTTCTGCAGGGAGTGGTTAATCAGCTTTCAGAACAAATGTCATACCTAAACGATAGAATGGATGAGTTCACTACGCATATTGAAGAGCTAAATTCCAAGTTAGTTATGACAAATACTTCATCTAGTCAACATAACATGGCCCTCCAAGCTGAAGCATGCAATGGCTCTGCCCCAACTGCTTATTTCATCTCAAATTTAGGGAATGGTTCCTTGACTGGATCAAAAATGTCCAAGTCCTTATCTTCATCCCAATTGAGCAAGGAATCACCTTTAATGGAGCAGGTAATATGACCAACTCCATTTATGTTTTAATTACTTGAACTAATTGTTTGTAATGGTTATGAGGGGCTGGGTTATCAGACTGCACCATTTGGGAAGAGGCTTTTGGAATGGGATGTGCAGTTGAATAAACAGAACGACTAAACCAATAAAGGTTCAGTGGCACAAGGGTTCCTTCCTGACTAAGTGACTATACCCTTGATACAAAAGCCCAATTTTCCTAGTATAGCAAATAAGAGATAGAGATTGAGAATGATAGATGCTACCTCAAGTTTCTTTTCTTTTGTCTTCTTCAAATCCAAAGAATTGACTTTATGCCTCTTGCTGTATTGTCAATTTTATTTGAAGCAGCTTTCTAGTATTACAAGGGGACAGCGTCAGATCATGCATCAGTTGGATAACTTGACCAATATTCTTCGGGAGAGCTTAGGCAAAGGGCACCAACAAGTAAGAAGAAGCAAGAAAAGTATACCAGTTGATACTGAACTCATTAGAGTTCCACTTATATGCACACTGGCAATTGGTGGTTTAGGACTCCTTTTATACAGGAGCTCTCGAGCTCAGAACTGAATCCCATAGATTAAAAATTTTTCCTAATTGCCACTTCCATTCTATTTTTCCCCTCAGGGTGCCCCCTTGCGGAAGATAAAAATGGATTTGATCGTTGAGTTTGTAGGAAGAGTTGGAGGCAAATAAGAGCCTTCAAGTTGTAAATTTGGGGCTGCCCTTAGACAAATTTTGAATTTGTATGGACTTGGTTATTATAACTCAATAGTTAAATGTTGAATTTTACAGTCTAGCATTCGCCGATTTCTACTTTGTCATCATCCCAACTTATGCACACTCCAGGACAACGCCCTTTTTTTGGTGGATTCACAAATATAATATATGCATCTCTTTTTCTCTAAAGTTAAAATTGAATTGATGGCTAGACAAGAGATTATATTATTATAGTTAATAAAAAACGAGATCATGCAGGAGGCCTAACAGCAAGGCTTGCAATTAAATCTTAACAACGATAAACATTGTTATTGACAAAGGCAAACGATCTAGAACTTGAAGCTCAGAGGCCTCTGGATGATTGGTAGTAGAGTTTAAGCAGTAAGGTTGTAGTCAGCTGAAATCTTGCTCTTCCGTGCCTTTAGTTTTGCTACGACTTTTGGAGTAGATTCTGATTCATAAGTAAAATTTAAAATATCTGCTTTCTTTATTGGGTTGCACTTTCTTTGTTTGAATGTTTAATTCTCATTGATGCTCTAGTTGTTGGGGCTCATATTGTAAGAGACCGTTTGTCAATAAATTTTCTTATGTCCAATTGATTGTTTTGTGGTTAAACTCCTATTTGTGCGGCCTGTGATTTAGTTTTCTTTATACTACATACACTAGAAAACTAGATGCTAGATGCCAGTCCAAATAACCAGTCCAAAGGCATGCTGACCAGTTTTCTTGATATCTGGTTTTGCTTGCCCAAATAACTATATTAATCCAATTGCATATATTGTGGATCAAGTTATACATTGCAAGAATTAGTTTCCATTGGATGTAAGTGTATTCACCGTTGAAATAGGGATGGTCAAGTGTTTTCTTTTTCTTATTGCAAAGTACACAAGTGGAATAAGTGGAAGCATTGTCGTAAATCATGTTTTTGGTCTAGAGCTTTTTCTTGCTGCTAGGCATAGAATAAATGGGGTTTTAGATACCTATTTTATATTATAAAACATAATCATTTTTGTATCTTAAGATATCTCTCCCTGAATTGTTGGTGAACTTCCTTAAGCTTAGTTTAGACTACTAGATCCTTTTTCTAGTGGTTTGGATTTTGGCTGGGCATGTTGTTCGTGATTAAGGAGAAGCCTTTGTAGGGATGGCTACACCAATACCAACTATTCTCATTTATGATTATTTCAACTTTTGCATTTCATAGAATTATTAACCTAATTGCCTGTATTCTAGTAACTTGTGAAGGGATCTACAGTCATGCTAATTATCAAACCAAAACTTGATTTCTTTGCCATTCTTGACACTAGTCTTAACGCTATCTTGAATTTGGTCCCTCAAAGCTATGATGTGTTTCAGGTTCCATAAAGAATTCACTTTGATTTTAACATTTTATATGTTTTTCCTTTTGAAAGTGACTGTATATTCATATGACCCTCAAAGACTCTTTGTCAATAAGAAGCTTTTATAATCTCTTATTAGTGGCTCTTATCAAAATGATACGTAGACCCCATTTCACTTAGGAATACAAAGATCTATCCATTTAATTTTTTCTCAAGTAAACTTGCTTTTATTTTTTATCCATAAAAATTCTTTCTTGGTTTTCTCCAAGTTTATATGAGTTAAAAGAGGTAGATGCAAATGTGATGCCCAAAAAATATTTAAGCTTTTGATTATTAAAGTGATGAGTTATAATATACTCGCATATGTCAAGAATTGATTATTCCAACTGCTTAACTTTTTATAAACTTTGCCAAGCAATCCAAAAATGAAAGTCCTTTAGTTTTAATAGGGAAGCCTAGGTACTTGATCGAGGGGTGGGGGGTAGGGAGTAGGGAGTGATAGATATATACTATTAACCATACAAATGTAATAGTATAGTCTTTTGATATTTTTCTTTGAACAATTATTTAATTGTATTCAATTGGAGATTTGCATAATATGAATAAATTTTCAGCATATAGTTAATAAAAAAAGAGATCATGCAAGAGGCCTAACAGTAAGGCTTGCAATTAAATCTTAACAACGATAAACATTGTTATTGACAAATTCAAATGATTTAGAACTCGAAGCTTAGAGTCCTCTGGATGATTGGTAGTAGAGTTTAAGTAGTAAGGTTACGTCAGCTGAAATCTTGCTCTTTCGTTACTTTAGTTTTGCTATGACTTTTGGAGTAGATTCCGTTTATTTAAATCACTTTCTTTGCTGGGTTGCACTCTCTCTGTTTGAATGTTTAATTCTCATTGATGCTCTAGTTGTTGGGCTCATATTGTAAGAGACCATTTGCCAATAAGTTTTCCCATGTCCAATTGATTGTTTTATGGTTAAACTCCTATTTGTGCGGCCTGTGATTTAGTTCTCTTTGTACTACATACACTAGAAAACTAGATGCTAGATGCCAGTCCAAAAGCATGTTGACCAATTTTCTTGATACCTAGTTTTGCTTGCCCAAATAACTATATTAATCCAATTGCATATATTGTGGATCAAGTTACACATTGCAAGAATTAGTTTCCATTGGATGTAAGTGTATTTACTGTTGAAATAAGGATGGTCAAGTGCTTTCTTTTTCTTATTGCAAAGTACGAATGTAGAATAAGTGGAAGCATTGTCGTAAATCATGTCTTTGGTCTAGAGCTTTTTTGGCCTACTAGGCATAGAATAAATGGGGTTTTAGACACCTATTTTATACCATAAAACATGTTCAACTTTGCATTTGAAGATATCTCTCCCTGAATTGTTGATGAACTTCCTTAAGCTAAGTTTAGTTTAGATTATTAGATCCTTTTTTATAGTGGTTTGGATTTTGGCTAGGCATGTTGTTCGTGATTAAGGAGAAGCCTTTGTAGGGATGGCTACACCAATACCAATTATTCTCATTTATGATTATTTCAACTTTTGCATTTCATGGAATTATTAACCTAATTGTTTGTATTCTAGTAACTTGTGAATGGATCTACAGTTATGCTAATTATTAAACCAAAACTTGAATTCTTTGCCGTTCTTGGCACTAGTCTTAATGCTATCTTGATTTGGTCCCTCAAAGCTATGATGTGTTTTAGGTTCCATAAAGAATTCACTTTAACATTTTATATGTTTTTCCTTTTGAAAGTGACTGTATATTCATATGACCCCCAAAAACTCTTTGTCAATAAGAAGCTTTCATAATCTTTTATTAGTGGCTCTTATCAAAATGATCTATAGACCCCATTTCACTAAGTATGACAAAGATCTATCCATTTAATTTTTGCTCAAGTAAACTTGCTTTCATTTTTTGTCCATAAAAATTCTTTCTTGGTTTTCTCCGAGTTTATATGAGTTAAAAGAGGTAGATGTAAATGTGATGCCTAAAAAATATTTAAGCTTTTGATTATTAAAGTGATGAGTTGTAATATACTCGTATATGTCAAGAATTGATTATTCCAACTGCTTAACTTTTTATAAACTTTGCCTAGCAATCCAAAAATGAAAGTCTTTTAGTTTTAATGGGGAAGCCTAGGTACTTGATCGGGGCGTGGGGGGGAGGATGGTGGGGAGTGATTGATATATACTATTGACCATGCAAATGTAATAGTATAGTCTTTTGATGTTTTTCTTTGAATAATTATTTAATTGTATTCAATTGGGGATTTTCATAATATGAATAAATTTTCAGCATATATTTAATAATAATTGTGTTAGTACATTTTGTATGTATCTAACTGGACCAAGTTGAGAATGGTTGTTTTATACTGACTATTAAAACATATTCTTGAGGACATTAGAAATAAGATTTACATTCTTAATCTTGATTTAGTTAATATGAGCAAATATACATTGCCTTGCGCTTTAATTCATTATAGAATGAGTTTCAATTATCGGGACAATAATACTTAGTGAATTGGGCAAAGATAATACGTTTTGTTGAAATATTAATTAATGATAGAATACATGTCTCGGTATAGAGAATGATGATGCACTTTAAGTAAGCTTATAAGGTTTCTTGTAGGTGGATTTTTAATCCGACACATGAAATAAGGTGAGCGACAATATTAAAGATTAAAATTGTTATTTAAATAAATTGTCAGTAATTTATTTTATTTGACAAGCATATGTAATATTAACAAAGGGAACATAATTTATTATGTTATGAAAATTTAAAATTGTTAAGGTGTTCAATTATAAATTTTTAGTGAAACAATTTATGATTAATTATAATAAGAATATACTGGTCCTGTATAGGTTCTTATTATAATTTTAGTCTTATTAATTGTTCCCTACAGTTCCTGTCATGCTTAATAGTTTAGACCGCACAAGTGTTATTTGTAATTTAAATAAGCAACATATTATTTTAATTAAAAATTTTATTTATTAATATTTTAAATTAAATAGAAAAATCTGTTGATTTGAATTACAAACCGCATGAGTGATAAACTGTGTAATCTTATCGGTTACTTCTTATGCAGAAACGAGAGAGTTTTCGATAAATATAAGCTTTTCTTCCTATTGATGAGAGTATTATTGGAAAACAGACAAACTTATAAGGCGAGGCTTGATACGAAAGGGTATACTTAGAAAGAAGTAATTGATTATGAGGAAACTTTTTTGCCAGTAGCCATACTTAAGTCTATTAGAACTCTTCTATCCATTGCAACTCATTTGGATTACAAAATTTGGCAAATGGATGTCAAGACAGCTTTCCTAAACAGAAGTCTTGATAAATGCATCTATTTGAAGCAACTAAAGGTTTTCATTGCTAATGGCCAAGAATGATTGCTATGCAAATTGAATAGGTCCATTTATGGACTTAAACAGACATCTAGGTCTTGGAATACTTGTTTTGACTGGTCGACCAAAACTTTTGGTTTTGATCAGTGTCATGAGGAGTCTTGTGTGTATAAGAAATGGAATGGTAAGAAGGTAGTGTTTCTGGTATTATATGTGGATGGTATTCTGCTTATAGGAAGTTGTGTGGGTATGTTGACTTCTGTCAAAGATTGGCTGTCTAAGTGGTTTGATATGAAGGACTTGGAAGAAGCTGCTCATATTCTTGGGATCAAGCTTATGCAAGATCGCAAGAAAAGAATGATTGGCTTGTCATATGCACTTTAATACTATTCTTGCTCGTTCAAAATGCAAGATTCCAATAAGGGTGTTTTCTTCTTTTCAAACATGGAATCACTCTATCTAAGGATCAATGTCCTAAGACATCTGAAGAGATAGAGAGCATGAAGGCAGTTCCTTATGCTTCTGCAGTAGGAAGCCTTATATATGTAATTTTGTGCACTAGACTTGATTTCTGTTTTGCTGTTTGAATGGTTAGCAGGTTTCAGTCTAACCCTGGGTGAGAGCATTAGACTGTTGTCAAATACATAATCAAATACTTAAAAAGAACTAGAGATTATATGTTGGTTTACTAGTCAGAAGAACTTGTACCCATAGGTTATACAGATTCAGACTTTCAGTCTGACAAGGACTCTCGAAAATCTACCTCAGGAAATGTTTTTGTCCTGGGAGGTGAAGCCATAAGTTAGAGGAGTATTAAGCAAACTTGTGTTGCAGACTCATGGAAGCTGAATATGTGGCGGCCTCTGAGGTAGCCAAGGAAGCAGTATGGCTTAGGAACTGTAGGAAAATCCCGGTGTGAGCATCACATGCCCACGGTGCGGAAAACAAAAATTTTTTGTTCTGGGACCTTCCCGAAAGCCAGGATCCATGTGTCTATACAACAAACTCAAACCATAACGGCCAAAGGAGACCGTCTCT
>JANZLD010000003.1:38260383-38277676 GCA_026413575.1 Erythroxylum carthagenense | reverse complement strand
TAATTGATAAAATTGCAAAGATCACTTGTAAATTCAGTTCTTCTAAAAAAAGTTAATTCAATCCAACAGTCTTAATACAAACATTGTAAATTTATAGCTAAGATTACTTGAATCACAATTGATCTTTTATCAAATATCAACCATTAAAGTTGAAAAGTTTTTCCCTCGATGAACACAAAAAAAATTAAAAGTCATTCTATTCATTCAAAAAGAAAAAAAATTTCATTCAGTTTTTCATCCCACGATCACTTTTCAACCTCTCATCTCTCAAACTACCATCCTATCATTATATTTGAAGAATAATTGTTTAATAATTTATCTCTTTTTTTCTTAGTATGGATCTTTTATAAGGCATTCTTTGGCTTATTTTTACTTTGCTTAGGTTTAACGTATTGGAATAATCTTTGATGTATTTTATATGCATACTTTTATGAATAATTTGTATTTGTTTTCACCAATTATTTTTATAATTTTTTGTCATATATATTGATATGAATAGGTTCGGATTATCCTGAGAACCGAACCTGAAAATAGGTTAACCGATCTTATAGGTTTTTTAGGTTCAGGTTCGTGAAATTGTCGAACCTGACATTCAGGTTCAGGTTCAGGTTCAGGTTAGTTATGAACAGGTTAAGTTACCCTACCATAAACACCCCTACAAAATGCAATCTCTTTGTTAGACCTTCCTCTTTTGTTTGCAACATTATCATTTCTTGTTATGTTTGGTTAAATTTAATTTACAATACTATAACGTGGTCGTTTTGGTTAGTTAAATTCCATACTCTTAAACTTTTATTATCATTAATGAATTTTTAATTTCTAAAAAAAGATTCGTTTCCCTTTACTAAAATCCCTTAGTGGAAGTGAATAATTTGCGTAGTTATTACATTATTGCATAGTTAGGGGCCCATAAAGGTGATTTTTTCTTTTGTAGCTTTGACAGCTAGTTGGCACACTCTGACATGTAAAGGACAAAGTTTCCTAATATAATTCATAATTCTCATGCACTGTTAGATTTGCTTAACAGTTAGATTTGTAACTAAAAAGGTTGAATAATCAACTAGCTATATATATATAGAGGTCAGGTAGAAACTCCACCCTTTAACATGACTTTAAAAAACTTAAATTGTGCTACAGAATTTTTGTGAAAAAGATTTCAGACATCTATCTGTAAAGAGATTACATTGCGGTAATCACGCACTCGGCCTTACTTAGTGGCAGTGTCAGTGGTTCATCTGTCACAAAACTTAATTTCGCTACCACTTGCGTCATTTTCAGCCGCGTTGTCCCCTGGAAGGTTTCGAAGAAAATTCAAAGCTTGTTATCAAGAAATGAGTATGCTATATAATTCAACGGATACTATAGTAAATAAAAATCCGCTTATCCAAAACATCTCCTTTTCTTTGATTCGTGTGGACGAGGTGCTTCAGCTCCAAGGAAAAGTCAGCACACTTCATTATAAAACCATGGGCATTGGATGGACATTACAACATCATTACATTTACATTACAAAATGAGTCTTCAGTGAAATCATCTATAACCATGACTTCATTTTCTTCTCCGATCACCGCCCCACCTGCCAACATTTCCACCGCCTCCTTCACCAAAACCCCTCTACCCTTTGATTGCAGAATAACAAGAAGCACTCACTTCAACCCCAGAGTTTCAAACAAAGCCAATAGCACTAGTAGTAATACTGATGATGACAAGCATTTGCTAAACCATAACTCTGCTACAAGAAGAGATGTACTCATTGGTATCGGTGGTCTCTCCGGCGCCACGTCTCTTTCTGAATCTTTTGCCTTTGCTGCACCAGTTGCAGCGCCGGATCTCACAAAATGCGGCGCAGCTGACTTGCCAACTGGTGCTAAACCTGTCAACTGTTGTCCTCCTACAGACATAAAGATCATTGACTTCAAGTTTCCTCCTCAACAAACTAGAATTCGGATAAGACCCGCTGCTCATAAACTTAGTGATGCCTACAAAGCGAAATTCTCCAGAGCCATGGAGCTCATGAGATCTTTACCTGGTGATGACCCTCGTAGCTTCATGCAACAAGCAAGCGTCCACTGTGCTTATTGCAATGGTGCTTATCACCAAGTGGGTTTCCCAGATTTGGACCTCCAAATTCACAACTCATGGCTCTTCTTTCCTTTTCATAGATGGTACCTCTACTTCTTCGAGAGAACCCTTGGCAAATTGATCAATGATCCATCTTTTGCTATGCCATTTTGGAATTGGGATGCAATTCCTGGCATGAAAATGCCAACAGATTACATCAGTCTTGGATCGCCACTATACAACTCTTTCCGAAACAAGAGTCACGTGCCACCAACTTTGCTCGATCTTGACTACAGTAGCAAGAAGACCCCTATAACAGACTCCAGCAAATTATACGCCAGTAATTTTGCACTTATGTATCGGCAAATGGTCACTTCTTCCAAAACCAATACCCTCTTTTTCGGTGCAGCTTATAGAGCAGGTGGTGATCCAGACCCCGGAGCTGGAACAATTGAGACGACACCACACACTCAGCTTCACATTTGGACTGGTGACCCTACTCAACCGAACGGTGAAGACATGGGAAATTTCTACTCGGCTGGTAGGGACCCTTTATTTTACGCTCATCACTCTAATGTTGACCGAATGTGGAACATATGGAAGAAATTGAACAAGAAACATAAAGATATTTCAGACGGGGATTGGCTTGATTCGACCTTCTTGTTCTACGATGAGAACAAGAATCTTGTTCGTGTTAAGGTCAGAGATTGCCTTGATACAAGAAAACTAGGGTATGATTTTCAAGATGTTGATATTCCTTGGCTAAAGGCTAAGCCCACTCCGAAAAGGTCATCCAAGAAAGTGGCTATGAAGGCTTTTGGCCAAACCAAAGCAGCATTTGCAGCGGAAACAAAGAAAAAACTCACACCACTCACTGCATTCCCATTGGTTTTGGATAAAGTGGTGAGTGCAAAAGTTGCAAGGCCAAAGAAATCAAGAAGCAGTGAAGAGAAAGAAACGGAAGAGGAAGTTCTTGTGATAGATGGGATTCAGCTGGAAAGAGACGTCAATGGCAAGTTCGATGTGTTCATAAACGATGAAGATGAGACAATTACCACACCAGACAACACAGAGTTTGCAGGGAGCTTTGTGAATGTGCCTCACAAGCATAAGGGTATGAACACAATGAAGACGTGCTTGAGATTGGGAATCACAGAGCTGTTGGAAGATTTGGGAGCTGACGATGACGACGAACTGATTGTTACTCTCGTGCCCAGAAGTGGAGAGGGTCTTATCACCGTTGGTGGCATTAAAACAGAATTGCTTCAAAATCTGTGAAGCTCCATCAGAATCCCCTACTCTGGTTAATGAAGAAGAATAATTTTATGAATATCTAATGTTTTCACTATCTATGGCTAATGGCCAGAAACGTAGGTCACTGTTATTGCTGTTTACCGATAGTCTTCATATCTTTAATTAGTCACTTTGCATACTTTTGTCTTTTGGCAAGAAGAAAATTATATTAGACGCGGCTCAATTACCATATCATCAGCCTATTTACTGCAATAGGAAATTAAGAAATGATGTGTGAAATAAAAGTTAATTCGTATGATTCCGCTTAAAGTTACCCAGTCTACTTGACGATTGTGTGTCAAATTAAAATATTATGCTCACATACAACTTTTTACTAATAATTTCAAAACAATCAGAGTTAGTTTGAGCTAAATTAATTAAGGTGGCTCTTAATATATGCGGAGCGATTCAAGTCACACAAGTCACAGCTCTCTCAACGTAGTTTCTTTATCTCTCTCAACGTAGGTAATTATCAACACAAGTCACAGCTCGCCACGACAAGGCATGCGCTCAAAGTCACCAAGCCCTCAACCAAAAGTCTAGAGACGTCGGCTAAAAGCCAATACTGTATTGAGTTGCTACCTTTGTTTGAGAAGCCTACTCTAACTCTACACATCAAGACTTTGTACAGTTATCTGCAGGTAAGGTACAGGTCCAGCTTGAGAGATAAACGTAGAATAGAAGCTAATCTATACCTATGAGTTGGACGAATGTTTGGACGTGCTAAATTTTGACAATTAATTATGAGGGAGAAGCTCAGGCTATGAAGAATTAAAACACATGAATGGATATGTGTATGCATGTATGTATATCAAAAGTATGGAGATAAGCTGCTATTTCTAACCTTTTGAACCATTGCAAAAACCGGTAACGAAATTAACTAATCTTTCGCCTGCACTTCTTGTGCAGTTGTTTCTCTATTTGTTTTGACATCGTTGCTTATCACGCAAATCTGGGTTCTTGATCTCTCATTTTATCCTAAATACAATGGATCAATTATGTATATATACGGGGAAGAGGTCAGTCAAGTTCTCGTCCGCAAAATTTTGAAGTACAGACGTACAAGTTTCTACAGTACCTAAGTACAATAAGAAAACAGATATTGAACAAAATTAAAAGCAAATGCTTTTCAGAGGTAATGGATTTATAGTTGGCTTGTATTCTGCTGGAAACAAATAGAGCCCAATCCGCCAGGTACAGTACAGATAGTCAGAATTGTTAAAATTTCATTAAGATCCAAAGATTTTAAGAATCGAGGAATATGTTACTAGAAGCCCTTCCAGTTAATGTTATTTGCAATTTTAATATATGACTTTATTATTTACCTAATAAAGCATTCCTTAACTTTATGTATTATGTTAATTATATTTGTTTTTAATATTAAATGTAAAATTCTTAGAATAATTGATGTATAATTGAAATTATGATGAGATAATAATTATGATATTTAATTTGTATTTATGTCTTATTTCTAAAACTTTTTATTTGTAGTTTCATCTAAGCGGGATATTGATGAAATGGTAAAATCAACACATGCTATATTTTTTCTTATAAAGAAAGTAATTGATTTAATAAATTAAAATATAAAGATACTTAAATTAAGTGTAGGTTCTTACTACAAAATAAGTTCACTCAATTGACCCAAATATGAGGATCTCAAATAAAATATTACTTAAATGTCTAGGGACTTTCTCATTATGATGATTGTATAACTGATACTTAGACTTGAGATTACTACAATATCTCATGTGAAAATTATTATGTCTTGACGTTGCTTATAAACTGTATTCAGATAATTCAATTTGTAGTACTTGGATGCAGTATGAATCATATGAAGATAATATATTAAATTAATAAAGGATTCGTTACTCTAAAGTAATTAGAGAAAATGTTAATTATATTGTTCTTGATTAGTAATTATTTAAAAAATTCTCTGGCCAGAATAAATTGACATTTGAAAAGATATTTTCAAATATTAATTATAAATCAATTTCTATTTATAAGAAAGAACATAATTAGATATAAAGAGTAGATGCTATATCCATATTCTGCCCAATTAAAACATTGGATGAAGAAAAGATTAAATTATACATTATAACTATGTAAAGACAGGTTAAGTCAAATTATTTTAATATTCTTAATATTTGGGTGGTCATGATATGTTGCTAAATGTCAATCTTGACTTATGCTTATAAATTATTTAATCGGAGAATTAAAAATAAATTTAAAGGAGTTTTTATTTATTTAATTCTAATTATGAATTATAATTATAATTTATAATCATTGTCAATATATTAAGAACTTAATGAGTCATATATAAAGAATAGTTTAAAAGAGAAAAATTAATTGCAATTAAGTTAGACTTAATTATATAGTTTGAGAAACTTTAGAGATCAAATATAAAATATTTGATTTTATTAAAATTAAAATTAATTATAATTATAGTTAGACTTTAATTATAATTGATGCATTTAATTTTAATACCCTGATTTTTCCTATACATCGACATAAGCATAAGGAGATAGCATTCTTGCTAATTCCTCTCAAATAAGTGAGTAACTGTTTTGTGGATACCGGTAGAAGTTAAATACATGAACAATTCATAATTGATACATTGAAAAAATTTCGAAAGGACTATAATAGGAATGTCAAATTAGGTACGATTTTATATTTTATAATTCAAGTTTAATTTTTCAAGTTATTCAATTATCGGGATTTAATCAAAAATTAAAAAAATTATTTTTTCGTTGTGTCTGTGATTCAATCGCAGTTTGTTTCCTAACAGTGGTATCAAAATCTCCATTAATCGTGTAACTTGAATTAAGTGCTTAATGTTATTGATTTTATAAAAATTAAGGGTAAAAATCTTTTTTTAATTTAATTAAGGCTAATGATTTCAAAACTGGTTTAATGAAAAATTTATTCCACCTCTCCTTTTCTCGTTGTTCTTACTTCCGGAAATCTTATTTTTCTTATCTGCTTATGCCCTGAATGGTTCTAAACTATTCCCCTTTATTTTATGGAAAACACACGCTTGTGGTTGTTTTTTGGAATATCACAGGCAGCTTTGACCACCACCACTAAAGGGTATCTTCACTGACGGCAAACCACTCCTGGTGAAGCCTTGAACTAGTGACAAATCGCCAATAATGAAGGGTGATTATTTTCCATGAAAAAAGTCACGATGGGAGATGGAGGATTCCAATATATGACGGTGAAGATTGGAAGTTGGAAGCCTAGGTGCAAGACTGAGGACTGGAGATGGCAAAAAATCTAGAAATCCTATTTCTGAAAAAGCAATGGGGCGTGTGAAACGTCTACAACATACGCCAAACAGTCCCCACAATTTTTTATTATTTGAATTTATATGTTTTAATCCTTATTTTTAATTAAATTAATGTAATAGATATTAAATTAGTTAATATTACTAAAAATTTGAAAAAGTGTTTTTTCTAAATGTTTCAAAATTATGTTCAAAAGATAACTATTATTAGGAATATTTTGAAATTTAGTTTAATTTTTCAAGAAGTTAAATTATTAAATTGAATTAGTTATCGAATCAAGCAAAGGTTTTAACATATTTCTTTTATAATCAGTTATGTTAGAAATTATAATATAATGAGATTATATTATTTTGATGAGGCCAAAAAATTTTAAATTTCAAATCTCTCAATTAAATATTAAGTACGTGTTGAAAATGTGATAGTTTTCTTCCATTATTTAAGAATAAAATCAAAGTTTTGTATATTACAAGGCTTCTTTAGCAAACTCAAGATGCTTTTAACTCGAATATATTTATCTTAAATGGGTCTTACTTAACTAAATTTATATGATTTGGATCAAACTCATAATCATAAGAATTTAAAGGTAGGGTTATGAATAATATATAAGAAATATTTTGGAAAAGAGTTGTCATCTAATGAATTTAAGATTTACATAAGATGCTATTGATAAAGTTGTTATCTACCTTAATTAAATTTAGTTGTTTTGTTAAGCAAACTCAAGATCAACTATTTTTAAAAGGGATCCTAGCCCACTAGGAAATATTTGATAATTTTTTGATTTAATAGTGAGGGTTATTATTTAAAAAAAATAGTAGGAGTAATAAAATATTTATTAGAGTCCTTATTTTATTTGATTTTATAGTATAAACTAATACTTACTCTTTTATGTCTTTCGACTACCAAATCAGAAGATGAATACCAATCTGACGTTGAGGAGCGTCATGGATGCTAACAAGCTAACTGAACCTAACTTCTCATACTAGTTACGTAACTTGAGAATTGTTCTCAACCGAGAAAGAAGTTGTATGTTCTTCACATTGCTGCTCTACCAAAGCCTATTTTAGACGTGACTGATGAGGCTTGCGAGAGATATCATCGTTATATTGATGATGTTAAACAAGTTATATACGTGATGGTAGCTAGTATGTCTTAGAGCTTTAGAGGCTACATGAGAACATGAATGTTCCTACTATAATTATGCATCTCAAAGAGTTGTTTGGTGCACAAAGCATATGGAGAGGTATCAATTATCCAAAGTATTATTTTAGTGCAAAATGGCAAAAGAAAATTCAATGAACCTGCACGTGCTGAAAATGATTGGTTATATTGAAAATTCAGGCCAATTAAGTTTTGTCATAGATCATGAGTTAAGCATTGATTTAATGTTGCATTCTTTAAATTTGAGTTGTTTACTGTTCGTTATGAACTTCCATATGAATCAAAAGGATATGTCATTGTTTGAATTGCTGAATATGTTCAAAACTACAGACGGGTGCCTTTTTGCTCTTATTGTGGATTTTTCTAAAAGCAAGAAAAATGGCTCTAAAAAGAATAATAACAAGAAACAAAAGGCTTATGCTAGAGTAATAAAGCCAAAAGGTGGTGTGAAAAAGAAGAGCAATGAAAAGGGAACATGTTTTTACTGTGGAGTCAATGGACACTAGAAGTGGAAATGCCTAGCTTATCTTGCTACCTTGAAAGATAAGAAGCTTAAGTAAGCTATTTCTTTAAGTATGTTTATGACTGAAATCAATCTTTTTACTTATGTTCCATATTCTTAGGTATTAGATACTAGATGTGTTTCTCATATTTGTAATAATACAAATATTAACATGTCGTAGATATTTGAGGAAAGACAAAGTGGACCTATAAATGAGCAATGGAGTAAGAGTTGTATTAACTATAAAAAACATGTAGTATAACTTTGACTTTTAACCTTGTATTAGAACTAAATAACCATTATTATGTTCCAATTGTTACTAGAAACATCATTTCTATTTCTTGTTTAGATTTGAATGGATTTGTCTTTATTATTAATAATTATAGTTGTTCTTTTCATATAGATTACATTTATTATGGATCTAGATTGCTAACAATGGTTTGTATCAATTAGATCTTGAAAGGTCAAACTTTAATAAAAATAGCAAGAAAAGAAAGTTAAGTCACCAAAATCCATCATATCTATGACATTATAGGTTAAGTCATATCAATGAAACTATAATCAAAAAGTTATATAAATAATGATATTTGGATCCTTTTGATTATGAATCATATAAAACTTATGAATCCTATCTATTCGAAAAGATGACTAAACTACCCTTTATTAGAAAGGGAGTACGTGCCAATGAGTTATTGGAACTTATACATTTAAATGTATATGACCCTATGTTTAATTATGCCAGAAGTGGATTTTCATATTTCATTACATTCACAAATGATTATTCTAGATATGGTTATGTCTACTTGATAAAACAAAAATTCTAAATCATTTGAAAAGTTCAAAGAATTTAAACTTGAAGTTAAGAAACAAAGTAGTAAAAGCATTAAGACACTTAGATCAGATTGAGGTTGTAAATACTTAGCCATGAGTTTCTTAGTTACTTAAAAGAGAATGGGATTCTCTCACAATGTACTCCTCCTCAAACTCCACAATATAATGGAGTATCTAAGAGGAGAAATATACTCGATTAGATATAGTATATTCCATAATGAGCCATTTAGTCTTTCTTGTCTCCTTTTGGAGATATACCATTGAAACTACTATTTACCTTTTGAATGGAGTTCTATCCAAATTAATTGACAAGATACCATATGAGATATGGACTAGTAGTAGAACAAAGTTGTCACACTCAAAGATTTAGGAATGTGACACTCATATGAAGTGTACAATATCTGATAAGTTTTAAGGTAAATCAGATAAATGCAGATGATAGTAGCTCACAGTTAAGATAGATCTTCACTCTAAATGGTGGTGTAGTAAGTTGAAAGAGTTCCAAACAACCAATCATTATAGATTCAACAATTAATGTAGAGTACATTTTAGTGTTAGAGGCACTAAACTTAAAGTGGTTCTTAGCATTATTGAGCCTATAGTATTGTACTATGATAGAAATGGTACCATTATAAGGGCAAAGGAACTTGGTCTTATTAACAGTCTAAATATGTACTCAGAAAGTTTCACTTGATTAGGGAGATAGTGAAGCGAAAAGACATAACATTGGAGCGATTTCCTATTGAAGAGAATCTTAAAGATCATCTCACTAAGCTTTTGTCTTAGAAGAGACATGATCAATATGTAAAAGGATATGGTATTAGATATGTAGGCTATTGACTTTAGTGCAAGTAGGACATCGTTAGTTTATACCCTTGTAGCCAATCGGTTGGTTGCAATTTTAATGTATGATGTTATTCTTTAATTAATAAAGGCATTCTTTATCTTTATGTAATATGTTAATTACATAAGTTGTTTTAATATTGAAGGTAAAATCCTTGGAATAATTACTTTATAATTGAAATTATGATGAGATCATAATTATGAGTTTCATTTTTCATCTATGTATTATTTCTAAATGTTCCTAGTTGTAGTTTCATCAACGTAAGATATTGATGAAACAGTAAAACTAACACATGTTATGTTTCTTTCTTATGAAGAAAGTAATTGATTTTATAAATTAAAGTATAGAGATACTTAAACTAATGTATGAGTACTTATTAGAGAATAAATTTACTCAACTGAACCAATTATGAGGATCCCAAATGAAGTATTACCTATGTGTCTGTGGATTTTCTCATTATGAAGGTTATATAATTGATCCTTGGACTTGAGATTACCATGATACTTGTGTGAGAATTGTATTTTGATTTACTTATGAACTATCCTAGGATAATTCAATTGATAATATTTGGATGCAGTAAGAACCATATGGAGATATTTGAGTAAGTCAATAAAGGATTTGTCATTCTAAAGTAATTACAGAGATTGTTTTATTGCTTTTGATTAGTAGTTATTTAAAGAAATCTCTAACTAAAGTGAATTGACATGTAAAAAGGTGTTTTCAAATATTAATTATAAATTCGTTAGATACAAAAGAGTAAATCCATACTCTATCTATTTGGGATATTAAATGATGAAAGGATTGAAGTATACATCATAACCATGCATGAACAAGTTAAGTCAAATTACTTTAGTGTTCCTGATATTTAAATAATCATGACATACTATTGGATATCAATCTTGACCTACGACTATAAAATGTTTAATTAGAGAATTAAAGATAAATTAAAAAGAATTTTAATTTATCTACTTCTAATTATGAATTAGAATTGTAATTTATAGTCATTGCCAATATATTAGGAATCTAATGGGTTACACATAAAGAGTAGTTTAAAAGAGAAAAATCAATTTCATTTAATTTAGACTTAATTATAAAATTTGAGAAACTTTATGGATTAAATATGAGATATTTGATTTTATTAAAATTAAAATTAATTATAATTAAAGTTAGACTTTAATTATAATTGATGTATTTAATTTTACTATAAAATAAAAACCCTTATGCTTTTGTTTTCTAACAATAGGAATGAGCATAAAAAGCCAGTACTCCTATTAATTTCTCTCAAAAAGTTGTATGACTACTCTGTGGATATTGTTAGAGACTGGATGCGTGAACAACTTATGGTTGATACATTAAAAATTTTTCAAAAGGATCATAATAAGAATATCGAATCAAGTATAATTTCATATTTTATTATTTAAGTTTAGTTTTTCATGTTATTCAATTATCAGGATTGGATCGAAAATTGTAAAATTTTATTTTTCTATTGCGTCCGTGATTCGAACACAGTTGGTTTCCTAACATAATCACTCTATTTGAACCCATATAGAATGGTTTCAATATAATTCAGAAAATAAATCAAATGCATATGGATCAATAGTTTAAAAATTAGACTAGAAATTAAACCAGTAAGATCAGAGATTTAAAGTTTAAAAACTCAACCAGTATTAGATTGTTATAAAAATGATGTATAATAAAAATTGAATAAAATGTAAGAACTTGAAATAGGATTGATGAAAGAGACTATCTTTACCTATTGAAGAGATTAGAGTTTAACTGAAAAAGGAGATTGTCAAACAAAAACCAACTTATTTATTCTAGTTTTAAAAAATTGGTTAGTTTATGAAAACTGTTTGGCAATTAATAAAGCAATCAAATTTTAATAACAAGAGTCATTAAAATAAACTAAACCAATAAGTTAAAAAGATTAAGGCTTTTATAATTGCATCTGCCAAGCTAGCTTGATTTTTTAATCATCGATATGGATATTTTTATATAAACCACGATGTAATGTTTTATATAAAAAGTAAATTCTTTTACGTGAAAATATTATATATTTTTTTAAAAAGTCATAAATTAAAATTTCATATCAATATGAGAATTTAAAAAGATGAATTTATCATACAAACATACCATAATAATTGATAAAATTAATATTTTAATTAAAATATGCATTCTTATTATAACGACAATTAGAAACAACCTTTCTATCAATTAGAGGTAAGGTTGTATACTATTATACCTTCCAGATTCTACATTATACCTTCCAGATTCTACGTCTCAATGAGATTCATATTGAAATATTATTCTTGTTGTCATTATTCTTATTATAATGACACTTATTATAACTCTTAAAAGATACAATCTCGTTTCGCCAAACCAATTATATAACTCTAAATATAATTATTTATAATTAATTAACTGATGTTATTAATTTGATAGATATTATTTATTATATTATATTGTCTATTATGAACCAAATTTGTTAGATAGTATGAAATATTAAAATTTACTTTTTTAGAAATATTTCTTAAATAGGATAGATATAAATATTGTACTTAAAAGAAAATTTCAGCATAACTTGTATAAGAAATTATTTTTTAAGATAATCAAACTTTTTTCTTAACTAATGTAACATTCTAAAATTTTATTTTAAAAACTCAAATAAGTGGGCAATCTTTATTATTTTTAGTGCCAATTATTTTTCTTTTTAATTTTTCTTGTTAATATTAATTAAAATAAAAATTAATAATAGAAAACAAATGAAAATTTCATTAAAAAAACACACATATACGATTATTGATTCATATAGAAGCCAAAGTATTAAATTTTAGATTATTACTTATTAGTGTCTTATATTAATATTCATTGACGTAAATTTTTTTTATAAAACAATTTAAGTCATATTTTCAATACAATTAATTTATAAAATATGAAAAAAGAAATTTAAAGAATAAAATCAAATTGGGGAGTAGTAGTAAAAGAGTTCAAAGACTAGTTTCTTCTTATTTCTCATACTTGTTTAGACATATATAATAATGTCAACATTAATCAAGTTTGAAATAGTCTCCTTAATAATTATTCCATCTACTTAATTTTACATAACTCAATTGAATCTCTGATATTGCATAATTATACAATTAAGTTCATCTACTAACGAAGTATATAAATTTGTATAAAATTATCAATAAATATCTATTTAAGATTATGCATTTGAGATGACTAACATGGGAATAAAGTCAAGATGAAGAACAAAAAAATGGAAAATAAAAAGAAAAATAATAGATCATTTAAGATGTCCTTTTTACATTATAGTTAGGTTCCTTAACTTGCTCATTAATCTTCAAAGGTGGAATTAGTAAAAAAATAATTTTCAACTAATTTAAGATAGTTTAAGATATTGTTTTCAGCCTAATTCTCAAAAGATTTAAAAATCTCAATCTTTTGAAGTAACAAAAATGAGTGATTTAAACATACATCTTTGACATAAAAGGCTTGGTAAGATACTCAATTTATATAAACTAAGTGAAACAATATTAATATTTTTGAATAATCTTTAAAATAAGTTTATCAAAAAAAGTATATATTATTTAATGAATAATGTTATGAATAAAAAAACTTAAAAGATATCATATCATTATACCAATAAATTATTTTTAAAGGAAAATGATAATTAATTAATTAATTAATGAAAGTATTACAAACAAGAAATAGTGCTTAAGGGATACCCTTGCTTAAGTTACAAAACTTCCTTGCATATTTTTGCAAAAAGTTGAGACAAAATGCAAAGAAAAAATTGCATTAGATGTGTAGAGAAGATAGCAAGTTAGAGCTGCAATTCTGGTTGGTATTTTTTAGCGATACCAACTCCTTGATCCCATTGATGATCTCTGATTTTAGAGACTCCATTGGTGAGGCTTTGTTTGCAAATCTTCTGGAATTCCTTTCTCTCTATAAGATATATACATAAAGTCTCAAAGTAAGTATGAAAAATTAGATTGGCTGGTTTTGAGTTAGAAGCTTGGATTGACAACCGTTGTGTAATATCTGTGAGAGAATTCCTTAGAGCAGGCTATAAACATTTTCTTGTAACATATTCCCATATGTTGTTGATGAAGGGACACAAGAAAAATAAATGGTCTCTTAATTCCTCATGTACCAAACACATTGGAAATTTTGTCAAATTGTAGGTATGGAATTCTGTTAGTGGTGTTAAGTTTGTTTTGATTGTAAGCAAAAAGAGAAAAGAGATTCTGGGTGTTAAGACCTTCTTCCAAACAATCTTATACCAATCTACCTTTGAGCATCTTCTTCTTAACAAGTTCTTGATGATTTGTTGGATAATTTCTAAACAGGTTGGTCTTTCCATTAGAAGCTATCTGAAATATTTAGATTAGGAGGGTATGTAAGTTGTAAATGTCTCAATCTGTGAGGGAACTTCCAGATATTCCCATTAATCAATAACTTGATTTTGGTGTGAATTGGCAAGATCAATGAAGTTCTTGAAGTATATAGAGAATGCTATTCTTGGCCTGACTAATTATAATACCATAATGAGACCAGAATTTCATTTTCAATTCTACACGAGACATCAGCTTATGTCATATCCTTTAGCTTCAGTAATTGGTTCAGGAAATCAGAATTTGAGGTATTTTCGTTGACTTCCCAATAAATTGTTTAGTAAATCTTATGAAATCATTTTTGATGAACATACTTTTAATCATGAAATATTCAATAAATATCAATATGATGTTTCTAATACTTTATATAAAAGGAAAATATAGTTCAAATAGAAAGGAAAATAACAATTAAACTATTTAAGAGTTTTATTTTACATGAAATGAATTTGTGCAATGATTTATTTTCCTTTATTTAACTATATATCTTTCATGAGTGATATATTATGTGTTCTAATGAAGTTGAATATAATGTTTTGTACTTTATATTAGAAAAACTTACAAATAAATTATGTTAAGATGCTCTTTAAAATAATAACAAAGTATAAAAAGGATTTAATAATTTTTAAATTTTAAGAGGCAAAGTGCAAAAGGTTTATACAATATAAGTGTCTAATATATTTAATTTTATTAAAAATATTTAAAAATAAATTATTTTTAAAGTATACATTTAAATTGATAAGGAATTTTTTAAATATATAATTAATTGTATGAAAGTAATAAAATTATGAAATAAAAATAATACTTTATTATAAAATTTTAAGCAAAATTTTTTAAAATTGGATTGAACTAAAATTTTTGGTACTTTAATACTTAAAAGATGATTTTGAAATAAATATGTCAATCCCTTTTAGACTTCACATCAAAATAAAGGTCTAACCTTATCGTTTTAGAGTATTTTAAAAGAAGACTAAAATTTTCAAAACCAATTAAATCAAACCTACAATTGACAAACTCCTTAACCCCATTAAGATTCTGTTTGATAAATGTTAATGTATATTCTATATATTTTTTCTTTTTGATGGTACTGGTGGCCCTTATACTCTTCAATTAAAAAAAGTCTACATTTTATCATCTACTTTCCCTAAAAATACCTAATTCTTCATTAATTACCATAATTACATTTTAAATTGTTGGCACAGCTATATGGTAGAGGTGGTGGCCGCAACCCATTTGACATATTTGAGTCTTTGCTAATGGTAGGAAGTAGAGGAAGGGAAAGGATATGATTCATCCTCTTAAAGACTCTAAGAAAGACCTCTTTCTTGGCATATATAATATGCTATCATTGTTTAAGAATGTTAAATACTCTAAGTATAATAGGTGAGTTATTCTATTTTTTATTCTTGTTTATGGTTCTGTAATAAGTTTTTGGTTTGAAAGTTGTGCACTATTTTTATGATATAAAGGGATCAAAGTCTAAAGTTTTAGTGAAATGTGTCAAGTATCAGGGAACATGTATGAAAGTTTCTATAAGGAAACTTGATCCATAAATGTAACATCCTTATAACGAGTGTAATACTACCAATAAGCCTATTAGTGATAAAGACATGCCCATAATGCAAGGGAGAGAAATTTGCTTCATATAAAAAGGTTTTGGAAGTGATCATTAAAAAGATCATACATAATGAACACAAATTTTCCTAAAGAAGCTGATGAGGTGGTATGTTGTTTGTGATTATTGATGATTATCTGCCCCAAAATTTGTTAAGGGATTTTATATTAAGATTTTGATTTTTTTTCTTTTAATCTTTGATAATCATTAGTGATTTATTCTTTGTGCTTCAATAAAAGGAACATTCAAGATTTAAGAGGAAGGTAGATGAGCGCAAACCCTGACTCTTACTAAGGCTATTGTAGGTTCTAATTTGTGTTGACAGATTTGGATAGCAGGCAACTTCTTATCAAATTAAATAGTGATAAAGTGGTTAAGTTTGATGAGTAAAGAAAATAAACTTATTTCCTAAATTACCTCCTGCAAGTTATACCTTAGCTAATTTGCATACTCATATGGCCACGCAGATTAATTTCATGAAAAAATTATATATTTACTTCACAATAGTAAGAAGAATAGCTAACTAAGTTGGAAACGTTAGTCGACAATAGGCCATATCAACCCTAGGGACAAGTCAAAACAATGTGAGGGAGATGAAGATGATTGATGAAGAAGATGCTAAAGTGTAAGAAATGTCAAGCACACTATGATGATGATTAGAGAATCTAGAAATTTTGCGGGAAGTGAATGACAAAACTAGACTTTTCTTTAATAAACTTTGGGTGTTAATCCCATCATTGCTATTTGGACTCCACTTTGGCATTGATAAAATAAGAGAAAAATACACGTAGACTCTAAACTAAAAAATTATGACAAAGTTAAGGGTTTTGTCAATTAGTGTTTTGATTCAATTAATTTTGAAAATATTGGAATTCATTTTGAATGCGTCAAAATGTTAAGATCTAACTTGTAATTTAGTATAAATGTTATGGTCTAAAAGAGACTTTTTGTCTTAAGATGACATCATTCTTGCCCCTAAAGTCCACCTTTAACTGAGTTGAAGTGGTATGTCACATGAACTGTCTTTTAATTACTATGACACATGGAATTAACTTAATATAAGAAAAATAGACTTATCTTAACTCTACAATGTAACTTGAAAAGTATTTTGAGTTTCCTAAACAAAAAGAGTAAAAACTGAATCACTTTTAAAATTATTATAGATTTCAAAATCACAATTAGAACAATTATAATGATTCTTTTATTGTTGAAGGCAATAAACAAGGTCATCTTTTAATTTTTTAAGTTTTGTTAAATCTATCATCATGCATACATGCATAATGATTTTATACAAAGTTCCATTAATTG
>JANZLD010000003.1:38247011-38257935 GCA_026413575.1 Erythroxylum carthagenense | reverse complement strand
AGAGAGGCAAACACAGTTTTTATAGAGGTTCGGTGCTAAGACCTACGTCCTCTACCTAAGCTCCCACTTAGGATTTTAGCAAAACTATTTACTACACACTTTTTAGTTCAGTGTGAACTCTTCAATACAACTTGACTTCCGACTCAAGCTACACCTTACAATTGATCTATTTTCCGACACAAATCCTACCTTCCAAGTGATTCTCCACTAATCACTCAATTCACAATGACAATAATAGAAATTGAAGTTATAAAGCTCAGTACAGCTGAGTACAATTTAGAACAAGCTAAGAGCAAATTGATGATAAATTGAAACTATAGTAGTATGCTTCGCTTTGGACTTCTGTATTCGATCCTTTGAAGTTCCCTTAATTTATTTGCAGGTTTCAAGATGTTTTAGAACTCTTCTAGCCGTTGTACAATGCCCCTAGCTGTTGTAGAATGATTTTCTTCCCATTTGTAATCAATTGACTTGGTTAGATTATGTTCAGCTGTAACTGATAGTCGACTAGTAATAGTAGATTAATGTATTATAGTCAACTTGTCTTCAAGGAATAGTCGAGTAGTACCAACGTTTTTATGAAAATTTCATCTCCGTTCTTCGAATAGTCGACTAATATGATGATAGTCGACTAGTGTACTTATCCAGCTGATTAATAGTCGACTTGCAACTGGATGGTCGACTAGTACTAACTCCAACTTAAAGATCTCATTGTCAATAGTCGACTTGCAACATGATAGTCGACTAATACTTAGCTCTAACGTACATATCTCACATAATCTTCAATCTATGTTAGTTGGGATACTGAATTGAATTCTTTAATCTTAATTTGCACGTTGTTTATCTCTTACACGTTGAAGTATGATTCTCAATATTGCAATCTTGATTTGCACAAATCATTTATTTGAATTTCAATCTAAATACTTGAAAATTATTTCTTAACTAATTTTATAAGTTTTATTATTATCAAAATATAGAAAGATTTAATTTGTTAACTTCCGTTGATCTAACATAAATCACTTAGTATATGAAAAGGTTAAATGGTTCAAAAGAGGATATGCCGTTAAAACAGTTAATAGTGACTAATCGCATATATGTAAACTACGCGCCTTTAACGAGCAAAGAACTAAAATATGGAATCCGTCCTAAAACTCAACCCAAGTCTAAGAGACAGTAGATGACACATCAAAAACTCAAACTCCTAGCTTTTTCACTTCTTTGAAGTTCCAATTTTTCTATTTCTCTGATACTGGGTAAATTTCTTCTCTCAGTTTTATGTCTTTCTTAATATCCTTTTGCATATTCTGTCAAATTTGATCCTTTCTTTCTACGCTGATTAGTTTTGTCTGAATCTTGTTTCACTTTCCTATTATTTGATTTCTGGATTTTGAAAGTGTTTCCTTGAGTTCATTTCATAAATTTCCCTTCCAAGATTCCCATTTTTTATTCTCGTAGTGAGTGGTAACTATTTCTCCTGTGGATATGTCATTTGGGTTCGTCCCTCGTATCTAAAAACCAAAGTTTCAATATTTTACCTTCTTTTCTTGTTGTTTCTTGTCTGGATGGGTAGAATTATCAGAAAGATTTGTGCATTCGGATCTGATTATGCTTTTTCAAGAGCTATAAAACCTCACATGTTCTGTTTACATTCTCATGTTATTTGTGAATTTGATTCTGTTAGGTCTAAGATTAAGAAGTTTGAATGCATTCTTTGTCATTTAGTCAAAGAGTAAGTCTTCGAAGAGTAGAAAGTCATCACTTCCTTTTAAATTTTTTTGTATTTTCTTTCAATACAAAATTGACTGACAAAGAGAGTTCTTTTGTATTGGTTGGTACTAACGGTGAAAAGTAGCCATGGAAGATGGAAAAGCCATGGATTATATAAGTGATCTCCCGGAGAGCATTATAAAGTCCATTCTGACATTGTTGCCAATAGGAGATGCTGTCAGGACAAGCATCTTGTCAAGCAAATGGAGGTATAGGTGGGCTAAGCTTACTGACCTTGTTTTTGATGACAAATGTGTGTTCATGTATAATGATAGGGAAGTGATGGAGTGCAGCCTCATAAATTTTATCACGCGAGTACTCTTTCTTCACCAAGGACCTATTCGCAAGTTTCAGCTTTCTAGTGCATTTTTGCAATGCTGCGTGGATATTGATCAATGGATTCTTTTCCTTTCAAGGGGGGATATTGAAGAATTGGTACTCGAATTAGGAGAAGGGGAGTGGTTCAGGGTACCGTCTTGTCTTTTCAATTGTAGGAAGTTAATGCGCTTGGAACTTATTCGATGTGAATTAGATCCACCTCGTACTTTTAAGGGATTCTTGTGGTTGAAAAGCCTGAGTCTTCATCAAGTTTTGGTTGCTCCAGAGGCAATAGAGAGCTTTATTTCTAGTTGCCCTCTTCTTGAGAGTCTTTCATTATCTTATTTTGATACTTTATCTCTCACTTTGCGTTCTCCAAACCTTAAGTTCTTGTGTTTGGAAGGTGAATTCAAGGATATATGTCTGGAAAATACTCCACTTTTAGTTGCTGTATCAGTTTCTATGTATATGATCGATGATATTGCTGAACATTTTGAACAAAGCTCCAGCTGCAATTTTATCAAATTTCTTGGTGGTGTACCTCATCTTGAAAGGCTCATTGGGCATATCTACTTCACGAAGGTAACACAGTGTTATGGTCATATTTTCCATTGTTGATCGGCAAATTTCTGCCAACAGTCATGCCTTATTTGACTTACGACTTTTAACTGTATTTATTTTGTTTTCAAGTACTTAAGCATCGGAGATTATCTAGGAATACAGCCAATCACTTGTAGCCGCCTAAAGGCAATTGAGCTTTATCAAGTTAGTTTTGAAGATATGACAGAAATATCTGTTATCCTCCGTTTGATCACTAATGCTCCTATTCTAAAGGATCTTCAAATTTCGGTATGTCATGGTGGCACCACTTGTTTGTTATTGGAAGTACTTTCGCGAGAACTTAAGATATGCAGGACTGCATAGTGTTATTGTACATTGCAAAATTAGAGGTTGCTATTAGCCCTAATTATGATTTTCATTGTTTGCTAGGGCTCTTCAAATGCATCGGCTGCCGCAGAAGCACCTGACTTGGATTTCTGGGAAAAAGAATGCCCTAAAGATTGCATTTTTAAGCATCTTATAGTCGTGAAGATGACAGATATGTCTGGCGTGCCACATGAGATGGAATTCATCAAGTTTTTACTTGCAAGTTCACCAGCTCTTAAAATGATGATTATCACACCTTGTGTATATGTAACAGATGGAAGATTGAAAATGTTGATCGAATTATTACGATTTCGTCGAGCTTCTGCTCAAGCAGAACTTGTATTCATCCAGGATTAACCAACGTGCATACCATGCAAAATTTTGCTTCACATGGTGTTTCAGGATTTCTATTTTTTGTTATGTGAGAATGTTTAATGTTTTCAAGATTCAGAGGATCATAGAAAGTTAAGTCAGATCTTGTGGACCGTACAAAGTGACGGGCCTGAATTTGATGTGAAAAAAACAAAACTTCAGCTTATTAGCTATACATTGGATGAGCTTCTATCTGTATTTTCTTCTTTCTTTTTATTTTCCTCCTCTTGGACAAGATAAATGCATATATGGCATGCCTTAGGGTATAATTCTGAGTCTAATCCCATGAAAACCTTTCAATTTCTCCAATTAAAAACTGCATTTCACATTTTTATTATAATCTTTCCTTTCAGGAACTAGGTCTTCCCTTGTTTTTGTTTCGAGTCGGGCAAGGAGACGATTCCAATTGACATCGTCAGTTCAGCGAAAGTTGACCAACACTCGTCCAGATTTTGATTTTCTATATTGTGCACCACTGGGAGGATGCCTCCAATAAATTTTTGACGTCTTAGGTTGTTTGATCCTGAATTTTGTTCCTTTGCTTCATGAAGTTACTTGGTTGTTATCTCCAGTTTTCACGTTCATGTAGGAAATAATCTTATCTCCTTCCCCGCGACCATGTGCAACTTGGGTATTGTTTACGTTCTTGTCAATAAACATTACAGAAATTGACGTAATCTTAAAGCTCCAGCTTCCGCTTTAGATGTGCAATAGTTCACAGCAAATGTTTGATGATTATTATTACCATCAACCTTGGTAAAACATCTCCTGGAAAAAAGGAAAAGTCTTCACTCCGGCTAAGATACGCGCAAAACCTCAAATATATATCATTTTCCAATCCTGACTCTGTACAGTCAGCAACTGACAATTGAGCTCCAACAAGATGCTAATGCACAACATAAGTGGTTTTCACACAGAATGAATCGATTGAGGAACTTCTATAAATGCCTTTTCACTTATTGAGAATCTTGTAACCTGCGTCCTGAGAGCTCCATTGCCTGAACGAGGAAGGCAGAGTATTCGGTTAGATCAGGGTACCACTCCGAAGACGAGAATTCACTGGCTCTAGATCTGGTTGATTCAGCTCTCTGAAGTTTCCTCCTATTTATCTGCTAGTCCATCTCCTTCCAACATTCGAACAAGTGCTGACATGTTTGGCCTATTATTTGGATGATACTGGGTAGCTACTTGAGCCATTCTTCAAGCTCAATTCGGTCATAATTGCTCTTCAGATCATTGTCATCCATCAACTCAAGCTTCTTTTCCTGATGAATCTTCCTCATCTGCAATTAAATGATAAAACTCCGTTAGTCATAGCAAGAACTATAGTTATTGACCCATGATTAACCATAAGCTTGTATTGACAGAGAAAATGGGGAAAAAAAAAACAAGCTCTACTTGTTATCCTTGGAATGATGGACAACCTCTTGAAAGCTCTTAAAACTTTCGACCAACCTTTATGAAAGTTGTATATTCTTATATCATACGTTGTTCTGTGTCTTTCTTAACGTGTGGGCCTCTTAACGGGTCACAAAAACTAAACGTCTACAAACTTACTTAAACAGGTAATGAGAGACCTTAACAGCTATTTACAGTAACTTTATTGGGCCTTCTTGTCAAAAGCTCAATAAATAACCGGTTCATACTAATTACGGACAATTTTCTTCATTGGATTTCAGCCCATTTAACAAATCATTTATTGAGCTTCTTTATTATATTTAATCCATATCAAATTTGATTTTTTTACTTTAATTTTATAAGAACTCGTAATTAATAATTGTTTAATTAAAATATCTCTAACATTCTCTCCTTTGGTCAAATATTAGTTGTAGTTGTTGTAATAACAATAAAAACAATTAAAGTAGTTAAGCAAAATCAATGTACAAGTCAATCCATCTAAAACATTTAATATAAAGGTACTGAAAGTCTATCATTTAGTCCCGTAAGGCTTTCGATATTTAAAAAATCAATCACATGTATCATATGTAACTCAGATCTAATACAATCACGTATATCTAATACCTCACTAATATGAATGAGAAAATAAAGTATGACAAGCTATTATAATACTTGTATGATCTAAAATGTATCATCTTTTCATCTGTTAGTCTCAATTTCTCTAAACTTTATGTTAAACTGCATAAGAGAAATTTGTTTTCTCTCAATGAATGCTAAATCACATTAGAAAAAACCTTATGAAATTAAATACTTATATCCTCTATGTCTTATCAAATTTATGAGTTTATGTATTTGGACATTATGCTAAAGATAATTTTTCACCATGAGAGATAGGTGTTACAATAGGTTTACAATTAGTCATATTATACCTTTACAGTAGGATAAAAGATATCTTACTAAGATCCTTCATGTCAAAATATTTGGCCAAAAGCTGCTTAATCTTATACAGGATGGTTAAGTCATTTTATGCGAGCAAGATATCATCCACATATAAAAGTAGAAAGACAATCTTGCTCCCCTAACCTTGTAATACGAACATCTTTCAACTTTATTTTTTACAAAACCAAATGAGATAACAACCTCATCAAACTTTAGGTACCATCGTCAGGAGGCTTGTTTGAAACAACATATGGGTTTTCTCAAACTACAAACCATGTCAGCTTTATCTTGATCCTGAAATCTTCAAGTTGTTCCATATAGACCTCTTCACAAAGGTCTTTATTCAAGAAAGCAATTTTGACATCCATTTGATATAGCTTCATATCATAATGAGTTATCATTTTTTTAATCACTCTAAATGCATACTTAAAGGAGTTTGGCATGATAGGATAAGGGTAAAGGATATCCTTTAAAGTTTACCAAAATAGTTGGGTAAGTTATTAGGAGATGTTTACTTTAATGCTCGCACCACGTAGTTATCGCGTAGGAAGTCCAACCCAATGTCCTTTTTTCCTTTGCTAGTTGTAATTCTTGGACAAGGCTTTCGGGCCTACAACTTGGCTTTTCAGGACAAGAGTATAGGAAAAGATCCCGGGAGCTGACTAAAATTGTAGATTGTCATACTCTCAGAGTCTCTGAGTAAAGACCCCTAGCTTAACTAGCAACAAAAAGAGCTGGACTTTGCAGCTTCTCAGGTACTAGCAGATCTGGACACCATCAGATATATCATTTGGTTATATTTTATTTTTACTTATTTATGTATTTATTGTAATTTTATTTGCATAATTATTTAACGTGTCAATTTTACTTATTTACTCTTTAACCTACATCACTCTTTTATTATTACATCTACATGTGAGTTTACCGAAAATAGCCTCTCTACTATGTAGGGGTAAGATTGCGTACTATCAGACCTCTCTAGATCCCTCTTTATTGCAGAACTTTGGATTGGATGTAATGATGATGAGGTTTGAAGTTAAAAGGTAAGGTCACAAGCTCCTATTCCTTATTATGTTTTATGGATTGCATCTCATCCTTTGTTGCATCCCATCACAAATCTGCAAGAGGTTTAGAAATAGCTTTTATAAAAGTAGTAGGATTTACTACATTTCTAATATTATACTCTTGTGCACCTAATTAGACTATGTAATCAGATGAGATAGTAGGTCTTCTCACTCAATTGAATCTTCTTAATTAAACTAGTTCAGTATGCTCTTATATCTCATAAATCTCAGTTTGTACAGGTATAAGTTCATATCCTTGTATTGGTATGATACTGAGATCTTGATCTACTAGTTCTAACTGTATAAGTTATGGATATGAAATAATAGTGTTATCCTTGATAGAATGGTGAGAATGACCACCCTCTTCGAAATGAGATGAACCACCCTTATTATAGACATTACACTTCAAAAAACTTAGTTGTTTGTGATTCCACTATTTTGGATCCTACATCTCTACATTAAAATGTGTATCCTTTAAAGTGGTTAAGATATCCAATAAAAAAACAATGAGTAGAACAAGAATGCAACTTAAGCTAGAAGCATGATTTAACCCCCTTTTTTTTTCTTTATTTTGGTCAAATTATCCCTACAATAGCCAACATATGTTCCTAAATCATCATAATCTAAAGTTGAGAAAATGTTATCCTTAACCAATCTCTCAACTCTATCTTTGGAAATATGATTTGACCTTTTCTACCACAACATGTATGACTTCTCTTTTATCAGGGTTCTCTTTCTAGTGACTTGTTCAGTTATATTTGAATAAGCATAAATCTCATTCAGGGCAAGACACATTTTATATAGGCTATATGATAAAAAGACAGTGCCAATATGTTTTACATTGAAAGATAATTTTACAACAAAATTGTTAATTGCAAAACTATAACCTTCTTTATCCGAAACAAATAATGAGATTGATTTCATTTAAAATAATATATATAAAATGTGAAATTTAATATAAGTTTTAACCTTATATTAAGGTTCAAACAAACATCTCCTATAGAGATTACATCAACTTCTTTGTTATTGGCCACCATCAATTTTTCCTCTCTCTATTTTGCTTTCTATTCTGTATGAATACATAAATTGATGAAGCAACATAAGTAAAGGCTCTATTATCTAGCCACCAAGAACTTAGTGTAGTTATAGCAAAATTAAACTTATGTATCATACAAACCATGAAGTTACTGATATCTCTTGCCTTTCTTTCCAGGTTTTATATTTCTAACATTCCAACTTCTTATGTAGCACCCCACTCTTATAGGGCATATTTCCGAACAAACCAACGGTATTCGAGAATACACTCTATAAGGGTGGTGTACTAGGACAGTCAATCAATCATAACCATTAAAAACTTTTCACGCATCACATGCATATTTCAGAAAACCAATAATCAATTTCGACCCATTTTATTCAAAAACATTTTTCAATCACAAGTGTTACAACCATTATACATATCATCAAAATTTTAGTAGTCACTTAGGCCCATTATAGATACAAAATACTTTTAGTCATAATGTCATTACATTACAAAATGATTCATATACACATTATACAATACTTGTGAATTTACATTTTGATACATAATAATGAAATACATATACAGACATGAACTGATCCCATTTCTATCTCTTACTCAAATGTAGTGACTAAACTCTAATTTGTCTAATTGGAGATCTTTTCTAAACTAAAAAATAATGTTGTAATTTTAGGGTGAGTTTTGCAAACTCAGTGAGTGGACCATCCTCGATGACTCATTCATTTCACATAACACATACAGTTCATGTAATCACATAATTCACATCATTTCACTAATAATCATATAGCATCACCTATCACTTTGATAACTTATTTCACATTTCACATTCAGAGCAGTCAAACAATTCATTTTGATTATTTAAAACATACATATCAATTTTATATGCAATGCTCATAAGACTTACTTCCAATTTTATGATTGAGTGCCTTTTACTAGCCCATATCCCTTGTGAATACTGGGCTTATTTTAGATATTAACCTATATCTCTTATAGATACCAGACATATTAACAACTGAGCCTGTGGCTCTTGTGTATATTTCGAGCTTTAAGCTCTTTCAGACTAGTCACTACAGTCACAACTTCTTTTATGTTATCATGCATTCATGTAATGAAATGCATCAAATCACATAAGATCAGTCAGTGACTTTATTTCACTTTACACTTTCACTTTCACAAGTCATCAGACCTTAAGTCCGACATTCAACAATTATGTTGAGAATCACTTATTTAGCATTCAATAATAATGTTGAGTATCACTTATTCATTCAAATTCACATTCAAGGAACACTTCCACTAATTTTTACATACACATTTATTGTCCAAAATTAACACTTTCATATCAATCTTATCAATAGTAATTCAATACAAAAATTAAAAACAGAACAAAAAATGAAAGTGAGACCATCTAAGTCGACTCACAGTACGCTCTAGATTAGCATTTACTTCCAAGATTCGGAAACGTCTAGAAGCGGACATTCTATCCTATATAACAATATTATGCAATACACATATTGCACACACATTATTAATTGTACAATTACATAAATATTCAATTGTACACATATGTATATGTGTTATGTATAATGCATGCTCAATTTGACTACTTTGGGTATGTTTCCCTAATCACGTCTCTTGATCATTCAAACCTTATCATTTATGTGTCTAGCTTATTTTAGGTTTACACCTCAAGAACACTTGGTTATTCTAATATCTTAATTCAATTACTCATCATTTCTTTTCTAGCATTATGTGATCTTATAATATCCAATTCTCATTCACCTTTACTTAACTCATTTTACTAAACTCCTTTGAATCACAATTACAATCATATGAAAATCTTCATTCCCATTATACTCATGCCTTTGGTACTTTGATATCATTAATTCATTCATATATCATATCTTGCAAAACTTGATCTTCCTAAGTTCATCAATCAACCATTTATCAATCCTTTCCTAGTGAATTCAGATGACAATGAAATTTGGTAGAGAGGAAGGATAATGTGTGAGGAGCTTGTGATTCAAATTTCAAGTCAATTTGAAGAGTGAAGGGTGTTTAAAACTATCAAAAGGAATTGCACCTTCACTGTTATGATCGTGCACAATTCCTCTCTGTCACGAATGTGCTTGTGCACTATCTGATATTTCCTCTTTATCACGATTGTGCTTGTGTATGATCATGTACTGCCTGATATCTCCTCTCTGTCATGATCGTGCTTGTGCACGATTATGCACTACTTGATGGCTTTTCTCTTTGTAAAGATCGTGTTTGTGCATGATCATGCATTACCTAGTGTTTCCTTACTCACACATCATCAACTTTCTGCACATGTTCATCTTCATTTCTACTTTCATTTCACTTCTAACTATCACCTTAATTCTTCTCATTTTAAGACACCACATTACTCCCTTTTTCATTAGCATCAAAATCATTTTAACTCATCTTTATAACACTGGAAAAGATCCATGGTGGTACATTAAGAAAACAAAACATAGCACCCTTTATCTATCTATTGTTTTTTGCAATTTTTTCCTACACCATTTTCAATGATCTTTCTATTTCAAACTCATCTATATAATAAATGATGAAATATTAATCATCGTCATATGTGTAGAAACAAGAGATGAACATACCCAGGATTTCTCATTCATGTTTTAGCATGTACATATTACCATTTAATGATCATTTGACCTTTAACTAACATCAGACATGTTTCATGTAATATATCATGAAGAGTAATGCTTTAAACTTCATGGTTTACTCCAAGATCTTCAAATAACACTTAACCCTAGCTTCTCCTGTATTATTCGATCATCAATAATTAAAGGTGGTAAGGTTGGGTCTTTAGTAAGAAATGAAGAAGATAACAAAACAATAGTAGCAAATGAAAGGTGAAAGTAAGCTTCAACGTGGATGGAGTGAGAAGTGAGTATTGGGGATGAAGACAAATAAGGAAGATGAAGATGAGAGAAGGTAACGAAGAGAGGAGTAATGTAGCACCCCCTTACCGTAGGGTATGCACTGGAACGCCCGTAGGTCATTCCGATACCTAACCTACGATGAGGGTGCACTACGAACGATCAATTCTAAAAACCTCATG
>JANZLD010000003.1:38222208-38239337 GCA_026413575.1 Erythroxylum carthagenense | reverse complement strand
TAGCCTTATTCTTTTGTATATAAACATTGTATTGGCTGCTTTTCAATGTATGAGAAAATAGTTTCACAAATTCTACATGGTATCAGAGATTAATTCTTCCGCTCTTTTTCTTGGTTTTCTCATTTTTTGAGATCTCATTCTCTGTTTTTCAGCTCCTGGAGTTTTCCTTTCTTTGTTTCCATGGTAGATCCATTGCCTTCCAGTCCTTATTATAAACATCTGAATGAAAATCCAGCATTAGTGTTGGTTACTCCACCTCTCTCTAGTTCAAACTATCATACTTGGGCCAGAGCTATAAGGATGGCGCTCTTATCCAAAAACAAACACAAGTTCATTGATGGATCGATTAAAGTTCCGGTGGCTACAGATCCGATGTTTTCTCATTGGGAACGTTGCAACAACTTGGTAATTTCCTGGCTACAACAATCTCTTTCTTCTTCGATTACTAGCTCGATTTTATGGATTGATTATGCGTATGATATTGGAATGATCTGCGTGAACGTTTTTCCCAAGGAGATCTCTATAGAATCTCTTATTTACAAGAAGAAATTTATGCTTTCAAACAAAATGATAGATCTGTTACAGATTATTTCACTGAGTTGAAGGTTTTATGGGATGAGTTGACTCAGTTTCGTCCTCTCCTTGTTTGTACTTATACCACACCCTGTTCTTGCGGTGTTCTCACAACTGTGAAACGTTACTATGATCAAGATTATGTTATTCGATTCTTGAAAGGTCTCTCTGTTCCTTTTGCTACTGTGCGATCTCAGATTATGCTTATGGATCCCCTTCCTTCCATTAACAAAGTTTTTTCAATGGTGATTCAACAAGAAAGACAGAATGTGGATGGTTCATCAGTGTTTGTTAGCAGTACTGTTAATCGTTCTGCTTCTCCTAAGAAATATTATTCTTCTTCTAGCTCTCGATCTGGATCTGGTTCTTCTCGATTTGGTTCTGTTGATACAAGAAAATGCACTTTCTGTGGCCGTGAGAGACACACAATTGAGACATGATTTGAAAAGAATGGATATCCAAATGGTTATAAACCAAGAGGAAAAAATTCACAGGCTCATAATGTTTTTGTGGATGATGTTGATGAATCCACTCCTACTGAATCTATTGATGTTACGCCAGTTGCTAAATCAAGTAATTCAAGTATTGCTTTGACTCAAGATCAGTATAATCAGCTCATTGCCTTGCTCCAAACTTCTCAACCGTCTCCTTCCACTTCCTAACCTCACATTTCAAACCAAGTAATGACCAATACGCAACCTTCTACATCTGTAGGTAACTCTATTTCACCTTTTACTCCTACTTCCTGGATCATTTATACTGGTGCTATTGATCATATCACAAATTCATTATCCTTTTATCTTGCATATAAGCAAATTAAATTACCCCTGTTAGAGTTACTTTACCTGATGGTACAAAAGTTTTAGCAAGTTTTTCAGGCACTGTTTTCTTTAGCCAAGATCTTTATCTCACTAATGTTTTCTATATACCTGGTTTTGCTTTTAACCTTTTATCTGTCACTCGGCTTACATCTTGTTTACCTTGTTTCCTTAATTTTCACCTCACTACTTGCTCTATACAGGCTTTACCATCGAGGAAGATGATTGGTACAGCTAAAGTATTCCATGGCCTATACATCCTGGATCTTCCTCCCAAGTCCTTTTCCTTTTCTGCTACCATTGCAACTACACCAACTCTCAATCTTTGGCATCATAGACTTGGTCATGTTTCTGATTCTAGGCTCAAACTTTTCAAGCCTTATATACCAAATTTATCTTTTTCCAGCAATTCAGCTTGTGATACATGTCATTTTGCAAAACAAAAGAAGTTATCTTTTCCTATAAGTTTTACACTGTCCAATAAGATTTTTGAACTTGTTCATGTTGACATTTGGGGACCAAATTCTATTATTTCTATTCATGGTCATCGATATTTTTTAACCATTGTTGATGATTATAGCCGATATACTTGGATTATTTTAATGAAATAAAAATCAGAAGCTCGAACTCATGTTCAAAACTTTTTCTCCCTTGTTGAAACTCAATTTGAAACCAAAATCAAAATTCTTCGAACAGATAATGGTTCTGAATTTGATACACCACAATTTTATGCCCAAAAAGGAACCATTCATCAAACATCTTGTGTTGAAACCCCTGAGCAAAATGGGCTTGTTGAACGCAAACATCAACATATCTTGAATATTGCTGGAGCATTGCTTTTTCAATCTTCTACACCTAAATATTTTTGGGGTTATGCAGTTTTGCATGCTGTTCATCTTATAAACCGAACACCAACACCACTTTTAAACAATACCACTCCCTTTGAAATCCTTCATTCCACTAAACCAGATTTTTCTAACCTCAGAGTTTTTGGATGCCTTGCTTTTGCTTCCACTCTTCTCGCAAACCAACACAAATTTGATCCTCGTTCTTGCAAATGTGTTTTTCTCGGTTACAAACCAAATGTCAAGGGTTATATTTTATATGATACATCCACTAAGGCAATTTTTGTTTCCAGAAATGTTTCCTTCCATGAAACCTTTTATCCTTTTTCAAAACCATCCTCTATCAATCCTACTACTCTTCCACACACATTTGAGCCTGCTATCACATGTGATTCACCAGAACCCCACCCTGAGCCTTCCCCTACATCATCACTGCCACTAAATCCTTCCACATCATCTTCTGCACCTTTTCCTACCTCCACTAGACCTCTTCGCAACCGACAACCACCTGGTTACCTTAAAGATTATGATTGTTCAACTGCTGTTACCAATAATCTTCTAGGTACTTCTCCATATTCACTTTCTTTTGTTTTTACTTATAATAATTTATCACCTTCCCATTTGCATCACACCCTTGCCATATCTGTCACTCATGAACCTAAGACATATACTCAAGCCATTAAACATGCTCACTGGAAAGAGGCAATGAATGCTGAAATACTGGCCCTTGAGCAAAATCATACTTGGATTATTACTGATTTACCAGCTGGTAAGACACCATTAGGTTGTAAGTGGGTTTTTCGAGTGAAGCATAAGGTAGATGGTTCCATAGAAAGGTACAAAGCTCGTTTGGTCGCCAAGGGATACACACAAGCAGAGGGAGTTGACTACTTCGATACTTTTTCTCCTGTGTGTAAGATGACAACAATTCGTTTATTACTTGCCATGGCTGCTACTAATCAATGGCATCTTCAACAACTTGATGTCAATAACGCCTTTCTTCATGGTGATTTGAATGAAGAGGTTTACATGCTAATGCCTCTAGGTTTCGAAACTGAAGACAAAACCAAAGTCCGCAAACTTCAGAAATCTTTATATAGCCTTAAACAAGCCAGTAGACAATGGTTTTCGAAATTGACATTAGCTTTACTTTCTTTGGGTTACAAACAATCTGCCTCTGATTACTCTTTGTTTATTCACAAGAAAGATGCTTCACTCACGTTTCTTCTAGTCTATGTTGATGATGTGATCTTGACTGGAAATGATCTTGATGAGATAGATAAAGTCAAAGCTTTCTTAGACACAAGCTTTAAGATTAAAGATCTGGGTGTTTTAAAGTATTTTTTGGGCCTTGAAGTTGCACGATTAGCTGCTGGTATTCACTTGTATCAACTCAAATACACTCTTGATCTCTTACAAGATTTTGGTTTTGTTGATTGCAAGCCTGCCAAAACACCTCTGGTTGCAAAATCTACATACAAGCTTTGAGATGATGATGCTTTGCTCCCAGATTCTACTGAATACAGAAAACTTGTTGGCAGGCTGTTATATCTCACTTCCACTCGTCCAAACATTACTCTTGCAGTCCAACAACTCAGCCAATATCTTGATAAGCCAACATTCTCTCATTTACAAGCTGCTCATCGAGTCCTTCGTTATTTGAAGAGTTGTCCTAGTCTTGACATTTTCTATTCTGCTTCCTCTTCATCAACACTTCGAGCTTTTAGTGACAGTGATTGGGCTGGTTGTCCTGATTCTCGAAGATCAGTGACTGGCTTTTGCATTTTCTATGGTGATTGCTTAGTTAGTTGGAAAGCAAAGAAGCAGATCACAGTTTCAAGATCTTCCTCTGAAGCAGAATACAGAGCCTTAGCTTCAACAGCTTGTGAGGTCCAATGGTTGCATTATCTTTTGAATGATCTTCATCATCCTGTTACAACACCCACTGCTCTATATTGTGACAACAATTTAGCTCTACACATAGCCGCCAATCCTATCTTTCATGAATGCACAAAACATATTAAAATAGATTGTCATCTAATTCGAGAGAAAGTTACTCCAGGAGTGATATACCTTTTGCCATGTTCTTCTACATCTCAGTTGGCTGATGTCTTCACCAAACCATTAGCAGTAAAACCTTTCGAGATCAGCATTGGCAAGCTTGGATTGTTGAACATCCACCATCCAGCTTGAGGGGGGCTGTTAGCTAATTATATTTTAAAATTGTATATAATTAGTTAGTTGCTAATTAGTTGTTAGCCTAGTCAGTTTAGCAGTTATTTTTAGCAAGTTAGTTAGCCTTATTCTTTTGTATATAAACATTGTATTGGCTGCTTTTCAATGTATGAGAAAATAGTTTCACAAATTCTACACCTCCCAAGATAAACGTTGGACTGGAACAGCTGGAGTAGCCAGATCCACACGCATGGGTTGTGGAAAAGCTAGAGGGGCTCTTGTAGGTGGTGGTCACATGAATCGCCGCTGTCATGTGAGCTGTTCATCTTTCATCCGAGCTAAATCAGTGGCCTCCTTGAGGGATTTTGGTTTAAACATCCGAATTCTATCAGCAATTTCGGTTTTTAAACCACCTATAAATGTACCTACCAATGCCTTCTATGTCCATCCACGAACCTTGTTGCCGAGCTTCTCAAATTCGCGTTGGTAATCTCGTAATGTCCCCAATTGTTTGATCTTTGAGAGAGCTTCATCAAAGTCTTCACAATCTGATGGTTCGAAGCGTGCCCATAATTCCTCTTGGAACCTCTCCCATGAAATCATTTGTCCCTCTTCCAGTAATGTTCAACGAAGCCACTACTACCACTGATTTGCTTCCCCTTCAAGGTGGTAAGCAGCTATGGAAACCTTTTGGTTTTCAGGGATGCCTTGGTATTCAAAGAATTGTTCGACGCGATTGAACCACTCGGTTAGGTCATCCCCAGAAAATCGAGGAAATTCCCACTTTACTGATTTGAAGGAGACGGTTTGTCAAGCCCCATCATTTGCTTCTCGTTGTGGATTATCATGGTTGGGGTTCTCGTGATTAACGACCAACATAGTCGAAATCTAATTGAGAGCTTCCTCCATCCGTTGTAGTCCTTCTTGAACTGCACCAAGTCCAAACTCTAAGTGCTCAATACGTTCCTTGTTAGTTCCCATGGCTCTAATATCAATGATAGGTCCCAACAATTGCGATTGACGTTAACGTTAGCAACTTCTCTTTGGGTGAGAAATAAACCACAGTTTTTTTTAAATATAATGCTTGATATCCCGTTGACGACAATATTGGCTACTTAAATAAGCATAGCCATGAACAAACAAACCGAAATACAAGGAAAACTTACAACCCACAATTGGAACTCAACTCCCGTAAAACAAAGCATAACTAACGAGTAACTCACGTAAAACAGAGCATGACTAATAGAAATAAATGACGTCAAACTGTCCACAAACTACTGCATGCAACTTATGTCCCACATCATCCCACATATTTGGGATTTGGTTTATGGCTACAAGAGGAGCATCGTGGCTTAACAATCAGTGAATGCTGCAGTCATTTATTTTGCCAACTCATGTCATGTAACTCTAGTATATAAGTGAGTTGAAAAGGAGCTCTTCTGACTTAAAAGAGATCACGGGTTTGAATCGTTTTTATGTATGCAACTGTTTAAAACTTAAAGTCAAAGTTTTACTTCTCGTAAGGGATCTATCCGACTTGAGCGAGAATTAATCTGGGTATGAATAGCTTAAAAGTATCTTCTCATAATTAAGACTCTCCTAGGACATCTTATGGGCAACCAAAAGATTAAAAAAAACTCATGTCATGTTCAAACATCGTTAAACTCGTAATTTTACATTTGGTGTTCTCAACATTGGACAAACAAAAAGTTTATTTTATTCCTTGTTTTATTTTTCTTGCAATATTTAGTATATTTCCCATTGCAACAGAACTAGCACTAGTCATATATGAGGTTAGCAAATTCAAGTTTTACCATAAGTTAAATTGCAAGGAAGCTGTTACACTTTCCAGTAGTAACAAAAATCGTAGACCATCGAAAGTGAGCTGTTACACTTTCCAGCTTTCAGTCCAGATCCATGTCTTTTCTCAGCCTTTCAAAAGGCGCTCCATTTTAAACGTCTTTAGTGGCAAAACCAAAGTTGCATACAAGGATGCTTTAGCACAAAACGCTGGTTAACATAACAAGTGGAGCGTGATGAGCTTTCATTCCACAGAAATTTATACCTCTTCAACGAATTCGTCAAAAGTGTTATGATAAAATCCTACAACAAATAACTCTAGTATAACCAATATGACTAATTGACAAGGGCGCTCTTTAATTGATGACAACCTTAATCTACATACCAGAGACACTAATGAGGGGTAACAGGAAAAACAAAGGAGAATAAAAGGAGACAATACAACTTCCAGTGACAATGACATGTTGAATAGACCTTCAATCTTGGAAAGAATGGGAACGACTATAAAACATAGTAAAAGCTGTAGAAGGTGACACAGAGCTCAACGGATTACAGGGCTTTCTCCAGCCATCTGGGCAATCTCAATGAGTTCCTCATCCCAAGCCGTGTAATGAAGATAGAATACAAAAGATGCAGCAAGAACACAAAGAATCCACTATTTAGCAGTACCTGTCCAACAGCTTGAAAACTCAAGAAGATAACCATGCTTAAAAAACAAACAAACATGGGGGTAAAGCAGGGCCCATTGAATTTACCAGAAATCCAAATAGAGTATATATCACATTCATTGATGGAACTGCATTAATCCCAGTGGCAGCAAATATGTATGTGAGAGAGGCATGGATGTTTATGGTGATCTAGAAAAAAGGAGAAACTTTGTAAGTTAAATCCTAATGTTTGACTTTCAGAGAATGATGGGCTAAAAGAGCAGGAATTTACCAAAGCAAGTATATTTTCTCTTATCAAGAAAGAGGAGGTTAAGACATACCCCACAGCACCTGTTGATCGGGCCTGCGTTTCAAAGATATGATTCTATCAATAGCAAGAAAATGTCTTTGGTTGAAATAGCGAGATGGTACAAAAGGGAGCAAACACTACAATTGTGCACAGGAAAATTGAAAGATTCCAATTTGCTCCCAATCTGCAAGGTGAAAAATAAAGAGGCCCATCAATGCAGTCAGTCAACGTCTCTAATTCAAGCAAAACACAATAGTTTACCAATTTTCCCACGCTGATTTGAATCACAAAATATATGTCAAAGAAGTGCTAGAAGCTCATCTACACTATTGGCCAGACAAGGCTATGTCCTTAGTAGTACCTGCTTACCATAGTCTTTTTGTTGAGATAAAACAAAAAGCATTTCAAATGTGGAAGAAGTATAATGAGTTGCTTAAATATGTGAGATCAAAGTGAGGGATGTGACACAGCTTGAAACATAATATATAACATAAATTAGACATTTTTGTGACATCTTGAGGAAGAAAATAAAATACGTACCTCCATAAAGAACCCATTGTGAAGCCAACTACACCATGTGTTAACTGGAAAACAGATGGACCAAGCAACTCACCCGTTACTTACCGAAGTAGGTTGCAACTTTCAAGCATAACAAGGACATGAACATATAAAATAGCATATATAGAAGAAATTTACGATAACATCATTTGGGTAAGCTTATCTAAACCTATTATATACTGATAACATCTCATGTTAAAGACTACAATAAGAAGCAATTCCACTAGTTTAGCCAAAACTATTTTCATGTTTCAAAAGTGTCAGGTGAAACATAGATGTTTTTTGATATCATTACTAATGTGGATTCAGAAGCATGATTCGAGAATAAAAACGTACTTCTTTCCTAAGTTTGATTGGGACAGATTTAAGCTCAAAGTAGGGTAATAAATTAGCTATCTTTCGCCAGAAAACATCCAGGGAGTAGAAGTCGATGTAACAATTTTTGTTGATTGAGAGGGGGAAAAAAAAGATGTTAGATCAGAGTCAACCGACAAGTTTTGAAAAGACCATCTAATTTTTACAGCAAGCTGATCTAAAAATTGGTGAAGAAAGCTGGCAAAGCCTTTACTATCTTAACCAAGCCAGTGGATGATGATGAAATTGATAAATGTGTTTTTGCTACGAATGGTAAGAAGGCTCCAGGTCTCGATGGCTTGAATGGGTTCTTCTACCAACATTCGTGGAATATCATTGGTGGTTTTGTCAAGGAGGCTATCCATAAATTCTTCAGGAATGGAGTTCTTCTCAAGGAACTTAATAAAACTTTTCTATGCTTGATTCCCAAGGGAGCAAATCCAAAGAGCTTCACAGACTACCGTCTCATTTCTTGTACCAATTTTCTATACAAGGTGATCTCAAAAATATTGGCTGCACGTTTAAAGGAAGCTATTACTCTTATCATAAGTGAGAATCAGAGTGCCTTCTTGTCAAATAGATACATCGGTGACAATGTGCTTATTGTTCAAGAATTGATAAAGGGATACTGCACCTCCACTAGCCCCCCGAATTGCATGCTGAAAATAGACGTCCACAAAGAATTTGATAGCATCAGCTGGACTTTCGTACAACATATGCTTGAAGCCTTTGGTTTTCCAAACCTGTTCATTCAAAGGATTATGGAATGTATCTCTTCAGCTTCTTTTTCGGCTCTTATCAATGGGTCCCCTTCCCCATACTTCAAAGCTGCACGCAGTCTCAGACAAGGGAATCCCATCTCCCCATACATCTTCATTCTTGTTAAATGCTTACATTCACAAGGAGACAATCTTAAATCCCAACTTCAAATACCATTCTAAATGTAAGAAGCTTAATCTCACTAACCTCTATTTTGCGGACGACCTTCTTCTGTTTTGTAGGGCTGATATGGAGTCCATTCTCTCTTATCTGCATGCCCTCTCTGCTTTCAAGACTGTGTTTAGTCTTCATATGAATCAACACAAAAGCCACTTCCTTCTTTCAAAAGGTGCAGCTCACATGGAAAATCTAGTTTTGGCAGCAACTGGAATGAGATCACAACAGCCTCCTCTCTTATACCTTGGCCTTCCAATTTCCACAAAGCGTTTAACCTTTGTTGAGTGCCGACCTTTATTCGACAAGATTCAGAAGCGAATTAAGTCTTGGGTGAACAAATCCCTTTCCTATGCAGGTAAGCTTCAACTTATCAAATCCATCCTCAATTCTTTGCATATTTATTGGAGCTCCCATATTTTCTTATCTCAAAGCATTATAAAAGAAATTGAAAGAATCTTTAGATCTTTCTTGTGGAGTCACTCTAATGGGAATCCTGGAGCAGCAAAGGTGAAATGGGCAGATATTAATTTTCCGAAAAAAGAAGGGGGCTTGAACATCCTCTCCATTAAAACTGCTAATCTTTCTTTAATACTCAAGCGATTCTAGTGGATATTGGAGGACAAGAAGAGCTTATGGATAAAATGACTACATGTCTACTTCCTCAGGGGGAATAGTATATGGGGGATTAAACCGAAAGGTACTCACTCCTTCTTCCTCACTCAATTGCTTAAATTGCAGGATGTTGTCAAACAGGATTGCTCTTGCGAAATTAAAAATGGTCATCTGATCTCCTTATGGTTTGATAACTGGTCTCGATGGGGTCCTTTAATACAATTGATCCCTAGAGCTTCTTACTCTTTTTCTCTGCACACTCGGATGCATGTCTTCATAAACGACTCCACATGGAGTTTTCCTCGTAGCTTGTTGCCATTTCAGCCGAGTTATCCCCACAATCCGCAGACTTCTAATATCTTCTTCTGGAAGGGTATACCTACCGACAAACTATCAAACAGATTTCTATGTGATCTATTACGCAAGCATCGATCCTCAATTTCTTGGGCTCCTAAGGTATGGAACAAGCATCTCACTCCGAGGATATCCTTTATCTACTGGTTGGCCATACAAAACAAACTCTCTACAGCTGATCGCCTTCCATATATTCAAACCGACAAGAATTGCCCAATGTGCTCCTTACATCTTGAATCATGTGATCATCTCTTCTTTGCATGTGATTTTAATAACTCGCTATGGAACCATATTACTGCTTTATGCGATTGGAGAGCTCCAGGTACCACTATCTCAGAGATAACAGCTGGTCTCTCAACACAGCAACCAGTACGCCTTATTGTCTTGGGAGTATATACCTACAGGCTATGGCGGGAGAGGAACCTTCGACGCTTCAAGACTCAAGCTTCCACTAAAGATGGTCTGATATCCTTATTAATAGAAGAAATTCGTGAGATTCTGTTGACTGTGAATTTATCTCACCATTGCTGCCCCCAATACTCATGCAACATTAAGGGTATAAGATTCCAAAGGAGTACCTAACGGATCACGCTCGAACTCTTTCCTCACAATCTTATGGTGTTCTGTTGTTGTACTATGGTCATTTCCTTGCTGTTTTTTGTGTTAGATATTTCCTTTGATCTCCTTGGACTATACCGTGTATCATTCTTTTCTTATTAATCAATTTTCTTTTTCAAAAAAAAAAACAAAAAGCGTATGATGTTCATATGAAACTCACCAAATATGTTAAGGCCTTTACTGGACCAGACAACACAAACAGCAACATAGCTGTGGCCACCTGCGAACATGTAAGAGCTTTTCATATTATCATCCCGCATATTAGAAAATCAGAAATTACAGTACAGAGCATAGGCATTCACATATGACACAGCGCACCAACCATAGTTTTCCTCCCAGCTGCAACACCCCATCTCAAGGAAGAGATCACAATCGGCAATGGAAAGAAACATCCAAAGTAATTCTATATATTAAAAAAAAAAGAGAAGAAATTCAACAATAATATAAAACCAAATTATTGAGAGGACCAAGGGCAATGATTCAACCAAAAGAATACGAATAGATATTCAGAACCCAAAACAGAACTGAACTTAATCAAGCAAACAGAAACCTCAATTGACAACGAATTGCTCAAGAAATAAAGAAGGCCAGTGACAGCAGCGAACATGGAGCACTCGACCAATCTCAGAGTATTACGGTAAACAACAGTATCTGTTACCAAGTCCTCGTACTCATTCAACTCCTTTTCTACTCCAACGCCACCATAGTTCCTCCCTACATCTTCATTACCATCAATGAATGAAGCTCCAATCTTTGAAATACAACAAAACTTGGAGGTGGGAGTACAGAGAGAGAGTGAAAGAAGAGCAGGAGAAGATAAAGTAGTCTTCTTTGTTGGAAAATTGGAAACTTTAAAGACAGAACGAAGAGGGTTAGTTGAAGAAAAGTGGAAAAGTTGAGGCGAGCGTTGATGTGTTATGACGAAATTCATTGCTTCCCCAGAGTCAGGAGAGCCACGACAATGGCGAAGGTGTTACTACAAGCAAAATGAGGAGGTGTGGAAGAGAGGGCTGGGCTTAGAGGATTAAGCTCCTTGCTCGAAGTTTGGGTCTTGTGGTGATGCACGGAAAAGGGGGCTGGGCTAAAAGTATTTGCACGTGGACAATTTGATAGAATCCGCATATAAGTGGATAATGGCATTTATGTTGAAAATTGAATGTTAGTATTAGGGTAAAAGTTTTTTTATGAAATTTTATTGGTCTTGAAGCATCTTTAAAGATTTTAATTACAAAAAAAGTATCAATTAATCTTTTAAAAGTAGGTGGTTATACCTTAATGTCAATAGATGTTAGATCATTATACTAGAAAGTTTAATGAGTCGAGTGATAAAATCTTTATATAAACAATGCTAGGGGGAATTTTTATTTATACACATTCTAACGTTTGATTTCTTCTTTTTGTTTATTTGTTTGTTTTATTGCTAGTGACATTTGATAATTAACTAGATAATAGTAGGAAGGTTAGAAGTAGTATTTAGTTTCTTCCTTGAGGGATCAACCTCTATTATCACTAAATTATTACAAGATGAATAGGTACACTTACTTAGGTTGAGTATTATAATAGTAGAGCGTGATATAAATTTCACACAAGATTTTAGTGTTTTTTAAGGGAATTTAGTAATATTAAAGATAATTAATCAACTAATTTTTTTCTCATTCTTATTCATCTTATCGTATTCAATTTTAATTTTCTGATTTCTAGTGATTGTTCTTTTTAATTAAAGGTATGTAAATCTTGGTGTATGATAAGAAGCAATCCTTCCGAGTGTTTTTCTAGGTGTTTAAGTGTGTTTCTAAGTATTTCTCAGATGATTATCGTATGTATAGACTTAGAATTGTGTTATTGTTAGTGTTTGTATATATTCTAAATATCTGTTGGTTTAGAACAAGAATTTTATCTTAATTATATATTTCAAGAGGTGTTTGATGTGTTTAGAAATAGGAAATTGAAGAATGAAGAAGATTGTGAATTCATGTAGGAAGGCACAATCGTGCATGGGGTATTTCCAGCTGTGAGTTTTTTCAAAGTTTTGAAGTTTAGGGTTATTTTTGGAACCAAAATAAGTGGAAAAATCCTGGATACAACCCTAGAACCATCGAGCACTCTAAAAGAACATGAAAAACATCAAAAACAAGTAGCAACCACTACATTAAAGAAGATCAAAAGGAGACATCAAAAAGAGCTTCGAAAAAATTCCAGATTTCTATATGAAGACACAAACTATTTTTTTCTTTCTTTTCCCTTTATTTCTTTCATTGTATTGGATTTCTATTTGGATTACTATGATGTTTAACATCGTTATGAGTTTCTAGATCCCTATTAGGGATTATTCTTGAATTATTTAATGAATCTTATTTGTTGTTAAATTCAATACATTGATGAATGTTTGTGATAATTATTATACTTATATTTGGCAATAAATCAAGAGAGTCAATCAATTTGCATGTGTTAAGATGGGCAACAAGAGTTGTTAATTTAATAGACCTACAATCATCAGATTAGTTAACAATTGAAGACAGATCTTAATTGTAAAATTAATTATCCATACGATTGCTTTAGATCTAGTTGAATAAGTTAATAGTAGTTTTGTGAATTGAGAGATTACAACTTTATAAATATCGATTTCAATTAGGATTACTTCATTAAATCTTGAGAGACAGTAATCAAACCTTTAGGGTATCTTGGATCAAACATAAATTGAATCAACAAGATAAAGGAAAACAAAATAAGAATATAATAGAATAGTTCCTAAGTCTTTAACTTTGATCAACCTCAAATTCATGGCAACTCATTTATCACTTATCCAATTGTTTCGTTTTATTAGTTATTTAGTAATTTAATCATTTCTTAGCACCTTAGATAAAGTTCTTTTCAAGTTGATTAAGTGTTTAATAGTCATTATGGGAACGATACCCTTGATACTACAGGATGTGATCCGTATACTTGTGATATTGAGAGTTTTATTATTATATAAAACTTGGTTAACAAGTTTTTAGCATTGTTTCCAAGGACTAATTCAGCATCTTGTGCAATTTGAATTTCTTTGTTTTAAGTATTTGACACTTTTCTTGTCTGAGTGTAGTTACCTAAAATTTTTTTTACAGAAACTTAAAAATGAGAAACTTGTAGACTCTTTTTTTTCTAACCAAGTAAAGGCATTGCAAAATGGATGGGTTTCTATCATATATATAATCTTGGCTAGCAATTCCACCCAAATTATTCATGGATTAACAATGTGGGAGATTACATTAGAGCATAAGGTCCCTTAAGTTTCTAACAAGATAGGCTTGGATCTTTGCAAACTTTTTAGAGTCAAAGTTGGATAAGATAATGGACGAGATAACCTCTAAGTTTGAAAAGTTAATAGACAAGTTTGACAAGTGGGAAAGTAAGAGGAGGATTGAATTTGACAAGTGGGAAAGTGAGAGGAGGATCAAAGCCAGATTTGATCAGTCCATAAAGAGCCACTCCCCTACTCTTCATAACTTGAAGGTTCAAGTTGCTTGACCTTGCATTACATTGTTAATAAGGAATGTGGGAGTCTTCTAAATGACACAGAAGCACAACTGACATCCATCTTGTGTTTTGACATTTTTGGGGATAATCATCACAATTTTCTATGTTAGACAACGTATTATATGTGGGAAAATCCATATTGCTTATGAGATTGGCCTCAAAATACACTAATTAAGCGTATAAATAATTCAAAATGGAGCAACTCTTATGCTAATACATTGAACGATTATGTTTCGTCTGAATTTTTAATGAAAGATCTTGCCAATAGCAAGGCTAGCCATCGTATCTTTCAAGAGTTTTTATTTGGTTGAATACATTGAGCCAAATTCAACATGTTTTGGGTGTCCATTACTACCTCTGAGTTATGAGAGGAAAATGTCAATGACATGAATAAAGTTGCCATTCAAGAAGAGATAGAAGAATAGAGGATAAAGGAGATAGAGTTTGAAGACAATAAGGAAGTCTCTATTTAAAAAGCAGAAGAAGAAGAAGAAGAAGAAGAAGAAGAAGAAGAAGAAGGGACGAGGGTGTTTGTGGAAGAAGAAGAGAAGTTTACCTACAAGACAAATTGTTGGATTTAATTGACGATTCAGGGGGTTTCATCATTCCCTATTTTATTAACTGTTTGTTATGAAAAAAGACATTACTGAACTTACTTTGCATTCTTAATTTGAAAAGGATATTTATTATTATTATTTTGATTTTTCAGTTTATTTTGTTGGTGCTTTTTTATTTTTATTAATTTTATTTTGTAGGGAGTACAATGATAGATCTTATGGCATAGAGTGCCTCTAAATTCCATCACCCATACCATCACTACCTCAATCACCATAAGTATTCTTGCTTTAATTTTTTTCTTTATTGTTATTTATTTTTATTTGCATTGTTTTGTTTATCACATTGAGGACAATGTGCTGTTCACGTTTGGGGATGTATATGCAATTGCATATCAATTATGTGTGAATTTTACATTTGGATTGTATATTTTTTGATTTATTTGGCATCGTGATATGTGCATTGTGTCAATGCCAAGAATTGAATGGAATTATTTTAGCTTTGAACATTGTCATTTGAATTATAAAGGCATAATAACTTTTGAATTTTGTATTTTAAGTGTCTTTGGGATGAATACGTATGTTAATCAAGATATAATACCTATTCTTTCGCTTTATGACTTTTATTCGTATACATTTACAATTAGACTCAATTGAATTGGTTAACAATATTAGTATATTTTGACAAGAGTGATTGAATAAAAAGAAATGAGGTAGGTTTAAAAATTTAAATAATAAAATAGGTTAAAACTTAAATGTAAAAGAAGTGTTAAATTCCTATTCTACTGGCCCCTTTTTTAAAAGAAAATTAGGTTAAGAATAAAGCTAATAGCCAATTCAGAGTTATGATATAGTTGAGTAACCAGGGGCATTCACGATAAAATGTTTGTTTTCACTTCAAAAAGTTAAAATGACACACTAACCAAACTAAATAAAAAAAAAGTAACCAAGCTAAGCAATTGGGAGACATTTATGACAAGGTGTTTACCTTCGCATAAAAAAACTAGGTTATCGTTAAAGAAAATTTTAAAAAATTAAAAAATGGTGCTACAATAAGTAAAACCTACTGATCTTTTACAATAGGCAAGAATCTTGATGATAGGTTACTTAGTGATAGTTTGCTTTTATGATTGGTTAATAATAATAAATGTATGCTTACAAACGCCATCGGTTTAAGAATAAGGTGTTAATATTTTGATTGATAGGTATATTTAAATCAACATACTTAAGCATGAAAGGAATTAAGTTAGTATTTTGCCATGTTTTGAGTGATTGATGATTGAGGTTAACTTCATTCCATGAGATTGATGTTGTTGTACCATTGTTGTATTGTTAAATGGTTATATGATTATGTATTTTTGTGTTTTATATTGTTTGTCTTTAAAATTTTATATGATTATGTCCGGTACAACTTTTATTACCGTCTTCTCTGTAATTGGATAAATAGTATACGGTTGACTGGACATTTTTGAAGGGTATGGCTTTGTAGCAGCATCCCTCAAAGCATCATAAAAATGTTTTTCATCTTCATTCAGTAGATGCCATGTCTCACTATTTATCGTAATAGGTTGTAAGAATGCCTTCACCTTCCTCCTTGGTTGACCACTGATGGAAATTGAAGTACTCCTCTTGGTCACAGGCTCAACTAATTCAATCAGTCTGATTTCAAACTTGTCTTTTCTCAAAAATTCAGAATAGTTGTATATAACCAGACTAGATTCATCAGATTTTACTTGTGGTACCTGTACCAAGCTTAAATCTGCTGTTGCCTCTTTTTGAGCAACGATAGGAGTAGACTGAACCAGGCTAAGCTCTACTGGTTCCTCCTGTTGAACAACAATGGGAGTTTCCTGAACTAGGCTATACTCAATTGGCTTTTCCTTTTGAACAGCATTGATAGTATCCTTCTTTTGACTAACTTCCTTAGCAGTAGTCACACTCTTCTTTCGACTAATTACCTTAGTCTTCTTCACTGCCTCAGTCAGTCTCGGAGTTTTCTGAACTTGAGATTTCTGCTTTTTAGACTCCAACTTCCTTTTCTTCTTAGTCTCCTTGGCTTGATTGGCTGAATCTTCTTGTAAGATTGAGACTAGAGATCTCGTTTCCTTTGGTGCGCGAGATTCAGAAACTTCTACCTGATTCTGTTCTCTGGCTCTCTTTCTTCCTGTTGTCTTAGAGTTCGAATCCTTGGTGATCTTTTCGCCTTCTTAGAGATTTCACCCAGAAGATTCTCACCTTTTCTTTTCAATGCACCTTCGTCTGTCTTTCGAACTAGACTAACGTCTTTTTGAGAAATCATCTGTTTCATTAAAGGTCCTCCAGATGATTTTTTTCTTTCAGCTATGGGCATTCTCATACTTTCTTGAGATTTAGAACTTTTTACGGGAGACTTCTTCAGTAACCGCTCCCCCTCAGTTCTAGCTTTCTTCATAGAATCTGCTTCTTCTTTTTCCAGATTC
>JANZLD010000003.1:38151150-38165323 GCA_026413575.1 Erythroxylum carthagenense | reverse complement strand
TTACATTGAATTATTTATATGCTTAGATGGAAACCAGTGCCTTGATGGCACCCATGATCAAGGCTTGGATGGATCAGTTCTCTGTTATCCTAGAAAAGCCAATGCAGCCTGAAGATCCTGATGACTGGAGCATGAGAATGGAGGTTACATTGGTGTTTTAGTGAGATCTTCTGTTGTGTTTATTGATTAGAATATGCAGTGACTTGTGTACTTTTTCTGATCATTAGGTCTTAAAGTGCTTAAATCAGTTTGTTCAGAATTTCCCTACCCTTGCTGAGAATGAGTTTAGGGGTACCTTGCCATCTTTTGTTCTTATGAAGTTTGAGTTTTAATTTTCTGGAGTTATTTGTTCTTATTTTTGTTTGGTCTACAGATACTCATCTGATAACCTTTGTTTCTGCAGTAATTATGGGTCCTTTGTGGCAAACATTTGTGACATCTTTAAGAGTGTATATTAGATCATCTGTTGAAGGTACAGAGGATCCTTATGATGGTAGATATGACTCCGATGGTTCAGAGAAGAGTCTTGATTCATTTGTTATCCAAGTAATAATATTACTTTATTTACTTGATGAATTCTCTTGTTTGCATCATGTCCTATAATAGCAATTGGTCATTTAATCAATTTTATAATATTTAGTTGATTTTCACTATTCGCAATGAGATGATTTTTTAGTTATCAACAATTAGCTTTTTAATGATTATAACAAATAACTCCTTTTCTAGCTCAAAAGGAAATGCTACAACTGACTATTTCTTTAGGTATTTGGACATACCCTTATGTTTTGCATGACCATGCCTTTATGTTTGCATGTGCACGTTTGTGTGCCTTCACTTTCTTTCTCTACTTTCTCTTATCTTATGTTTTGGGGAGTTTTGTGGTTCATAAGTCATACAACTAACCTTCCTTTATCAATCTGACAAAAAGATGGTGATAAAATTGGTTTAACGAAATTGGACTGGACTGACTGATGGGACTGGCAAAACTGGTAACAAGTTGAAACCCAGTTGTGATAAGACATGCTGAAAACAATTACTAGCTACAATTTGGGAACAGGTGAAATTTACCAATTTAATTGACTCGTTTAATACTGAATCTTTTCAAATTTCATTTCAATTGTTGTCTTTGTTAAAATCATATTTCTTCTGTAAAACCTTTAAAAATTCTAGTCATAATACATTAGAGGTTATATATTTTTATGCATATATATTTAACTCCTTTATTAGCCTTAAAAATGATTAGTTATTTGCATTTTAAACCTTGATTTGACAAGTATAGATTCTTGCGCAATTAAATATTTTCTATAGTTTCATTGTTCTTAAACTAGTATATTAAACCAAGTTTTTGTATAACGTGTGTCTTTAATCAGTTCAGTCACCAAATTCCTAATATTTTACCTCTTTTTAGTGGCTAAGAATCTTTGGCACTAATACACAAAAACTATGTATGGTTTGTGCTGATTCAAGAAAAACCTTGTTATCCGGGTTAGGTTGCTCACAAGAAATAGATTATGTCAGCTGGGGATATGCTTACGTATTGGCTTCAGGGTTTACATAACAGTACAACGTTTCTTTTTGCTGCATATCATTGTATAGTAAACTTGTATGTTTAAATTTTTATCTAACCTGTTTGGTTTCTGACACATAAATGTTTGTGATACAGCTATTTGAGTTTCTTTTGACCATTGTGGGCTGTTCAAAGTTAAAAAAGGTGCTATATCAACTTTTCTTTTCTTAGTGTAGTTTCTCTTAATAATTTCTTTTCCTTTTTATTATAAAGTTTATGCTTAACTACTACAATTATAAAACTTGATTTATGCAGGTTGTTCAGAATAATCTTAAGGAATTGGTGTACCATACTATTCCCTTCTTGCAAATCACAGAAAACCAAGTATGAATATCTTGGTCTTTTTCTGGATGCTTGTGCTACTCTTTATATTGATCGTCATGGTACCTTGTATATTCTTCAGTTTTATTCATGCTTAAGTGGATTTCTTATTTATGCCCGGCTGCCCTTATGCTAAAGTCCCTAAATTAAAATTCTTGGATTTACTCTGTTTAACTTTAATTTTCTTGTGGTGTTATATTTGCGTTACAAAATACTTATTTAGGGGTTATTTGATTTCACTTTTATTTTTTATTGTAGTTTTTAGTTTTTGTTTCTTTTTTTTTTCTAAAAGACCTTTTTAATTTTTAATGTTAATGTTTATATTTTTATTGTTTATAATAATTAAATAGCAGATAAAAATAAATTAACTTTTATGAAATAATTAAATATGTTTGTTTTAATTTCTTATATAATATTTATTAACAAATATTAGTAATTTTTTTATTTTTATTTAAATAAATAATTTAATAGGTAAAAAGTATATTTATTATATATTTATATATTAAAATTAATTTTATTTGAAGATATTTTAAATCTAAAGTATATTTAATAAATAGTTATTAAATTTAAAATATTTTTATTTTAAAAATAAATTTTAAATAATTATATTAATCATGATTCTTATTAGTAATTAATATTAAACTTTATTTATTTGTTGATGAACAATCAGATTATGACAAAATAAAAATAGAAAACAAAAACTAGTTTTTATAGTTTTCATAAATTATGAAAACTGAGAGAATTAAAGCTAAAAATAGAAATTAAAACTCAAATAAATAGATTTTCTATTGAATTTGAAAATGAAAACAGAAAATAAAAAATTTAAGTGGAAATAAACAGGCCCTTAGTTGTCATTGAAGACCATAGCATTCATAAAACCATGAGTTTTATGGACAACATTGTAGCCTTAACGGAGGACTAGCTTTTGCATACCTTTATCCATGTTAAACTAGAATTTTGCTGAAGGGAATGCAATAGGTACAGATCCTTATGTGTAGTTTAGCATGCCTCATAATAACATATGCATAATATGATATCTCTTTTCATAGTACTGCAGAAAGCATCTGGGAAAAGCCAGCAGAACTTTTCTTTGCCTTCATCTGTCAGAAATTATTGATTTGTTCTTGATTTGAAAAAGCTGGCTTTTTGCTCAGCATGTCTCACTAATAATCGCTCTCATTCACATATAACACTGAAAGTTTAGAAATGCTAATGTTATATTTATTAGTATTCAAGCTGTTTTTTTTGCGGTATTGTGTATTCACCAAGACTGTTGTAGTTGCATAATTGGTCAATGGATGCCAACCAATTTGTAGCGGATGAGGATGAAGTAACTTATAGCTGTCGCATTTCTGGTGAGCACTTTGAAGCCCATCTTTTGGTACTGAACATTACTGATAGTCATTCATCTTGGAACCACTTTTGTTTATATCTTATAAAACATTTTTTAGGTTCTTCCCTTTCTGAATGTGTTAGCTTTAATGGTGGTTTACTTTTCAAAAATAATTAATGAAAGGTGCACTCTTGCTGGAGGAGGTTGTCAGTTCTTGTGGCAGAGAAGGAATCAGTGCCATCATAGAATCTGTAAGAGAAAGATTCAGTGAGTCTCAACAAGAAAAGGCTGCTGGTTCAGTAATTTGGTCGAGGGTAAGTGAAAAGGACTTTTTATACATAATTGGGATTGAAACTTGTGGTTTGCTGAGTCTTGTTCTTTTGGATGTTTTCTTTTCATTAAGTAGAGATTCCCGAGTTTTCCATAAGGAAGGATAATCTCTCTACATGTGAGCTCTATAAAAGACTTTGCAACAAAGATTCAAATGATTAAGTGGCTTTTTCAACTTGAACGTTCCTTTCATTTCATAGGAAAACACGGCGAAATCGTCCAACATATTTTGCGTATAGGAAACTGCAGCAATCATTTAAGATGCTGTGTTTCTGGTCTTTAGAGTAATTTATCTTTTCCAAAATATATTGTGATGTTCAGCAGGTCAGAGAACTGATTACTTGACCGTATCATACTTTTTTGAGTATTGTTTCTTTCAAAGAGGAATTCTTTCAGTTATTTTAAGCCGTATCCTAAAGACTCCGGAAGACCTGCTCCTGTGGTCAGTCTGCTCACTTGTCTTGAGTAGCATTCTTCTGAAAATTCAGCATCATATTAACCTTCGTATCTTTTCTGCCATTATTCTCCTGCCTCCAATTTCGGTTCCTGTGATCCCCACGAATTTCATAAACATTCTTTTACCTGCAGTGGACCCTTCTATGGTGCTTTCTTGTGGCACCCAATTATGCTGATGTTTTACATTCAGACTTAGTTTTTTGTTTGGGCATATTTTTTAGGAATTTGTTATGGTTCCTAGTTCTGGATCTAGTTACAGGACCCTGTAGTGGGAACTCCCCTCTTTGCTTGCACACTAAGACTGGAAGATTTCCTCCTTATTCTGCCTATCTTTTTAACTTGAAGTAACAAGCTCTCGCTAAGAAAGAGCTCTGGATCTCAATATATATATGTTTTTTAGGTTGAATAAAGTCCCTCTTGTTACTTTACTGCTTTCACTTAGAAAGAATATAAGACACTTTTTTAGACATAATTTACTAACAAACTAACAGACACAACCTTTAAACAACATTTGTGAACAAACTAACAGATTCTTAATTATAGGAACATAAAAATAATCCCTTTTTGATGCCAACTACATTAATACTCTCTAAATACTAACAAAAAATTTGTTCAAACTTCGTACTCCTCCCAGGGGTAAAACATGTCTAAGCTTGGTTAAAAGGCTCCACCCTTGATAGAGTGAGGTTTAGGAATTTGGAGTTGATCCTGTGCCCAACAGTAATATTTCCTACCTCGTCAAGAAGGCAGTTGACCTTAAGCGCAAACAAGGAATAATGTTGAAGCATAATAGAGTTTGGTGCCCATAAGCAAGAGAGAGACCATCCCAACAAGGACTTGTTTTGTACTTACATTGGTACGACACACTCCACCGTTATAGGTAGTTGGCGAATAAAAAGGTATACGCTAGTGGTCATTATACTTCTTAATACTTATTTAGACAAGAGACAAAGAAAACAAGACGAATTTGGGCTTCTGGCTTAAGAGCAAGACGAAAAGAAATTCTCCCAAATTTTGACTTAGTTGGGAACGAGCCATAAAAGTGAGGTGACAACTTACGACCCTTGCCTGCGAGAGATAATTGTCGGTAAATTTGAAGTTTCAGCAAGAGCAAATAAGCCTCCGTAAAGAGGACATCATGATGCTCAAGTTTGTAGACCCTTAAATCTCCTAAAAGGACCTTACACTCAACATCAACAATGGTGACCATGAAAGGACAAGACAATAAGACAATAAGCATGGAGGAGAACTACCATATACTGCTTTAACTGGTTTGAGGGCCCTGTGTCACCAATTGTTCTTATACCAAATTGTTATGATCCTTAGTTCTCTATCTGGTTTCACGAGCTTGTAGTTGGAAGGCTCCTAGTAGCTCTGCTTGCACACTGAGCCTGCAATACTTCCTCTCTTGTCTACCTATCTTGTTATGTAGAAAGGAATAATAGCTTGTTAGGAGAACTTTGGACCTCAATATGTAGATTTCTTTGGGTGAATAAAGTCACTCTTATTATTTTAATGCATTTCCTTATAAATCATACAAGAGAATCTTGAAACAAAATCTGCTAACAATCTAACATACTCTTTATTATAGGAACAGAAAATAATCCTATCTAAATTCTAACTGAAATAAACTACAAATTCATTCACACTTCCTCCCTACCTTTCCCATGGCTAAGACTTTTGTGAACTTGGTAAAAAGGCACCCCTTTCACCAAATCAGGTTCAGCAATTTGGACTTGATCCTGCTGCCCAGCAATTACAGAATTTCATGCAACCATTCAAATTTCAAGATTCTAGTTTTTTTTTTTTTTTTGGTAAATAGATTCTAGTTAATTTTAACCTTGAAGTTGTGCTACTTTGTAGTTCTTATTTACTTGTATGGAAAATTTGCTTGAACTTGCGGTCTCTTAGGCTGCCAAATTTGCCAGATGGGATTTGGTGTTCCAATTTTCTGCCAAGCTCCATGAATATAATTAGCGGTCTGCTGTGAGGCTGTAAGGTGTTTTTCTTGAATTTCATATTCAAACAACTAAAGAAACCGTGTACCCTTTTTAAACTTCACCAAATAAATGATTTAGTTCACCACAACAATTGCATATCTAATTATTTCAATAATTTATTTGGAGTCTTTATTGTCAACTTGCTTCTATGTACTACTTATATCCTCTTGGATAGCAGTGGTTGGATCCTCCCTTTGTTCCTTTGAAAAGAGTTCTAGAAAATTTTCTTTTCCCATGCATTTGAATCTTCTCTTGTAATTTACTGCAGATAAGGGAGGCTACACTGTATGCTTTGGCTTCTTTGTCTGAACAGTTGCTTGAAGCAGAGGTTCTTGACAGTAAAATATTAAGTTGGAATCTAATAAGCTGGTTGGTGTGCACTCGTTTCTTTGTTTTTAGTATTGTGATCGTATCTATATGATTGCAGGCTTCAGGGCTAGCCAGTATCAACTTGGGAACACTTGTGGAGCAAATTGTTACTGAGGACATTGGAATAGGTTTCTCCTTTATTTCTTGGATTTATTTTCTTTTATGATATTCCATTCTTTTTGGCTCATGTTGTATTACATTGCATCTTTTTTCTGTTTATTTTGTTTTCTTTTAGTGACAATGTTTTTATAACATTGCATTTTTTTCTGTTTATTTTGTTTTCTTTTAGTGACAATATTTTTAACTGACATATACAATGTGGTAATGCAGGTGTAAATGATTATCCATTTCTTTATGCTCGTGTCTTCATGATAGTTGCCAAATTTTCCTCTGTGGTAATTGATGTATATTTTTACCTTCCTTTTTGTTTGTTCATTTTAAAGAATTTGCTGTGGACATTTTAGTTTTTTGACAGATCAGCCATGGAATTCTGGAGCAATACATTTGTGCTGCCCTCAAGGCTGTTGGGATGGATGTGTAAGTCTTATTACCTTATGATCTTCAACCGAGAGAACAAACATTCTTAAAATTTTGATTACATGTATATCCTTTGCAGGCCTCCACCGGTTAAAGTTGGTGCTTGCCGGGCACTTTCCCAGCTCTTGCCTGAGGCCAATACAGGAACTATTCAGCCACTTTTGATTGGTTTATTTTCATCACTTACAGATCTTCTTCACCAGGTGAATTTGGCAAAGTTTCATAAATTTAATTGCTGAACTCATATTTACCAGTTGCAGTGCGGTTCTACTTTGTAGGCTTCTGATGAGACATTACACCTGGTACTTGAAACATTGCAAGCAGCAATTAAGGCAGGTGGGTTGGGTTTAACATGTGGGGATGTGTGCCTTCCAGTGGCAGCTGATTATCTTATTTGTATATTTAATCATAGGTCATGAAGTATCAGCTTCGGTTGAATCAATCATCTCTCCTGTGATACTTAATATCTGGGCATTGCATGTTGCTGATCCTTTTATCAGCTTAGACGCAATTGAGGTCCTGGAGGTATCAATCTTAAATCCATACTTGTTTTCATAGGTTGAATGCTGACTTCCATTTTGCTTGCTGTATCACCAGTTATAACTTTTGTGTTTGTTCTTTGATGCTTAGAACTAATACTTGCGTAATATCCAAGCAATATTTCTTTTTGAGCATGTTGTAATGATACTTTATTATCTGTTGCACATAGTATAAACGCATTGGCAGCAATGGCTTTTGTAAATAGGTGCTTGTAACTGTTTGTTTCTCTCTGTATGTGTCTTCTTATTGCAGTAAGGTAAGGTTGTCAACCAGTCCTAGGGGCAGGCAAGGAACATTCACATTTGACAATGTATTCAGTTTGACTTCCATCAGTCCTGTGAAAGGGATATGATTGTGTGGAAGCAATAGCCTTTGCAGATAGGGTTTTGTGTGTGCATGCACATTCACATTTGAGCAAGAGAGAGAGTGAGTCCGTGTACTGCATATTGGAGACTTTATTTGGTTATAGATTACACATATAAAACTTTTCATGGTTCGTTCTTCTGAGATTTATATGCAAGGATTGTGGAATTGGAAGAATCCCACTTCCTTGTTTCTCTTTCAGGAGCAACTAACTATTATGCCTAATCTAGTATTGCACTTGTATGCTTTACTTTGTTGGTTTTGAGCTCCATTTAGGCTTCTACTGCTTCTGGGTGCTGTTGCTCAACCATTCAAATTGTGGGGTCTCATGTATTCTTTTTTAATTTTAATGAAATATTTGTATTAAGGGATGAATTATACTATAAACCTTAAAAACAAATATCAGGGATTGAACCGTGAAGTTCTTTCTGATTAACTTGTGTGTGACCTTTTCTTTTTGCTAATAGCTTTACGTGATGCAGTTCTGTTCTACATGCAGTCATTGAACTATTCCTTATTTTTATATCATAAAATATTTCTGCCAGGCAATAAAAAATGCTCCTGGTGCTATCCATCCATTGGTTTCTCGAATTCTGCCACATATTGGGCCAATCTTGGATAAAGTACGCCTGCTATTTATAAAGCTAACTTTCCCTTGAGTTGCTCAATAGTGATCTAAGGTATTTCTTTCTGATGTCTCTTGGGTGGTAATTTCAGCCAAACCAACAGCCGGAAGGATTGGTTGCTGGATCCTTAGATCTGGTTTCAATGCTATTGAAGGCAAGTAACTCTCAGCTATAATCCAGGATATCTTACATCTTTATTTTGCTAACTATATACACAGCCTTATGATTGTATGTGCTTTGCTAATTACTATCTGTGATACCCTTGTATAGAATGCTCCTAACGATGTGATTAAAGCAGCATACGATGCTTGTTTTGATGCTGTTATCAGGATAGTGCTTCAAAGTGATGATCACAGTGAATTGCAGGTTATTTTTCTCAATCCTGATAGCATAGTGCTGTTTCATATCACTTCTTATGTGTTCGATAGGGAAGTGACTTGTTATGTGCCTCATTGAGCAGAACGCAACTCAGTGTTTGGCTGCTTTTATATCTGGGGCAAGACAAGAAGTATTAGCTTGGGCTGCTGATTCTACCTTCACAATGAAAAGCTTGCTGGATGCAGCTTCAAGGTTAGTGTTTCGCTTTTTTTTAAAAATCAAATGGCAGTTTCTAGATGGTTTAATCTAATTTTTGTGTACTTAAACCTTTGGATTTGTATTCCAATGATTTGAAACGGGCCCTGCTGTGGGAAATTTGTGTAATTCTGTTGTGTGGTCAGTACAGTTGGAACTGGAACTGTCTGGTTATGCTGCCGACAACCATCTCTCCAAGTCATTTTTTTTTCCCATTGTCATGGGAAACATGACACTATTGCAAAGTTGAGAATGATAGCATTTCTGTCTAAGTTATTGAGATAAAGATGTAGACCAACTTATGGTAATGCACGGAGAGTGTATTGATTGTGCGCAATATGTTTCCCAGCTATGTTAAGTTGGTATTTTATTTCTACCAGAACATTTCGAGTCTTATATGTTAGCAGTGGAAATGTTAAGAGATTATAGTTATCCTTTTTACATTTCCTTTCTTGACCCTGTTACTTTTCATTGTTTTGTAGGATTGTGTTAATTCCAAATTTTGAGTTTTATTTTTATTCATGTTTTTTCCACCTATTTCCATATCTTGTATAAACACAGTAAGGTTTGCCTGATGATTATGTTACTAGTGTTAAAATGAAAGCTACTCATTCTCAACATTGTTCATAATCTTTGGGTATGCAAACTTTACAGGATTTTGGTAATTTATTTGTGTTATATATAATGGTCCTTTTTTTTTGTTTGTATATTCACAGGCTTCTTGACCCTGACATGGAAAGCTCTGGTTCACTTTTTGTTGGTAGTTACATTTTGCAACTTATTTTACATCTCCCCGAGCAAATGGCACAGCATATCCAGAACTTAATAACTGCTCTTGTTAGACGAATGCAGTCAGCTCAAATAGCAGTACTGAGAAGTTCATTGTTGCTTATTTTTGCTCGATTGGTACATGTCTATCATTACATATTTTGTATTTTTGTAATGATAAACCTTCTGTGTACTTTTCTCTGTCGAACATATGAATGCTTATTTGATGATGGTTTACGATTGTCTCGAGTTGTGGATCTCATAGTAATATGCTTTAGTTTGTTCATCTGAGGCTGGTGAAATGTTTTCATCGCTGGGAGTCCTTTAGTAGCTTTTTACCGAAAAACATTCTAGATGTCTAACTACTTTCACAAATGTTGGAGACCATTTTATTTCTGCATAAGTATGAAGGTTTTGCTTGACATCCATAAAGTACACATCTTACTTGGAAGTTTGTTAAATACCTGTATACTTATCAGCTCAATTTGTTGACAATTTTTCATGATTACAGTCCATGTTTTCATGGTTCTACTTTTATAAAATGCAGGTCCATATGAGTGCCCCAAATGTTGAACAGTTCATTGATATGCTGGTTAGTATCCCAGCTGAAGGCTTTGCTAATTCCTTTGCGTATATAATGTCAGAGTGGACTAAACAGCAAGGTAAAGATACTATATGTTACTATGATTAGCCAAATTTCTTAGGATTGGCTAATGTATGTTGCCAATTGCACATGTCACTCAAGTTAAATGGGTTCCAATGGTTACGAATTTCTTTTATTTTACAGTATTTAATTCTTATTCATGAATAATAAATGCTAATGCTCAGAGTCAGATCAGGACGATGTTTCTTGCATTAGAAAATACAACCAGTTTTTTCTTTAGAAGTTTAAGACTAATTTTACATTCAAAACTTCCAACAAAGTACCTGATTGGCACAATTGATATGCTGCCTAAATCTCATGTTCAAGGCATTGTACATCCGGCTATTTGCTCTTTCCTTTTCCTTTTACAATGGGTCTTCAGTATCTTTCCCTTAGCAGGGTTTTACAAGAAAATCACTGCTGTGGCTGACTAGTGCTGAAATTCTAACCAACTGCAGCGGAGATTCAAGGGGTCTATCAAATCAAGGTTACAACCACGGCTTTGGCATTGTTACTCTCCTCAGGGCATCATGAATTGGGAAGAGTTAATGTGCAGGGTCATTTAATTAAGGTTCTGCTACACTCTGAAGCTTCCAAAATGCATTTTTATGTATCTTTTTTGTTCAAGAATTCATAATCTTTTCATATATGTAGTCCACTGCCGGGATAACTACTCGCTCAAAAGCAAAACTGGCTCCAGATGAATGGGCAATTGTACCACTCCCTGCAAAGGTAATTCGAGATTAATTCTAGTAATATTTAGGATCTATCTGACACGCAGTGAAACCTTAAGGACTTCTATGAGGCAAACAACCCAGAACAATTAAAAGGTCAGCTAGTTGACAAATCTTATAAATGGGAAGGCAAGAATGTTTAGTGCAGCAATAAGCCAGAAGCTGAAGTTATTATTTGCTGGCATCTGGCTGTGATCATTCATGCAGTTTGTTACTACGTCTTGGAATAGCTTCTTTGTTAAACCTGTTGGTAGCAACAGCTTTGTGTACATTTCATGTCTGAAGGCACGTGTCAGGAATTGAATGTTGATATGATCTTTTGCTTGTCTTTTCCGTGTTGCAGATACTGGCTTTACTCTCAGATGAACTAATTGAAATCCAGGAGCAATTGGATGATAATGAGGTGGTTTGTTGGGTTTCAGATTCTTTTATATTCTCTCAAGTTTGGAAAGTGGAAATTTTGAAGTGTGAGCTTCTTGTTCTAATAGGCAAATGATTGGGAAGAGATTTATGAAGACGATGAAGAATCAGATAAGAGTTTGTTGTACTCTGCTGCTGCTGCTTCTTCAGTTGGCAGAACTACATTTGATCAACTCGAAGCAATGGCACAAGCATTTAATGAGGTTGCTTGATATTCTTAACTGTTACTTATCTTTTCTCAGTTCTTTTTGCCCTCTGGAACTAACAGCTGCTTATTGATTGCAAACATCAAGAACCAAGACGATGAAGATGGTGCTCATCTATTATGCGTGACTGATCCACTGAATGAGGTGATTTCTTTGCTCTAGAGTTTACCTTGGTATATGTTTACATTGCCCCTGAGTTCATGAATTTTGCTGTCAGATTAACTTGGCAACTTATATGGCGGATTTCTTTACAAAGTTCTCCTATACCAACAGACAGTTGTTTCAGCATCTCTGCCAGGTTGATTCTAGACTGTCTGTAATATTTCTTGGGAACTATTTTAAAAAGAGATTGTGATTTTAACACTTGAAATCAGCAAACCTGACATAATGTCTTTTGCATTTTGGAAAATTCAGAGTTTAACGCAGGCTCAAAAAGATGCAATTCAGACTGTTCTAATCCGATGAGGGATTCATGTGTCATGAGGTGTGAATTGTTGATGTTTTTTTTTTTATAAAAAAATTCCCATCCCAAAACGATTGAAACACGTAAATTTTCCTATACGTTCATTTGTTACTAGTAAGGTTTGTGTACATTCTTCCCATTGCAATTTTAATGTTTCCGTGTCTAATTTGTAATGGTTTTCCTCCGTAGTATTCTTAAGTTGCTTGTATCTATTAAGCGAATACTTCTACTTTTATTTGGTTATATTTCTATTTTTTATTGTAGTTTCTGGTTTTGGTGAGATAAATTAATTTTATGACTTGATTGAATCATTTTAGTTTAATATTTTATACAATATTTATTCGTTTAATTTATAAATTAATATTTGTTTACGAATATATTTTAATAATCCAAGTAATTAATTATTTGATATTTTTAAAAAATATTCCATAAGCAACTGTTTTAAAATATTAAAATTTATGTATTTTAAATTGAAATATTTTCATAAATAAATTGTTAAAATATATAACTTTATTAATAAGTAATATTAAATAATTAATTTTAAATTAATAGATTATTTGTTAAATTTTAAAAATAAAAAATTGCAGTTGGAATTGCAATACAAGCTCTTTGAGAGTCACGCCTCGACCACGACCGCTTACGAAAATGGTACAAAATTGGATCGTATCAGTAATGGGTTCAAATAGTGGCATATAATGCTGAAAATTTTTAAAAAATTACTCAAATTTAAAAAATTGTTTAAAACGATGCTTGATATTGACCGATATTAATATAATATTGTAATAAAATCTAATTTGATAATTGGAACTCATGACTCGTGCTACTACTTTTTGTATAGCCGTTCATATTTTAGTAAACTTGCCATTGGCTCCATAAAATGACGTTTGCTGTTTGATAAATTAGCTTAGTTAAATTATGTTTACTATTTGATAAATTGGCGTATTAAACTCGACAAATAGAGTTGTACACGGATCAAGAATCACATTGAAATATTTGAAGTTCTTCTGAACTGAATAAGATTAAAAGATTGCAATTTTGTTGTTAAATTTATATCAAGTTAAGTTGTTTTAATTGGATTATTTATTATAATATAATTAAATTCGATAGGAAACTTTGTAAGAATTATGGAAATCAATTTAAGCTATTTTGTAGTTTAATTTCAATACTTAAATAGTCTATTTAACTCAGAGTATATCTAGAAGTTCAAGTTTAATTTATTCTAATTTGAATTTAACTGAGATTTGAGCTTATTATAAAAGTTTGAGATTCAATTTTAATTAACTGTGATTGAAAATAGTCTTCAAAATTGATTTAGAGGATAATTAATTAAAAAAGAACCAAAGTGAAATTAAGTTAGATAACGATATTTAGAACTGTTCAGTCTACTCGTGAGTGATAGCAATTAAAGAGAAAAAGCAATTAGAGAAACCTTAAATTGAAACCGTCATCAAGTCCTTGCATTTGGCTTTCTTTCTCTCCTTTTGTTGTTGATAAAATACAGAACAAAAGATGATCAAGCCCTCTTCCACTTCTCCCTAGTCTTCAACTACTCCGTTCATTTTAACCAGCACACCTTAGTGGTTCTAAAAGAGGAAAAGCTATTGTAACCATTCTATAAGTGAGAATTATAAAAAAAGAAGAAGATACATTTACACAAACAAGATGCTTCTTCAATGATTGCAAAGCAACTACCTCAGTGCATAATTCGTATTCTTCTTAACAAGTTAACAAGAAAAGTAATGCTAAAGCATAACAAATGAAAAAAAAAAGGCTAAGAGCTTAAAACAACATGATACAGGAGCAATCTATGGCTGATAAAACATTTACTTATTCTCAACAATACAAATGGGGGGTTGAATTGTGATAAACTTTTCGTTAATCCCTTCAATAAAAAAAATTACTTGTTCTTTCAAAAACTTATCGT
>JANZLD010000003.1:38102648-38112686 GCA_026413575.1 Erythroxylum carthagenense | reverse complement strand
AATACTTGGGCTTTGATCGTTGTCCGTGGTTTGTAGTGTATATCAAACTCTCCCAGCTCTACCGCCCATTTTACTAACTGCCCAGAGGTTTCAGGCTTTTGAAGGCATTGCCTGAGAGGTTGATCGGTCTATACCTCAATTGTGTGACTCTGGAAGTAGGGCCTGAGTTTCCGTGATGCGGTTATCAATGATAAGGCCAGTTTCTTAATAGGTGCATACCGCGCTTCTGGCCCGTTCAAAACCTTACTGACATAATGGATCGAGAATTGTTCATTTCCATCCGATCGAACGAGAACTGCGCTGATTCCCCACTCTGTAATTGCCAGATAAATGATCAAGTTCTCCCCCTCAGCGGGGCTCTGCAAAACGGGCAGAATGGTCAGATATTGCTTCAGATGCTGAAATGCTCTCTCGCACTCATCCGTCCATTGGAAATGAGTCACGTCCGCCTTCCTTAAGATTTTGAAAAATGGGAGGCACTTGTCCCCCATCTTAGAAACGAATCTGCTCAGAGAAACTATCCACCCTGTCAATATTTGAACATCTTTTAAGCATCGCGGTGAGGGCATTTAAACAATAGCTTCAATCTTTTCTGGGTTTGCTTCAATCCCTCGTTGAGTAATCATGAATCCCAGGAATTTTTCAGATGCCACACCAAAGACGTATTTTTCAGGATTCAACCTCATTTGGAATTTATTGAGGGTCAGGAAGACTTCTTTAAGATCTTCCACATGTTCGGCAGTCGTCTTACATTTGACTACCATATCATCCACATAAGCCTCAACTGTTCGACCGATCTGTTTCTTAAAAACTTCCATAACGAGAATCTGATAAGTAGCCCCTGCATTTTTCAAACTGAACGGCATTACCTGATAGCAATACGTGTCCTGGTCAGTTATAAAAGCCGTCTTTTCTTCGTCTTTAAGACTCATTTGTATCTGGTGATAACCAGAGAAAGCATCCAAGAAACTGAGGAGCTCATGCCCTGATGTAGCGTCTACCAGCTGATCGATTTTGGGTAGGGGGAATCTGTCCTTTGGGCATGCTTTGTTCAAGTCAGTGAAATCAATGCACATTCTCCATTTTCCGTTTTTTTTCTTCACTAGTACCACGTTCGCCAACCATTCAGGGTACTTGACTTCCTGAATGAACCCAGCATCGAGCAATTTTTTGATCTCTTTCTCGATCACCCCCCGCCTCTCTTTGCTTTGCCACCGCTTCTTCTGTTTGACTGGCTTGCAGTCTTTCCGAATACCGAAAGAATGAGATGTTACTACTCTAGAGATTCCAGGCATGTTGCTCGGTACCCAGGCAAAGACCGATCTGTTCTCTATCAAGCAATCTGTGATCTCTTTGACCAACCCTTTTTCAAGCTCAGAGCCCAGATTTGTGAATTTGGATCGGTCTTTTTCATCTAATATAATCTGTTGTGTTTCTTCGGCAGGGTTCATCCTCTCAGTTTCTTCATCGGCTCTCACATCAAGGGAACTTGTTAAAACTACCGCCCCATAAAGGGTCCTCGTTTTTGCCATGTAGCATTCCCTAGCTATTCTTTGTTGACCCCTAACAATATCGACTTCATGAGGTGTTGGGAATTTCATTGCTTGATAGTAGGTTGAAACAATTGCTCTGAGGGTGTTTTGGGTAGCTCTTCCAAGTATTGCGATATATGCTCCGACGAATTTCACAACCAAGAATTCAACATTCATCTCTATTTGACGTGGCCTTTGTCCGAATTTTACGTTCAAGAAAACTCGAGCTAATTGGTAGGCTGATGCTCCTGTTACACCTTTGATGGGTCCCTCTATTGGCAATAGTCGCTCCTCCGGTATCTCCATCTACTTAAATGCATCGTAATACAGCAGGTCGACCGAGCTACCTGTGTCAATCATTACCCGTTTTACCTCACTACTATCCATATTCAAGGTGACCACTAATGCATCATCATGAGGACAGCTAACACCTTCCAACTCAGATTCGTCAAACGAGATCACCCCATCGTTTTGCCTCTTTTTCTTTGCTGATGAGTCTTCAGTGACCTGCCTGGCATACCTCTTTCTTCCTCCCTCTGACGGTGGACCCTCCTGCTGCACTGCCACCAGAAATCATGTTTATGACCCTAACCAGTCGGTCATATTGCTGACTGGCATTTCTGTCACCTCTTACTTGGACTGTCTTCTCGTGTCACGTTGGTCATCTGAATTCCTGTTCTGCCCCGCTCCATCGTTCGTATCGTTTTGCTTCTAAGGCTTTCGCCAGTTATCAGACCGACCGCTCCTACCCTCGTTATCCCGTTCGGCATTTGTACCGTGCTTCAAAAATCTACCCAGCTTTCCCCTTTGAATAAGGAATTCAATTTCTCGCTTTAAGTCCCAACAGTCCTCTGTGTCATGACCTACATCTCTATGAAAATGACAATATAAATCAGGATCCCTTTTTTTTAGGGGAGTTTTCAACTTATTAGGCTCTAGGAGGGATTCCCCTTCTGCTCTCATGACTGCTAGTACTTCCGCATACCGCCTGTTGAGCGGGGTGAAGGATTCTCGTTGTTGGTCCTTTCGATCGGTCGGCTTCCTCCAGTTAGACTGATCCTTCTGTCGCTTGTGTGAGTCATCTGTCCTACGTTTTGTGTTTTTCAACACTTCCTCGAGTTGGATATATCTATCCGCCCGATTTCTTATCTCTTGAATAGACCTGGGCTGATTGAGGGCCAATGACTTCTTGAACTCTTCATCCCTCGTGTTGCTCATAAGGGCAGCCAACATGGACGAGCAAGTGAGGTCAGGGACTTCAACAGCTTCATTGTTAAACCAAGTGATAAACTCCCGTAAACTTTCATTCATTCCTTGGGTCAACTGCATCACTTCCAAGGCAGTTTTCTGCAGCCGTTTACTTGTGGCAAACTGGTTGAGGCATAGCGACTTAAAATCCTCAAAATAAGTGATGCAACGTGGTGGTAAATTATTGAACCATCGTCGGGCTCCTTCTTGAAAGACTGTACAGAAAGCTTTACATTTAATGGCATCGGGGATGTAATGCAGGTTCATCATCGACTGAAAGCATTGAAGATAGTCGAGGGGATCGGTCTTTCTGGTATATTTTTCAGGCATTGATATCTTAGTACCGACCGTTGGAAGGCTATCCAGGATCTCCTGAATGAAAGGAGAGCTGTATTGTGTTGATGGCTGATCCGGACGGGAATTCATGGCCATATTGATTCGATCGTCCACGATTTTTTCGAGAGTTTCAGCAGAATGGCGATCAGCTATCATACCTATCTGCCGAGCGGGGGTTCGATACTGTTCCGCCTGAGATTGTAAGATCTGTTGAATCAATAGATCGGCCACTTCCTCAATTTGTCTTTGGGTAAGGGAGATTTGTTGTGGAGCAGGAGGGTTTGTGTTTAAGGGGTGTTGGATGTGAGGGTGTGAATTGTTTCCGGCATTATCCTCCAGGGCTACGCTCTGCTCTTCTTGATCTCGGTTTTGGGGTGGTTGGTCATTCGAATGCGAAGATTGTGTTTGATTATTTGGGTTTAATGGGGCTGTGCTAGGGTTTTGGGTGATGGGCGGAGGACGGAGGACGGATCTGGGGATCATGATGCGTCGGTAGAAGGGCGGCAGGTAACTGCAAGCCCATTCGTTGTAATGCAAGTGCTGAGACAGCTACATCTGGATTTGTTGCTGCCACCTGACTTATCTGAGTACTTCTAGACGTGGTACCCTGACGCTCGGCTTCATGGTGGGAGCCAACTGGTTCAGTCTGATTTTGGCGAGGCTGGGTGCCGTTGTTTGGATTCAGGAATTCCATTGGTTTCAGCTAGGAAATACCTGCAAAAACAATAAAGGCACACCGGGGTTGATCACCAATTCGCTCCTCTGATACTTATGTCAGTTCTCTGTCGTAAGTTTTGTCTCTATGAATAGAGAGTATTAGGGTTCTTAGAGTCGTACCTGTGTCATGAGGAGATAATGGACTTATATAGTAAATACCTACCGTGCTTAACTCATTATCTTAGGAATGAGTCGATTGGCCCACATGTCATCCTAGGGTTGGACCTGGACCTAGCACGACCGACCCAACCAAACTCTATCCTTAGAAACTATAAGTGAATTTTTTTTACATCCATAATCTTCAGTTATTTAAAAAATTAGTCCTTAAATCTTATTTCCAAATGATTAGATAAAATCCCTTTATTTCTTTTTTTAATAGTTTATATTGATAAATCTTATACAACTTAAATTTGTATGCACGTATAAATCAATTAAATGTAAATGATTGTTAGGAAAGATATTGCGTAAAATTTTGTCTACATTAAATAAGGAGTAATATTGCTACTTTCATTATCATATACGTTGAGAGAACCAAATGGCTGAAATAGGAAGCAAAAGAAATGACCCAAATTTCAACTTAACCTATTAAATACTAACATCTAAAGATGACCGCTTCTCTATTTATTGTCATTTCAGAACATGGTCCTTGACCTCTTACCAAACGTACCTTGACAGGACACGAGCAATAGTAATATTATAGATCAATTATATTACTTCACCACAATACTTTTCACGTGAACTTGGTGGAGAGAAGCTGCACGAAACTTCAAAACTATTCTTCTTCATTTTTTCTTCTCACAATTTTAAACAAAGTGAAGCCTGGAAGTTCTGCCTGGGAAAAATGAATAGATAACGTAGAAATCAAAATAATGAAACAGGAAAATGTAGGATTAAAAACATAGATCAATGTTAACTTTTTTTGCAAAGTGTAATTAAAAATATAGATCAACGTTAACTCTAAAACAAGAATTAGTTTTCACGCATTACAAAAACTAGCTAATTCAAATACCAAGAAGGTGTTTGAATGTGTATAACGTACAATAAGAAAAATTTAGACAACTATGGTCATAAACCAGAAGTTCATTACCGTAAACACACTTAGCATTTGGCATAACTGACTTGGTCTTTCTGGATCAATAACGATACATTAAATTTATTGGAAGTTCATATGAGAATCCTTTAAAGAACAAGAAGATTCTATTAAAAGTGAATTCCAACGCACTACTTATTTATAAGCAAAATTGATATATAGACCTTCATTTACTAAAGTTGATATTGAATCTCCTATATTTTTTGAAAGAATCTATGAGATAATATGATCCTATTAATCCTTCTTGTGGTTCATTTCACTATTTTATTATTTTAAAAGATGTATTAACTTGATGGTCTTATATATATTACTTTCTTTTCAACATGTAATATTACTTTTGCTAAACTTCTTTATCAAAAAACTTTATTGTGTGCATAATTCCTAGATTTATCCATAAATTCTATTAGACCTGATAATGCTGTTGAATTTACTTCTAAGGCATTTGATGTTAAAAATCTTGTAGTTCGTGTTCATACTTAAAAAAGCTACAATTAATAACAAGGACAATTTTTTATGAAAACACGGTTGATTGTCATAGCTTAAGGTCTTGCTATTTTACTTGCTACAAAATTAGTTGGCTTAGTTCAATTATTTATCATTATAAAGATCAATTTTCACCACTAAGGAGAGAAAAATTACTTAAGAAATGAATCAAATTCACATGGAACATGTTAGTTTTTCTTGATTGTAGAATGAATTAATGTGAATTAGAAGTTCAAAAGATACATCGTTTGCAAAACCTAGCTCCATTGTAAATTTTTTTTATTGACACTGAAATGGTGACTAAAATTTTATTGATACTAAAATTATGAATGCTTCTGATCAGATAGATGTTCTAGTAGGAAAAATGTTCCTACCATTATATGTCAATATGATCATAATTAAAGCAAGAAAATAATTAAAAGAAAAGGATAAACTTCCTAAAGAAATAATTACAAAAGTGAACTAATTAATAGTCCAAAAGAGGTAATTCAATCAAAGTAACCCCTTACAATAGAGGGTGTACTACTAATGAATGCTAATACTTCATTTTCAACTATAATGAATATTACATATAATGGCCCTAATATAGGAATTGATCAATCTCCTTAAATAGATTATTAGAAAAATTACGAAAAATTAGTTCAAGCTTAACAAAATTCCTTAAATAGCCATTACATTTTTAGGCCGGTAATGGTAACACTAAAAATGTAAAATTAGTCTGTTATAAATAGATATTGATCTGAAAATGAAATGAGAAAAGTGAAGTAGTGACGTACAAAGTACGATTTGTCATATAAGGTTTTTTTATAAAGAGCTAACATTGATTTTTAGGAGACATATGCTTATGTAATGAATGTTATTACATTTTGTTTTTTTTTAAGAAATGAAATATCATTGATAAAGGAATTTATTACAATGAAAATAAAATTCAAGGGTAGGGGTGCCCTTTTACCTGTTACAAACTCAATGCATATGCTTACCAAGAATCTGATGTTTAGAATGTGAAAACTTTGGTAAATATATATAGAAGATAAAATATTAGAGTAACAGTTTTGTGCAATATTCATTGGTAGGACAAGTTCTCTAATCCCATTGATGACTTATGTACTGAGAGATTCAATTGATGTGAACTTGGTTGCAAATCTCCTAGAGTTTCTTTCTTTCTAAATAATATACACACAAATTCTTATACCTACTGTGTATTTCTATCTAACAGGCCTAGGAAGAGAATTATGAGTTGAAAGCCAGTGAATGGTCCTTCCAATAAAATGTATCAAAGGTAGATGGATTAGGAGGCAGTGGGGTTATAGATTACTTAGGAATTAATGAAATTTCCAAATGTTTCTATTGATTAATAAGATGAGTTTAGTGTGAATAGGTAGGATAAGAGAATTCTTTGATGTACCTTAGGAGTGAATAAGTTGTCCTTATGTAGACCAATTGTCAAACCATAGAGAAATATGTGTTCCATTGCCATTGTTGCAAGAAACATCAGCTTGAACTACATCCATAAAATAAGCAGCTAGTTTAGAAAGTAAGAGGTTAATGAGTACATTTTATGTCTTAGTAAGCATGATGGCTCAACAAAATCTATTAAGTGACTAATGGATGTAGTTATGACATAGCTCTACAGATCATTAAAATGTGACATTTATATGAAATTCCCTAAAGAAATTAAACTACTTGAAATTAATGATTCTAAATGTCATGACCTATATTCATTGGAGTTATAAAGGACAATGTTTGAATGAAAGTAATATAAATGAATGTGGTATGATTAACTCAATAAATATTTACTAGTGAAGAGATATACTAATGATTCCATATGTTCATAAATTTTTAATAAGAATTACAATGATGGATTTGTCATTATTTTTGTATATGGAGATTACATAAAAAATGTTTGTAAGGCTACTACATGTTTCAAGGTATAAGTTGAAATGAGAGGTTTAGGTAGAACAAAATTTTCTCTCGATTTTTATATTAACTTTGTTTCAATCAAATTTTTTTTCCATTGATCAAGTCACTGTGCAAAGGTCCTAAAGTGCTTTCACATGGATATATCCATTGATCAAGTCACTGTGCAAAGGTCCTAAAGTGCTTTCACATGGATATATCTCGTCCACTTAATTATCTTATAGTTGTATGGTCATTTAACAAAAAAAAAGAAATGTATAGACTTATATAAAGTAATAAAGAATTACTTAGCCAAAATTATCTTATCTTAATGAAATTGCTACATTAATTTCTACTAATTATACTAAATTAAATATTTCATTTATCAAGAATTTATTACCAAGGATAAGTATTTCTTCAACCTGAAGACAATGGAATATAGTTAAACACATTTTGTGTTACATATAAACAAATAAAGGATATGTGCTTATTTTATTTAGAGAAGATCAACCCCAATTACTTGAATTTCTTGGATATGTGAATGTTGGATGTATATTAAATCTCCATAAAGGGTAATCATAGTAAATATGTCTTTACTTACGGAGGCATTGTTCTATAATGATGGTTTATAAAGCAAATAGTAGTTGTAACTTCATCAAATCATTCTAAAATACTAGCTCTTCATAAAGTTGATTATGAGCATATGACAACACATCACAATACTAGTCAAAATAAACTAGGCTGCTACTATAGTAGTGGTGAGTTTGAGTCGATCCCATAGAGAATGTGTATACAGTTATTGAAATGAAATTAATCGATATTTAGGGTTCAGGGTGGTTTATGAAAAAAGAAAATAAAATGAAACTAAATTAATAAAAAATTTAAATAAAATATGTAAAAATGATAAAAAATGATAAATGTATTATGGACCCAGTTCTTTGATTCAATCTCGGCCTATACCCTAATTAAACATATTTCATTGATATGTTGTTCTCAAACCTCTCCTAGCAACTATTAATCATGAGTTGCCAATTAACCCGAGTTTTCCCTTAAATATTGTTTAATGAAGATGTGAACATTAATTAAACTTAAATACTAAATAACCTAGGATACGATTTCTAGATTTAATTGGGTAGTATCATTACTAATAAGAAAAACCAATTAATTAAGTCAACAACTACATACAATGCATCATTTAACCTAGTTTATGTCCCATAATGATTATGAAACATTAGTTACTACAAATGAGTTTCAAATATAGCAATTACAAATTATATTGAAATTCTAGCAATGAGTTTATAATAAAACATTCTAATGAACGCATTCAAATAATTTTTTCATAATACCTAATAGGTTCATACGCATAGGATAATACAATCAATTTTTAAAGAGAGAAAGAAACATCAAATAAGAGGAGAAATAAACTTAACTAGGTCTTCAGTGCCGATGTCTCCTTCGAACCGACATCGGGAAGCTACCTCTCTATAGGTCTCTTATGGTTGAGAGCTTTGCCCTCATCTTCATTAAAACCAAGAGCTCTCAAAAAAATTGCTTCAGTCGACCACTTCTACCGAAGAACTAACCTCACTGTTCTTTTATTTTCAAAACACAACACATTAAAACCCTCTTCACTTTTGTGATTTATTCTTATTGGCTAAAGTCTACATTTTTCATTGGATGTTCTGTGTTTTGGCATGATGTCTACTGCTATCATTTTTTCCTCCTTGCTTCCACCTGCTGAACGTCGTTTTGATCTCCTTGCTTCCCCCTGTTGCACAACTTTTTACTTTATGCTTCCAATTACTAGCATTTTCTTCTTGCATGCCTATCCTCCTACACTACCGTTTTGGTCCAGCTATTACATGAAATGCACACATTGCTTGCATGAAATGCCCAACATATATTTCTGTTTAGCTTTATGTGATGTTGCCGTATTGTTGCTTTAATTTCTTGTTATTAATTCGTTTTGCATTTGGTCTTTCTCTTGGCTATAGGATTAATCATGTACGCTATACTATGTATAAGACAAGATGTATCGTATGCTTTAAGTGTTACGAGTATATACCCATTGGACCCTGGTGAGGGTCATTGGGTGACTGTCACAAATATCCTTAAGTACTTAAGTCTAACTAAAGATGTATTCTTGGTACATGGACAAGGTGATCTTGTGGTAAGTGCGTATACTAATGCCAGCTTCTAATTCGATAAGGATGACTCCAGATCTTATTCTAGATTTGTATTCACATTGAATGGTGGTGTAGTTAGTTAGAAAAGTTCCAAACAAGAGACGAATACTGATTCGATGATAGAGGTGGAGTACATTGTAGCTTCAGAACTGACAAAGGAAGTGATTTGGATCAAGAAGTTTATCATGGAACTTGGTATGGTTCTGAGCATTGCTAACCTAGTGCAGTTGTATTATGACAATAAAAGGGCTATAGCGTAGGAGAAGGAATTGAGGTCTCATCAAAATTCCAAACATATACTATAGCGCCCCCTTACCGTAGGATACACATCGGGACACCCGCAGGTCGCTTCGACACGCAACCCACGATAAAGGTGCACTACCGAGCAAACCAACTAAAATCTACATGGCATCGAAATAATAAAACCACAATATCGAAATCACTAAATTTTAAAACCATGATATCAATCTCGATACAAATCATCCAATAAAAATATAGACAAGTCTATCAGTCCCCTAAACAAAACTCAAAAAGGAAACTGATACAAAAG
>JANZLD010000003.1:37968603-37978735 GCA_026413575.1 Erythroxylum carthagenense | reverse complement strand
ATAGGCATTAAAGTATTTTTATTTTAATAAAATATTTTATTTTTATTTATTTTTATAATTTTTTACTTTTTATTTATTATATATCAGTTTTATAACAGTTTAATACCAGTTGAATTTTTAAACCTTAAACCTTTTCTTTGGGTGATTCGATATCCGGTCCGATTTTTAAAACAATACTCTTATCTTTACCTTTCAAAAGATTGAGTTTTTTTTCCTGTTTAATAGATACTGTTAGACGTTAGACACTTAACACTTCATCCATACCATTTTGCGACAATTCAAATCAATTACAATGCATTTATTTTGTTTGTTTAATATTTTTTAAAATTATTTAATTGTTAAGATCTAACTAAAAATCCGTATAAAAAATTTCTGTTGCGACTTTGATTATGTCATGGTTAGTTTCCTAGCAATAAGATTGACCAGCTGAAAAGCAAATAGAAAGAACAATGTGATAGACATTTTTTCACACTTTCTGAAAGATCCAAAATCAAAATAGACTAGAATTTAGCCAAAATGGAGGTGGCCAAAGTGTATCAGCAAAACAAATGGTCTACCAGCATCAGCCAAGGAGTTGAAAAACTCCAATTTTGTAGTATTCAAGTACGTGGAGTGAACCATCAAGGTCTTGGGTATTTCATGATAGATACGATTTTCTGTACACCCAGCTGAGCTGATAGCATAAATGGTCAAACACAAACGACGCATTCTCCTCCAAACTTAATTGTACAAGGGCCTGAAGAGTAGACTTGGATCATAGTGAAGACTTGGAAAGTTATTGCAAAACTAATATTAATGGATAAATAAATGATCACATTTTGTACTAATTCGTATGTACAGATGAACACAAACTTAGCAAAAAGGGTATACAAAAAAAAAAAAAAAACTCTTTTGGTTCTGCAATAGGTCAAATTTTACAGGTCCTCTAGATCATGACTGCCTTACCCGGTTACTTGTAGCAGCTACACGTGCCGTGAAACCAACCGTTGTTGGACGCAATGACCTTTGTCGCACCATTTCACAATACTCAGGATCGTTGGACTGACCACCATGATTAATCCATTGTATCATTTGATGGTACATGGGAAAGAACCACATTTGAATGGCCAAAAAAGAGAAATATGGAATCAAGGACGACAAGACGACCAACAGTATGAGGAGCCAGTAAGATGGGGTTGGAGCAAGGGCTTCAACAAATATTTTGTAAGCGTCTGTAGAGAATGTGGGAGACATGGCTCCATATGCCAGCAGAAATATGTACCACAAGCCTATGGAACCCCATATCAATATGTGCTGTATAACTGTCAAGTAACTAGTTGACGCCACCATCTGTAGGTTCACTGCCCACACCACACACGAATAGATCGTGCCACCCAATATGTCTCTTCCACTCGTTCTTCCATCTCTGTTCAACGCTTGCTTCTCCAGTGCTTTTGTACTGAAGTAGAACATGATTATTGCACTTGTCAAACCATTCAACATCCAACCAACAATTCTGCGCCAGCTGAAGAGCACATTTTTCGTCCCTTCTTGGTATAATAGAGGAAACTGGAAAGTGGAAACTTACAATTCAGTTTATTCACAATATCCATAACAGTTCACAACTAAGCGTGAGCGGGCCACATACCTTGACAGAACAACTGGGGGATACATCCTGGTCAAAGACACCCAAAGCAATCACTGGAAGCGAAGTGAAGAAGACATTGTAAAGCGACAAAAACCAGTCATTGTATGCAGGTTGCCCAGAGAATGACGTGTATGCCTCGTATAGGAAAAGGGAGAAACCAAACGTGACGTTCTTGTAGAAGAAGTAGCATATCTGCCAACAGAAAGAATAATAGATAAACTTGTTATTTAAAAGCTCATCCACGATCAATTTTCATTTTTATTAATAATAATAGAATTACCATTGATGAGATCCTTCTGTAGCACCAATGTCCATGTATGAGCAGCAACCTTTCCAAATATCTAAACTGACCAATTGCTATATCACTTGACATGACAGCCTGAGTTGATATAACCACAAAGTAGGGTTTACAAGAATTCATAGCAAAAAGAAGAGATACCGCAATAAAAGTAATTTGTACAAACTGCTAAGGCACCTGCATTCCTTCAACGCCACTGATTCCGACCCCAATATCGGCTTCCTGAAGCATGCCCACATCATTGGCACCATCACCAATTGCTAAGGTTGTTTTCCCAGTTCCACATTTGACTAGTCTTGTCACCTGAACAGCAAAGTTGATGGTAAGCATTATAGACAAAGAACTGAAAAGAAACAGCACGCACCCGCTATGTGCAAGCTAAAGAAATAAGACCCACCAGTGCCTTCTGTTTTGGTGAGGAACGGCAGCAAATGACGGATGCACATTTAAGTGCAAGCTCAAGAAACTTGTTCTTTATATCATCCTCCAAGGCATACGCAAGTGATTTCCCATCAATGATCAAAGCACATGCTGCAGAACCTCTGTTTGATCCCGTAAGCTGAGCATTCCCTTCAGTTATTTGTTTGAGAACACTGTCCTTCGATGCCTATCAAATGGATCAGAATATCCGGGCAGTAACATAAGTACATTTCTTTTATTATAGACATTCATATGCATGGTTGGGGTCACATTAGTAGTAATGCTCTCTAACTTATAGATTGCTTGAATTGGGTTAATATTTTTGTAAACTAAACTAATAAATTACCTTGGTAATTGCGTTCTTTTCCCCTTCTTTCTCCAATGCTTGGATCTCTGGCGTATCCAGAGTGATTGTAATTTGCTTCATTCCTTGTCGAAGTAAACTACAAGCAAATCTGCACATTCACATTTTCAAGTTAGATAATCACTTCTAATACGAACTATAGCTTCATCCTAATGGTCTTGATTTAAGACTCGTAACAAAAAAACATACCCAATGTTGATAGCAGTCTCCATTTTATCTCCGGTCAAAACCCAGATCTTAATTCCTGCTTGGGCAAGCTTGTCTATGCAGTCAGGAACCTGAATAAGCATCAAAAGGCAAATCATATAAGAATGATATAGAAAGTTACGTTTATGTTAATTCTTTCCTAAATTTTCTCAACTGACCCCAGTTTGGAGTTTGTCTTCAACAGCGGTAGCACCAAGAAGGATTAGATCCCTCTCAATCATGTCAGCTACTTCTTCTATCAATGTTTCCCGATCTGCGCTAACTGAGGCCTTGGCTTCATTTAATTTCTGATTGAAAACCTTGTATTCGTCTTCACTAAGTTCACGATAAGCAACAATCAGGGTCCTTAGGCCTGCATCAGCATACTCATTCACGTGGTTTCTTGTCTCCAATTCAAACTCTCTCCCGTTCTTACCAAGCCTTTCAAACATGACACTGCATCATACAAATATTATGTTACAATGAAGTTCTACGTCCTTCAAACAAAAACAACTGTCATGGGGTGGCTTGTCACAAACCTGTCAGCTCCTTTAGAAAGTATTAGTAGCTGTCCCTCCTCATTTCTTATGACAACAGACATCCTCTTTCTTGTACTGTTGAATTCTAAAATATTTAAAATCTGGTATACCCTGCAAGAAAAATCAATTAATCCCCTAAGAAATGATTTCAAAAAACTGAAACAACACTAGTACGTGCATGTATATCTAAAGAATTGGAGGATTGAGTCAAGTATTCCACAAGTGTTTTGAGCACAATTTTCCTACCAATGGACATTGCAGAACCAGAAATACATAACTCTGCTTTAAGAATATTACTAGTTTTGGTCAAGGAAATAAGACCTCATATCCCCCAATTCCCCAACATTTTCCAAATGAAAGCTATAAGCAAAAGATTAATACGAAAATCAACAAACAAAAAAATTGCTGTGCTAGGAAGCACAAAGGTAAATATAAGAAGACAGTGAAGTAGAGCACTCATAGTGCAGACCAATCTGGGGAATTAGAAAGCAAATACTCCATGATTCAACGTGCATGCTTAAGGTGAGAAGAAAATGTGTGCTAGGATTCTTTGATAAAGTTTAATTACTTCTTCCCTGTATCCTAAAACATGAAACCAAATAAGGAACACTGACCTCTCAACCCTTTTCCCAGACTTGATATCAAATTCACGAACAGATATGCTTGTTTGAGTCCTGTTGTAGAATTCAAAGCCAAGTTCTCTTGCTGCAATCACGAATGCTGCTTCATCTGGTGATTCAGCTTCATAGGAGATCATGCCTGTATCTTCATTCTCGTCAGGGATAGCAGTATGACAGATGGCTAACAAGCGGAAAAACTGTAAGACAACAGAAGAATTGGGCTCATGGATCCAGTTTCCATTCATTATCCTTTCATCTTCAAAATTGAAGCCTTTAATTAGTGGTTTTGTACGGGTTGCATCCTTTTCATGAAAATCGTTTTCCTTCCCAACTGATGGATGACCTTTCCTTCTTTCCATAGCTCGCTCAACCTCAGTAACACCACGACCATATGCAACCCCAGCCACTGAACATTTGATAAACTCCATGGAATTGCAGGTTAGTGTTCCAGTCTTATCTGAAAGTATTGTATCAACTTGGCCAAGTTCCTCATTCAAGTTTGAGGTACGAGCATGAGCTGGTTTATCACCTTCTTCGTAGTACATGTGAATATCTTGATTGATGAAAATGCTCTGAAGAACTTTAACGACTTCTATTGATACGTACAAGGAGATTGGAATGAAATAGCTATACAACATTAGGGCTGTCAGAAAGTGAAGAATAGATGCAACGAAAGCTCTCTTGGGGTCAAAGGAAACTTTAGAGTCATCTGGTCTCAGATACCACCTTTTCATCCTTCCATTTTTCAGATCATCTTTAGTTGCAATGCCGAAGAAAATAGAACCAATTAATGCCATCAAAAACAAAATACTGAATAAGAGATAGATAACCTTGTCCATCTTTCTCTCAATTCTGCTTCTCTTTGAAGGGGGAGAAGTTGAATTTTGAATAACCTTTGTGTCATGTCCTGTGAAGATAATTGCCCCATATATATGGTCTGTGTTCCGTAGCTTTGAGTCTCTAAGTAGAAGATGTTGAGGATCGAGGGGATAGACATTCTCTTCAAACTCCAAACTTCCAACAAAGTTGTACAAATTTGCGTTTGGGTCTTCACATTTTACGATAGCCTTGAAATCTTTGAAGTTAGAGTCCTCGAGCAAGACAGAAGTCACATCCACTGCCTGTTTCAGTTTCAGATTTGTCTCTCCATCAAGGTTCATGGTCTCAACATAGCAGCTTCCATCCTCATAACTGGACGACAGCAACAGAAGGTCTGCTGGAAAGAATTCATCCTTGTCCACCTTTACTATATCACCAACCCTCAGATTCTTCCATTGAGTTTGATTGAAAACTCCATCACATGTATGCACTTTAACTTTCCTATTGTTCACCTCAATATCCTGTCAATTTTCACATTCAAAAGTAGGCAACAGAGTTTCCATAAAGGACCAACTTTATAAAATATTCTAAGGTAACGAATAAGCTTCACAAATATTAGAAAGTCCTACAGAAAAATATGCTATTTTCACTGACATATTCTCCCAGTTGAATCAAACTTCTGTTGAACTGCAGGAGATAAAAACATTGCCAACAAAAAAAACACTAGATACTGCCATGAAGATGCTTCATGAATTCTCTCAAGTTACATTGAAGTCTAGCTTTCAAATTTTTGGTTATGCATGAGGCTGGTCAACAGAAAGATATTTGCATATAAAGAGAAATGAACTGATTACGAGAATTAGCTGTCTAAAGATATGCAGGACATAAATTTTCATTCCTTTTTAGTCCCATGTGATCCATACAAAAATCTTCATTTTGATCATCAGCAGAATATGTAGTTTAGCTTAAACTTACAAACTCTCCCCTAACCTGGATAGACTTCTACAGGTATTTTAGGAATCACGAAATTAGGCCAAAATAAAATTTTTAAATAGAAACTACTTTAGTTTATTTCCAATCTTATGTACTCATATTGTAACTTGAAACTGGGAAAACGAAAAAGAAAATGGAAGATTAATTGAACGCATCAACGACCGAGAAGCACAGATGGACATAATTATACCCAGTAAGCAATTAAAAATACCTGCTGCTTTCGTCGCACATCTTCAATGAGTTCTTTGATCATGCTCGCTCCAATAACCACAATCAAAGGAAGAATAGCACTGACGGCCGAATAAGGTGCAAGAGGTGTGAAGGCCAAAATACCAGTGACCAAAAAGTAAAAGTTAGCCACCCTCCTGAACTGCTCAAACAATGATTTAGGAATGAACGTTGCAGGAGTGTACTTGGTACTACTTATACTGTTGACAGCATATTTACGAATTGCTGCCTCAAAACTTTCTGGCTCATTGCAGAACACTATCCTTGAAAATCCGGGTCCCCCAATTTGTGAATGATCATCCTTGAACAATGACTTTTTACCACATCCGAGTGAGTAGATCTTACTCAAACGTAGTCTCCTCTTTCTACCGCCACCCATTGGCTACCAGAAACAAAGAGGAAACCACTGACAATAACAGAATTATAGTGTCTGTTATATCAAATTGACACCAATAGGTGCAGCTTCTTTGAGACTATGAGACAACTTCTGGGTTCAAACAGAGAATTCACCTGCAAAATTGATTCTTTTTCTATCTTTCTTGGGGAAACTGTTAACGGTGAAAAGGCAGCTTCTTTGACGAAAATAAGAAACTTGCAGAAATTATCCAGATCAGAGTCCCCAAGTAAGCCCAGGAAATATCCTCCCAGGTAGCCGAAAGCAGCTCCTTAAGGAGGCAATCCTTGGTATAACCAAAACTCGGGAAGAAAAGATTGGGTAGATAAATATCCCGACAGTAATATAACACGAATATTCGAGTGTAAAACAAACTCTCAGATTCAGAGAGATGGACAATTTAGAGAGAAGTTAGAATCCACACTGAAAAGAAAATTGCATAACGACAATAGCTGAACAGAATGTTGAAGGGGAAAGGAAAGGTGGGAACTTGTACAGAAAGAACAACAAACCCAGGTAGGCTTTTGAGCAGAGAAAAACTGGAGATTATAGAATCACAATTAACAAGGAACATAAAACTCAAACCAACCTTGTGAGAGCTAGTGGGAAAGATTTTCCAATGACACACGAGAAACAACGGTGTTCCCCGTCTATACAAATCAATGATAAATGCAAAGACTTGGAGTGTCAAAGGAAAGAAACATGAGATATATATTAACAGAACCTAGACTGACGATTTTGTAAGGAGATCTTTAACATATGCACCATAAAATAATCATGAAACCTGACTGGTTTCCATGAAACAACACCCCAAGTAGTTGACATTTCTTCCTTCCAGAAGAAAAAATAAAAGAAAAACACCAACAACGAAGAAGAAGAAAAAGAAGGGAGACGGCGCAAGCTGAAAGCTTTTGAACGTGGAACTTTGACTTTGTATCAGTTAATTTGGTTATTAGTTTGCAGACATTTATTACTTAATTCTTATTTTGCCTTGTTTTGAGAGCAGACGCGCATTTGATTTATGAATTATTGTAAGAATCTGTCAAAATCCTCCAACGTAGAAATCGTAGGCAAATTTTCCAATATTTAGAAATGGGTCTTTTTACTTATGCTCTTGGAAAATTACTCCGCTGACAGGTAGTTTCTTTCGCGGGAAATATTGTAAAGTTAGGAAGTTCCCCGATCTTGAAACCACATGATTCGTGTTATTTATTACCATTTTAATTAACTGTCCTTGCACTAAATATAACAACCTGTATTGTACCAATCACTCTTGAGATAGTAAAAATGTATCTCCTCTTAAAAAATGTTTGAATTACTATCAAGTGAAAGTTAAATTAAAAAGACAAAAAATTGTAGGATTAAATGGTACGAAAAACTATTATTAGAATATTATAAAATTGATTAAATATTAAACAAATTTTAAAAATGTGATTCCTTATGAAAAAATTTAAAGCTTAATTTAAAAATTAAATGAGAGCCAAAATAAATATTATGTCAATTATAATTTGCTGTAAATTTTATTTTGAGAACATTTTCAAACAATCTAAAAATACTAATAAAAAATTGGATCTTATTTATTTTGAAATGACACTGAAAAAATACAATATAAAAGATAATGGAAGAACAATGAGTAATTAGGAGGCACTAATACTTTATTAGTAGACGTGCTAATTAATTTAATCATTATTAATAATTTTTAAACCAAATTTACCCATCTTTAACTTAAATTATTTTATAAAAATGTTTTAGTGTCCATATAGGGTAGTCTATTTTCTACTTTAATTTCTTTTTATCCAATTAAATCCATGTATAGTGTAATTTTTTTAGTGTAATAACTTTTGGCGACTTTAATATAAATATATAGGGATGAATAAAATTTACAAGTTATTATGTGTTAATTACTTGAAAAGAAAAAGGAAGAGAAAAGTAAAGAGCTAGGAGTCAGGACTCAGGAATGAAAGACAAGTGTCAGAATCTGAAGAGGCACACAATTTAGAATAACAAAAGAGCCGAACTGCCGAAGTGGGTGGCACTGGTGCTCCATGCAAGGGACAAACGAGAGAATGGTACATTAGCGACAGGTAAGACCGGTCCACAGCTATCAACGTTACGCGTCTAGGAGAAACAAGGCTTAAACTATTAATTTTTGTCATAATTTATAGAAACAAGGCCACGTTTCACACTATCCATATATATACGTGCACATGAAAGGCCAAATAAATTGTTAACTTCTGCAATTGTCAAAATGCAAATGTAAATATTAAAATAATTAAGCAAATAAAGCATGATCATAACCTAATTAATATTTAAAATGATAAACATAATATTATTATAAATGAAAATAAGATTTAAAATATAAATATTTTATTCACTAATTATATTTTATAATATTAATTTAAAATTTAAAATTTTATAAATTTAGATCATCAAAAACATTACTCTTAGATATTTGAATTTGTTTCATGGCATATAAAACAAAAAGATATGCGAATGTTTGAAGTCCAATAACAATCATATATTTTAATTTTTTTCTAATTATTACATATTTTAATATTTATTTTTATATCATACATTATTTATTGAAAACAGTTTTTCTATTAAATAGGAGTAAAAGTGCATACTATTGAACCTCTCAAGACCCAGCACTTTAAAGAGACTCTCACTGTGTGTTGTTATTATTGTTGTACATTATTTATCTTCATTTATATATTTTTAAATAATATTTAAAAATTTTATGAGTAATATCTAGATTTTCTTAATAATTTCTTTGAGATTTTGGTTAAATACCAATCAATTTTCAGATTAGCTTGCTATTGCTATATTGCTTACATTTTAGTTAGGATGCATAAAGATTGCCATTAAATAAAATTGTCATTTTCTTACCGCTTTTGTCATGAAATACTCTATAATATGAACTTTTACATATTTACAATTTCTTCATTCTCTTATGAATATAGTGAAATTGAACTTGTATTTGTTTGGTTTTTAAATGAAATACCAAATTCTTTTTTTAAATGAAATACCAAATTCTTTGTTATATGCTAGAGACTATGACTATCACAAAATAATTAAAAACCTTTTATTATTTGTGCTCAAGTTCATTCAATACCAATTTCAACCATATTGCTTCTTTATCAACTTGTACAACTGCCACATATGTTGATTTAGCGACAATTGATTGTTAATTTGAAGCCTAGCTTACAACCCTATTAGTAAGCGAACACGTAACATGTTTTAATATACTTTTATTGGGATCATTTGTAAAATCAAAGTCAATATATTATTTGACAATAAAGTTTCGTAATGTAACATCATAGGTTCCTTAATGTATCTTGCGTAGCGTTTGGTTGCGGCCTCGATGAGTGAGGACAGATGATGGGGACACAAAAGTGCTGAGCTCTATAGTGTTTGCTTGCTATCCTCACCTATTTTTTTGTCTCATTTATAAAATATAGGGACAGAAATTTTTGTTCCTCCCAAGACTGTAGTACAAGATTTCTTATCTTCGTCTCTGAAACAAAACACATAAGCAACTTCCAGAAATACCCCTTCCCTTACATAAGCAATTTTTTATTCTTAATTATATTACTATTATTATTATTATAAATTTTAGCTATTATTATTATTATTATTATTATTAT
>JANZLD010000003.1:37933657-37945244 GCA_026413575.1 Erythroxylum carthagenense | reverse complement strand
TTTGTATAAGGATTAATTTCCAAAGGTGGAAATTATTTGTTTTGATTTGAATGAGACTAAATAAAGATGAAAGAAATGGAAAAAGAAAAAAATTATAATGTTTGGGTTTGGCTAGATTAAATGTCTTATGGGTTTCCAACGTGATAGTTTTCTACGCTCTTTGTTTCGGATGTCGGAGTAAGTTTTTAATCATAAGCGATTTTTTTGCTTCTGATATGTGTTTCACTTTCGATTCGTTTAGCTTTGAAATCCGTTCTTTCGTTTTGATCCGATTTGATTACTTTGAGTTTCGCTATTTGATTCGCTTTTTGTTGTTCTTTCGCATTTGTTTTAGGATCCGATTTCTTCGATTCGTTTCGATTGTTTTTCGCCTTTCGTTTCGTTTTGTTTCCGATTATAGTTTTCTGTCTTTCAGGTTGGGGTCGGGTTTCCCGAATCGTGTCCCAACAATGAAACCTCTAGGGGTGATAAAAGAGTAGATTATGTTGAGAGCCTCTCTATTTTCTCTAAAGGATGCATCAAAAGACTAATTTTTTGATTTGCCTGTAAGGATTGTGAACATATAGATCTTAGCTATTTTTAAGGAAGTGTTTTCCAGCATCAAAGACAACCAACATAAGGAAAGAGATTTGCAGGATAAAGCAACATTATGTAGAATCCCTTTACAAGACTTAGAAGCATTTCAAGTAGTTGTGTGATAGATGCCCTCATTACAATATCACAGAAAACTCCTTATCCAATACTTCTAAGAAGGATTATTGCCTATAGATAAGAGCTTGGTAGATGCAACAAGTGGTAGATCATTGTGTAAAAAGACTTTTGTGAAGGCTAGAAATTTAATTGAGCATATATCCATGAAAACTCAATAATTTGGCATCGATAGTGATGTTTGTAGGATAATTGAGCATGCACATTGTAATGATGTGAATGATTAGTAATTTGCTTCCATTTGACACCCAAAATTTAAATCCTGACTAAACATAGAAGGCTTTTATTTTTATTTCAAGGAGACCTACCAAAACAAGTCTCTTATCAAGCACCAACTCCTTCACCATGGACTATTTTAGAGGGTCATTTAACCCTCTAGTCTTCCATACCAGTATAGTCATCTAATGGGATAACCCTTTTTGTTTAACTTTTCTCCTAGCTGACATTCTTCTAGAATTTGAGGGAGTATTAGCTACCTTCACTGTCCCATTACTGGCATACTATGTCGACTGTATGTTCTATGTGAGTGCATCCTTAGGTTGCTGTACTAGCATATTGTGTGCACCTTCCAATAGTGTCATACCTGGTTATGGCTCTGGCAAGCTACTTACAAGTCCCTAACATCTGTCCAATTGGTTATGGTAAGTGGTTTCAATTGTATTGATTGTACAATTTGGCATCTCATTATAAATTCTAGGAGCTACTTCAGCTAATACTTTGTTAGGATCTGTAGGAGAGAGAAAGAGGATTATTCTAGAAGGAGTACCTAGGGAGGTTAAAAAAGGGGGAATAGAAGAAGGGAGGGATAGGCTGAATATTTGAGGGAAGATAGTGATAGAAGGATTCACCTTCTGGGGAGCTTATTCAGCTCTAGTTAGGAGCAAATCTGCTCTGGTTAGGGAGAGGTAGTATACTACTCGGTAATGATAAACACTTTACCGATATATTGCTATATTATAGTAAAATCCTAGGGTTCTAAAAGAGGGAGTTCTAACAGTGGTCCGACCTGCCAGATTCGAAGGAAGAGGAGGACCAGTTTTTCAGAGGATTTTTCACAAACACAAAAACAAATTCAGAGTAACATACCTTGATGCCACCGAAGATGTCAGACAGAGTTAAGCTTTTGGAATCGCGTATGGCCAGTCTTGAAGCGGGGATAGAAGAGATGCAGTCATCCATGCTAATGGCCATGATGGAGATGCAGCGAAACTTGCTGCTGGAAATGAGCAAAGTGCTGGGTAAGCGACCGATGGAAGGGCAAGGTAGTGGCAATGCCTCCGGATGGGGGCCTCATGCTACAGAAGAGCGGAATGCACATCACGGACAGTTCAACCAGATGGCACACTCCGACGACTCCATGGATGAATATCGAATGTTTGTCCACAAAGTGGACTTACCTATGTTTGGTGGTTCTGATCCCGTAGGGTGGATCACATGGGTTGAGATGTATTTTGAAGTCCACAACACATCGGATCAAGTCAAAATGAAGCTGGCGTTATTGAGTATGGAGGGTTCCACCATACACTGGTTTAATCTTCTCCGGGAAAAAGAGGTGAACTTGAACTGGGAGAAGTTCAAACGAGCTCTCATAGATCGCTATGGAGGGCGAAGGTTCGAAAACCCTTTTGAGGAGTTGTCAGATCTAGAGCAGACGGATTCGGTGGAAGAGTACATTGAGACGTTTGAGTTTATCTCTTCACAGGTTAGGCGGCTACCGGAGGAGTAGTTTATGAGGTATTTTATGAGTGGGCTACGGCTGGATATTCGGAGGAGGGTGAGAACTTTCGGACCGGTCAACAGACACCAGTTGATGAAAATGGCTAGGGCAGTGGAGGATGAGATGAACGGCGAGGTCGGGGGGGTCGAAGGCAGTGGCTCTCGTAGGCGTTTGTGGTCTTCGCACCGAAGGAGCCCTTTTAGGGGTAATTTCTGGGTCAACCCGATTCAGCCTGACCCGGAGCCACCTGACCCGATGGGTCGAGAGCGATTTGATGGGAGCGCCGGTTCAAGGAGAGATCGCGACATCCTTGGGACTCCACCAGAGTTCCTAGCGCAGCGGACGATGGATGCTCCACCCTTGGCGACTTCCACCCGACGCACAGAGAGTGACAAACGGGGACCGACGGAGAGAAACCGAGGGATGCGACATTTGTCATACCAGGAACTCATAGACAGGAAACAAAAAGGGCTTTGCTTCCGATGTGGGGAGCGGTTCCATCCCCTTCATCAGTGTCCGGAGAAGCAGTTGAGGCTGTTAATTCTGAACGACAATGAAACATTGACGGCAGAAGGAGAAATTATCGCATTAGAAGTAGAAAACGGAGGAGGAGGGGGATATAACTATAGACTGCCGGACCCTGGTTCCTCACTTCAGCCTTGAGGATAAGGCTACTCTTCAAGGAGGCGGCAATGTTAGGATCTGCAGGAGAGAGAAAGAGGATTATTCTAGAAGGAGTTAGTTATAACCGTATGTACCTGGAGAGATTATAAAGGGGGAATAGAAGAAGGGAGGGATAGGCCGAATATTTGAGGGAAGATAGTGACAGAAGGATTCACCTTCTGAGGAGCTTATTCAGCTCTAGTTAGGAGCAAGTCTGCTCTGGTTAGGGAGAGGTAGTATACTACTCGGTAGTGATAAAACTTTACCGATATATTGCTATATTATAGTAAAATCCTAGGGTTCTAAAAGAGGGAGTTCGAACATACTTCCTGCATCCCTATGGTCTCTATGATCACCTTAGTAGTTGTAGGCATTGGTTGAACACTTACTACACTCTCCTTATACACTATATTACTTTCCATCCCCAGAATCTCCTCCTACCAGCCAGTTGTAAACAATTTCCCTGTAGGCACCCATTTCTTTGTTGAATGGTTTGGTCTCCATAGATAAGGTACCTTAATTTTGAAAGGCACTAGCTCTGTCGCTTCACCTAACTTAATCACTGATGAGGTTTCAGGTAGATTTAAAATGCATGAATACATTCTCTGCCAAATTCAATCATGATTTTCATTTTCAAAGAAACATGGGTTGGCTTCCTATATGCCAAGGACCTAAATCTATAATCTCAGAAAGATAACTATCTACTGCAAATTTAAATAAAATGGTACCATCATCCATAAACAATGTTTTCTCCAATCCTTTCTTCCCTCGTTGGGTGGTAGCCCAAGCATTGATGACTGCAAATGCAAGTCTTTTGTTCTAAAATAAGCCAACATATGCAGTGGACCAAGCATTCTCACCAGCTTATAGAAGTTTGATGGGAGGAAAAATCACACCATCTTGCATGACATCCTGACAATGCTTCAACTGAATCCAATTTTGCTGGAAGTTAATTCTATTTTTCCAAGCATCTGCATTCTGTGAGGCCTCTTTGACTGCTTGGTGATATCTTAAGAACTTGCCCCAGCTTTAGACTCGCCTTTGTTGACTAGCTCTTGTGAGAGCATAAGGAATTCTTCTAGGGATAAATTTAAAGACTCCCCACTATTTGGAATTCAATTCTTGACCTTGGAAAGGCCCTCTATGGAAGGAGAACCTCAACTTGGTTATGTACAGAAGCACCATAGAAGAAGTGCTAGTGAGGATGGCAGGATGTTTATTTCCTGAAAAGGAAATATTCAAGGGTAGAAATGTCAAAGCAGAAGAGAAAAGGCGCGAAATATTCAAAGGTAGAAATCTTAAAATCTATTATATTGTTACGGCACACTTTCTCAAGATTCATATTATTCAAAACAAAGTGCAAACTGATTGACTACAAGCTGTTTGGGAGACAAAAATCAAAAGTTATTTAGTTTTGCATTTGTAATTATATTTATACATTAACCAAATTCACATGTGTAGCTAGTTTGAGAATGCATTGAACCTTAAGAATATTTAGTAATTAGTATAGCGCAGTTACAATACTTGTATAGCTTGTGCTTTGTGCTGCATTGTTTTTGTTAATAAAATGAGATATCCTCGCAATAGACAAAGAGACAAACCAGACAATTTAAGGAGGGGTATTGGAATCACAACGTGCAGAAGTTATGAGGGCAAAAGCAGAACGAAGATGTGTCTCCACAACCTTCCCGTCTTCTCTTTTAAGTTTGAATTTATTTTAAATTCAAACTTAAAAGAGAAGAAAACCTTCCCGTCTTCCCATGTAGGGATTCCTAAGCTTACTTCTATCTTATTTTCTTTTGACATAGACAAGTTACCAATGGGCAGGTTGTGTTAGGATAAACATCATGGTCAAGTAAGTGTACTACGTTTGTTCGCATTGCTGTCCGCAGCTAATACCTATCTATTCGCTCAATTTGGCACCAGTAATTATTATATCATTAAAGAATAGACGAGGTTAGAAGCAAACTGGCCTTGGACTTCTTTGCTTCTTCAAGAAAAAGAAAGGCCACAAGCTCTTGAAGTTTCCAGGGACTAAACTTCTATTTGCTCTCTGTCTAACCACTAGAGGTTTTCTGGTCATTGGTGCATGACAAGGCAGGTTGAACTTGAAGATATACCTGCAATTACTACTTTTGAGGATGACATCACTGATAACGTAGAGCACCAACAAATTTTTAGGAGATTCTTTGCCAACTTCCAAGCTACAACTCCAATTAAACTTAACCATAAATCAGTAGAAGGGATGTTGCATTCCAATGAAGTCTACATTTCTCCCTCTAACTTGTTACCCAACATTTTTGCACAGCAAACAACTATATATCAGTTTCCTTCTCCTAGTTTTCTTCACAACAAAAATGGCTTCGAAGTTCTGGGCTTTCTTCTTGGCTTCCCTTGCCATTCCATTAACTATAATCAATGGACAAGCGCCAGCATTATCACCAGTTACTTTGCCCACAACACCTCCACCTACAACCACACCTGTCGCACCTTCTCAATCACCGGCTTCCACTGTACCAACAACACCAACACAATCGCCAGCAACTGTAGTAACACCACCACCTACTTCCACTCCCATATCCTCACCATCCCCTAAAGTAGCCCCAGCTACTAGTCCAACCGTCCCACCTCCACAAACTCCACCCAGTCAATCACCAGCAAAACCACCAGCATTACCACCGGCTCCAACTACACAACCTCCAGCGGTACCAACTCCAACACCATCCCCTGCGAAAGAGACGCCAGCACCTGCACCAGCAAAAGAAGCACCGGCGAAGGCACCTCCGGCCCCAGCCCCAGCACCTATTCTTCTACCACCAGCCTCATCACCTGCATTAGTTCCTTCTCCTGCACCAGCTCCAGCTAAGCACAGGAAGAAAAGAAAGCACAAGCACAAGAAGCATCATCACTCGCCAGCTCCTGCTCCAATTCCCCCCAGCCCTCCAGCCCCACCTACTGTGACAGAATCTGAGGACACTGCCCCTGCACCATCTCCAACACTTGTAAGTTCTCCATAATGGCATGAATATTAAGTTCCAACCAGATACATGTCACCATAAATTATAGAGAGATGAATGATTGCTTGCCTTTTCTGCTTTACAGAATGAAGGAATTTCATTGCGACGGAAACAAGGAAGGTTCAGAATCTGGGCAGCTGTTGCATTACCTACAGCATTCTTGTTACTTATTGCATGCTGAAGCGTCGTAGCAGTAGCAATATTATCTTATGATTCCATTCTTATGCATATACGGAAGATTGTTTTGTATCTGTAAAATAATCAGTTTGGAAAACCAAGCACAAAGGAATTTATAAGGCCAGTCAACGTATCTTGTTGTGACTTGTGAGTATCAAGCATTCTTTCAAACCTTCCAAATCTTGCTATTTATAAGAAACAAATTTTGCATTCCGCAGCTATATACCAGAAAACAAAAACAGAATGGACATGTATGGAAAACTTGTGAAGCTCGGTCTGTTTTCAATTCTGCATTTATTTCCTCTTCCAAGTCATACTCGATTACAAGTCCTAAGTCATCAGCCAATATGTGATATCGTTCACATCCGCTGAAGAGAGGGACCAGAGAATAATCACAGGAAGATTTTCTCTATGACAAAAAGACGAAAAGCTCCAAGCCCGAAAGGACTAATATAATCCTTGCCAAAAATTGTCATCGATCTGTTCCGAGAGAGAAGATTCTGCATATAGTTTACACAATCTAGGATGTCCCGAATTTTAAAAACTATCAGTAATCCCTTACGGGCTGTTTGGTAGACTGGAATAGAATGGCTATTCCTAATACGTTTCTGACTTATTCTTAAACCTGTGTTTGGTTAAAAGAGAGATAGGAATAAGTAAACTTCAGTAATAATTATTCTCAAATTTGAAGAATACCTAAACCCGACCCCAACATATCTTTAGCTAATCAAAGAATAGCTCTTCTTGTTGAAGACAATTTTGTCCTCTCATCATTTCTAGCCTCCAAAATTTCTTCTCTTTATCTTTGACGTTGAAACATCATCGGAGCCGCCTATTATCCTCTCACGTTCAAGCCTTCGAAATCTTCCACTTCTTCAACGTATGCTGTTCTCTTCTCCAGTTCATGATTCCAGATCTATCATTTCCAGATTCTAGGTAAGTGAAAATTCTTATACAACAAAAGACTTCATCTTCTTTCTATTTCAGTCTACCAACAAACCACTCAATGCCCACAGACTGATTTTTTCTCGTTACCCTCGCCCGATTGTCCATAGTAAATACACATCACCATCACCACCTTAAGCAAGCTTTCATACTTCATTGCACATACCAGAGCTTGTCAGGATCTCACCGTTACTAATGGCAACCACAGCCTTTGCTAATACTTTATCTTCTTCTTCTTCGTCTCTTAGCTCCCATTCAACTTCGCTCTCTCATGGACTCGGTACTGATGCTTTTCTTCCTTCTCGCATTTCACTTCCTAATCCTACGTCCCGTTTGGCTTCTACCCATTGAAGTCGAAGAAAAAGTTCCGCCTTTTCACCACCCATTGTTCTCTTGGTCCTGCTTCTGCTAAAGACCCAGTTCAAGAAAAGATACCCATTGAACTCAGTAATCAATTTGCATGCCTATCCGCCTATTTCCTTCTTGAGTTTCTACCTTATCTGTTGCCTTTCTTATTTCATTTGTGGGTTTTGCGTCTTTTCTTTTTGTAGGATATGAGGCTTATCCTACTATGATGGATATCAACCAAATTCGGGTTGAAAGAAAACGAAATTTGCGATAGCCTGGAGAGGTCAAATTTGGACATGAGAAGGATATCGGTAAAAGTGATAAGAGTTACGATTTAGCATAAAAATATGTCTATCTTTGATCAAAAGCTTAGGGATGACTAAGCAATTATGATTCTGATGTGTATGTCCAAATGGGATAATTGGAAATGAGAAAAAAGCAGATATAGATTCACTGTATTTGTGTTGATATGAGTATGATGGAATGTATTCTATCGTAAGTGAAGATATTGTAAGGAAGAAGCGGTAAAGGTGAGATTAAAGTATACAAGCCGGTTAAAAAGAAATAATTAAATTGGACTTGGATTTGTAATGTGATAAAAGTTATGATGAAACGTAGTATTTTGTCTGTGAGAATGAGATTGCATTCCTTGATGTTTCTGCATTTATAATTTTGAATGAATTGAGAATATACACATGGATGAGGAAATGATAGGAACATGATTTTACAAGTGATGAAACGTGATATAGGATGTGTTACTATGGAGACATTTAAACATGCGCTTCGGTTTGAATTGTATTTATTCATATGCTTAGGAAAAAGATGATAACTCGAAGGAAAAGAGTCAATGTACTCAAGTGGATGATTGGAAATGTGATATAAATATATCTCTAAATAAGATGGAAGGATTTTGGATGGGACCTACCAGATTGTAGAGTATAAGAAATTGCTTAATGCTTCGCTGAACCTTAGTAACGAGGATTCATTGACTAGAGAAGTCATGATATGAATTGATCTTATAAAGATAGTATGAAATGTTGAAAGTGATTTACTTGAAGTTTTATGAATGACCAATAAGTACTTATGGGCAATAGGTGATTGACAAGGAGCTAGAAATAATAGCGAGGTTAGTACCAAGAAATCAATGAGATAGGGATAAGTTGGTTAATTCAATGTATGATCAATGAGGGAATAAATTTGAAATGAATAACCAGTGATTCAAAAGTGAATATTGGAATTACATCCATAGCAAAGACTCAAGTATAAGAGTCATAAAAGGCTATTGCGAGTGTATATCTTTTGTTGATATAAAGTATCCAACTATATAGGTGGATTTCAGCAATTCGAGGAGACAGTCTTGTTAATGTGAAGTGAATTTGGACCACATCATAGGCTGTGGAAATATTTTTGGGAACCATAAAAGTACCTCTGATGGTGGGCTTTTCAACACAGGAAGTTATGTTTGTAGAATGATTGAAATGGGGGAACCAATAGGTAAAAATGAACAGACATTGGCATAAATCAATGAGGAATCATCGGGAAATTGAAAGAACTGCTGAAATCCGTCGAGAAAAAAGGAAATTCAATGACAAATTGAGGATAGCAAGTGATAATGACACTGTATTGAAGAATTAGTTACTCAAGGAATTACATGAACTATATATGAGCACAATGAGCTTGAGGTTATATTTATTGGCGTTTACAAGCAACATGTTATCAATGAAAAATTACGACTATATTGAAATAGTGTGCGAAATATATGTAGTTGCATTAATGAGGATAGTAAAAAGAATTTTTGAGGAATTCACGATTTTGCTATCTACGGCAAGTTCCCATGAGAGATTAAGACATAATCTATTGCAATAGTAAATTCATTTTGTGTACTTAAGAACAATTGTAGTCTTATGAACTGAAATTGGATATATGACTTGAAAGATGCTGTACTAGAAATGGGTTTGAAGGATTGAAATTTTGATTTATGTATGAATAGACAGACTAGTAGAAGATTAAGGAAAGACGAAAATGGGAAAAGATTGAAGGATTGTGTAGAGGGACCTGTCCTAATAAAGTTAACGTTCAAATCAACGGTATCGAATAGAGCATTGCATAGCAGAGTACCACATATGTGGATATTAGGTTACACAATCAAGTGCAATAAAGTGGTATAGTGACGAGTTAAAGCGGAGCAAAAAGGAAAATTTACCAATTATAGAAAAGTAATATCAGTTTTGTAAAAAGGAATTAGGAAAGCCCAAATTGTGGATTTGAGGATTTTGATGACATAAAATGTGTGTACTACCTAATAAAAAGAGGTCCTAGTAAGTGGACCTCGAAAGAGCAAATGGGCGGCTAAGAATGTCGACCTAAATGATTATACGTTTGAGTTCCTTGTAACCTGGACTATTTGGATAAAGGTATAAGGCATATACGTCTGGACTATTTCAGAATATAATGTATAGTGCAAAGGGACTACAGGCAAAATCATTTTTCAGGGTGAGACAACAAAAAGAGTTGGTCACCCTAAGTAACAGTCAGAGCAAATTTGAGATACCATTAGTGAGTGAAATGTTTTTAAAATCTGAATTAAGTGCAAAACAAATGGAAGGGAAAACTTGGTGTGATATAAAGTGATCCATATTAAACGATGGCAAAGATGGGACTATGGTATTTTAAGTGATTTTATGGTTAGGATTGTTTTAATCCATTGTAAGTGGTGTTGAAACTGAAGTAATGAGTCGAATTTTCTGAAACTCATTAAGGGCATAATTGAAGAAGTGTGATACCTAAATAGAGAATTGAGAGACCTATTGATAACATCAATTGTTATGTTATAAAGGAAACATCGAATAGAAAGATGATATATGAAATAAAAGAGTGTATGAGATAACAGTACCCCGACCTTTTTCAGTGTCAAAATGAATTTCGAGGACGAAATTTTTATTAGGAGAGGAGAATTGTAACATCCCATCACCGATGGGAAGGATAAAATAGTAAATTTGGATCGGGTTGTGAGTGTGTACACGTATCTCAGCATATCCATGCATAAAATGGCCTCTATATAGTTATGAATGGTAATTTTTGTAAATGTACATGATTGTACATGCATTCGTGACAATTCCCGACATAAGTGTCTATAAGTATAACTTTTGTAAAAAATGTGACTTATGTGTTTGAAAAATTGAATTGAAGTGATTTATGTGTTTCTGCATAAAATGGCTAAGTGGGTACCGATGAGATTTCCAGTACTAAACATGACTGTCAAATTGACACTATAAATTAATGACATGATTTAGGAATTTTGATTTTAACATGAACCATTGAAATTTGGAGAGGTTTATGTAAGCCAAAGTAAATGAATTGATTTAAATGGAAGTTGATAGGCATGAAAGAAATAATGAAAGTGTGTGAATTTGTGTGAATTTGATGAATTAAGAAAGTTGACTTTTTGGGGACATTTTCTGAACATGGTTCGGTCTGATGAGAAATCTGGAATCTGTAGAGATCCAATTAAGTGAATGTTTGTTTCTAAATAAGCTAGAAACAGGGATTTGTGAATTATTTGAAGGAATTGAATTTCAATTCAATCCCTAAGAGTTTAAACTTCTGAATTGAAGTAGTAAAGTTATAAGAATTTGTATAAGGGCAATTCGGGCATGACACTTAAGATTATAAGTCTTAAGGTTTAAGGGAAGGGGTAGAATGGGTTTTTCACCCTTTTTAAGGGTATAAAAAAAGAGAAATTAGGGTTTGTGAATGAGAAAGGAGGAGGAAACCGTGGAAGAAGAAGAGAATGGGTTTTTGAGGAAATCATGAAGAGTTTGAGGATTTTTAAAGCCAAATCAAGAAAGTATATGTAGCGCCCCCTTACCGTAGGGTACACATCGGGACGCTCGCAGGTCGCTCCGACACGTATCCCACGATAAAGGTGCACTACTGAGCAAACCCACTAAAATCCACACGGCATCGCAATAAATAAACCACAATATTAGAAATCACTAAATTTTAAAACCAT
>JANZLD010000003.1:37910541-37921598 GCA_026413575.1 Erythroxylum carthagenense | reverse complement strand
GGTAATTCACCTCGTGAGACCTCAACTGTCTCGAGGCATAAGCTATCACTCTCCCATGCTGCATTAATACACATCCCAGTCCCTGGTGCGAAGCATCACTATACACCACAAAGCCTCCAGTCCTCAAATTTAGGTGGAGTTTTTGATCATGGACAAATTTGTGAAGTTTTGTGAATGATATTGGTTTGAAATGAGTTGGGAAATGATGCATAAGTGATGTTTTAGTGCTAAGATGTATTATGTTTTGAAAGATGAAGAATTTGATAGTAAATTGTTGAAAAATCAGGTTTCGGGAGGTTTATCGGGCTCGCACATCGCGAAGTTCATGCGCACGTGGCGGCGCAAGTGAGCGTGTACGCCGCGGCGCACACTTGTGCCCTCGTCGCGGCGAGCTTCTTTTCGCCGCGGCGAGGACCCATTTTCTTGCGCGGACATGTTTTGGTTTTTAAACCATAACTTTTTTTTCAGATATTCAAATGAGGTAATTTCTGATTTGTTATAAACTAGAGACAAAGGTCTACAAGTTTTATGAAGACGGGAAGTGTTGAATCAGTCTTTAATAGTTCTTAATTTTGGATGGAAGTTGAGTGTAAAATATAGTTTCGACATAAAGATAGTCTGTATCTATTTGGAGAATAACTTTTGGATTTTTCTGAAACAAATTGAATGATTTTAGTGTCTATTGAGTTCTGATATTAAGGAAAGGCTGTGACGGGAATTTTTGGCATAGTGCTAGGAATGTCACGAAAGTGCATAGTACATATTTTTAAATTGCTACATGTGCATTATTAAATTTTCTGATTGAACAATGGGTAAAATAAGTGTGTTTGACTTGTGATAGAGGTGTATTTCGAACGTCAGCCCATCGACGTTGCCAAGACTTCCCGGCATTAGTGCGGAAGCTATTTGTGAGTGACCTGGACGATTCTCCAATTATTATGTGTTATAATTTTGTGCTTATAATTCTGTGGAGAGTAATGGTGAGATTGCGTTTGACTATGGATTCCGGACAGAAGGTTTGATGAATTGGGAAGGCTATGACATAGAAGTGTTATTTGTCTGAAAATCTGGAATCTCCGTTTTAAATGTGATTAATGTGATAGTGATTTAAATGTGATTAATGTGATAGTGATGCAAATGTGATTAATGTGATAGTGATGCTAATGTGATTACTAGTGAACTATTTGTTCAAACGTGATAATTTGGAAATGATTGAGATCTGACATTGCTTTATTGCGACATATGCATTCCATGCATGAATGTATGATCAGTTAATGACAGTTGTGACCAGAGCAGTCACTGAGAGCTATAAGCTCAACGTTTATATTTAGGCCTCGAGCCTCACTGTGATACACAGCCTCTGGCTCAACGATTAATGTGCCCTTAGTGGGACAGTTTCAGAGCCGCTGGCTCAATAATTAATGTGTCCTTATAGAGACAGTTTCAGAGACTTTGGCTCAACGATTAATATGCCCTTATTGGGACAGTTTCAGAGCCTCTGGCTCAACGATTAATGTGCCCTTATAGGGACAGTTTCAGAGCCGTTGGCTCAATGATTAATGTGCCCTTATAGGGATAGTTTTAGAGCCTTTGGCTCAACGATTAATGTGCCCTTATAGGAACAGTTTCAGAGCCTCTGGCTCAACGATTAATGTGCCCTTATAGGGATAGTTCAGGCGTTCGGTCACAACACCGAAATAAATTGAAAAAAGTGTTACATGCTGCATTTGATTTGATTTATTTGATTGAATGAAAGGAAAAATGCCATATATTGATGTGATAACGGTCATGGGGTACTTCTAACTGTGAAATTATGACAAACTGTGATATGCCTGAGTGTTGCATGAAATATAACATCTGTTGACCAGAGTTGCCACCGATCAGAGCTTTTAGCTCAACGTGTGAAAATGAGCTTCGAGCTCATAAGTGATTCAGAGCCTCAGGCTCAACATATATTGAGCCCTGTATCTATCATCAGATAAGGGACAGATATTAATGAGCCCTACTATGGGGATAGTTTAGGCACTCGGTCACAACAAAATAATAATAAATGGAAAGTGAGTGTCATATATATGTATCAATCCTGATAAATATGAATGTGGATTTTCGTAAAAGTGTGAATGTGCAATTTTGTGAAAATGTATTATGAAATAGAGTTAGATGTATGCAAATTGTGAAATGTGATCAAATATGCAACAATGCTAATATATGTTATGCAAATTTATGTTGTTGCATGGATTGAGGGGACCATCAATGATGGTCACTAATTGCATTCGCAAAACTCACCCAAAATTTGCAACCATTTTTCAGGACTCAGAAGAATACCCCGTTAGGCAACGAGCATATAGCGACCACTTGCGAGTAAGAGAAGGGGTCAGGATCAGTTGCGTCTGCATTAGTGTCTGATAATTTTTGTATAAAATTATGTGTTTCTGAATTTCTGTGTAAATGATTCGGTAAATTTGTAAAGGCACCGGATTTAATTATTGTGTATTTATAAGAGGGCCCTCGTGGTCATTGTATTTACCGGTCTTGTTTTGTAAAAGGTTTTCCGCATATTATATAATGTATATGTATGTTTCAAAAAAAAATTTATACTGAGATTTGACTGAGTGATGTAGCACGTCACCCTCGCAGGGCTCAGACTCGGATATCACCATTGATGTCGGGTTCGGGTCATGTGGGAGTGGGGTGTTACATATATTTCCAAAATTCAAATAAAGAAGATTTCAAAAGATACTTGTAAACTTTATATGTTCTTACTTATAGCCATTATTAGAAGGAGTCTTTCTTATGATAGGAGCCTTTTTTACAATAGGAGCCTTTCTTACGATAGGAGCCTGTCATTTATATATATCACAAATTTAAACTTCATATATATAGTTTCAACAATGTTTCAACAGTTAGCAAAATATCACAGATATATATTATCAAAGGCAAACATATCATCGAAAATATATCATAGATGCAAATATATCATTAACTCTCCCTCTTTGTCATTATCAAAAAGAGATGAGCAATCACGAATCAACAAAAAAATATACAAATATGTAACAGTTAAAAAATACATCAAAAGATTAGAAGGTGCCTGTTAATATCTATAGATAGAAGTAGCATAAAATCTTCACAAAAAGTTAATATCAGAAAATCTACACATATTAAGTTTTTTTAAAATAAATAGAATCTATCTTCAAAAAGTGGCCTAGTAAAGATATCAGTTACTTAATTTTCAATTTTAACATGCAAAAGATCAACAGTTCCTTCTAAAACATAATCTATAAGAAAATGATGTTTGATTTCTATATGTTTACTCTTAGAATGATGCACAAGATTTTTAGAAAGATTTATTGCACTTGTTTGGTCACATAGTATAGGAATATGATCAAAGTTCAGTGAAAAATTCTAAAGTTGATTCTTCATCCATAAGATTTGAACACAACAACTAGCAACTATTGTATATTTCGCTTTAGACATTGGAAAATAAACATCCTCTAAGAAATTGACAGTGACCACTTGTGTTTTTCTTATTAACTTTTTCACTTACATAATCTGCATCATAAAAGCTAACTATGTTAAAAGGATCAATTTTTGGATAGTATAGTCCAAAGTCCATAATTCTACTTAGATAGGGAAAGATCCTCTTGATTGTTTGAAGGTGGCTTTTGTGCGTAAGGACACACACTAAGCATAATATCTGGTCTTGAGCTTATGGGGTATAATAGTGATTTAATCATTCCTCAATACTTTGTCTCATCCATAGCTTTACGTTGTTCATCCTTATCATTTTTAGTTCCAGAATACATAGGAGTATCCATCGATTTGGCATTCTCAAAATGGCATTTCTTGATGAGTTCCTTTGTTTATTTGTCTTGGCTAATGAAGATTCCTTTTCTATTTGCCTAATTTGCAACCTGAGAAGGAAAGATAGTTCTCCCATCAAACTCATTTCAAACCCCCTATATTAAAGCTGGGAATTCTTCAAAAAAGGATTGATTAGTAGCACTAAATATTATGTCATCAACATATTTTTGCACTATGAGTAAATCGTTCTCCTTTTTCTTAATAAATAAGGTTTTATCTATCTTTCCTCTTTCTAAGTTATTCTTAAGCAAAAATTTACTTAACCTCTCATACCATGCTCGAGGAGCCTACTTTAGATCATACAGAGCTTTAGTCAACTTCATCACATAATCAGGATGGTTTTCATCTTTAGAACCTGGAGGTTGCTTAACAAACACTTCTTCATTAATATATCCATAAGAACGCATTTTTGACATCCATTTGGAATGATTTAAAATTTATATAGCATGCAAAGGCAAGTAAAATTCTAATCGATTCTAATATAGCAACAGAAGCATAAGTTTCCTCAAAATCATTACCTTCATGTTGATTATAACCTTGAGTTACAAGCCTAGTTTTGTTTTCGTCAAATTGTTTTTGAAATGCCCAATGAGTTCCAATGATTGACTTGTTTTATGGATAAGCTACTAGATTTTAGATTTTGTTTTTGTCAAACTGATTTAGTTTGTCTTTCATAGAGAAAACCTAATTTTCATAAGTAATAGCCTCTTCAATAGTCTTAGGTTTTAATTATAAGATGAGGGCAACATAATTTTTTTGAAGGAAGATATGGTTCTTAGACTTTCGAAAGGGTCTCCTAGAATATACTAATGTGTATCTTGGACCTCTCCATTCTTTAGGACATTATAGGTTTAGTTTAAGTCAGCGATGTATTTTTAGGAACTGAAGGATGTTTTTCATCATCTGAATTAGCTACTGTTATCGAGGGTAGTGTTTCATCAAATACCACATGTATTAATTCTTCCATCCTCTTTGTTCTTTTATTATAAACTCTAAATCTTTTGCTGGTAGTGCTGTAACCTAGAAAATAACTTAATCTGATCTTGCATCAAATCTTCTAAGATTGTCCTTTCCATTATTTAATATGAAACACTTGCAACCAAACACTTGAAAATAAACAACATTCTTTTTTCTTCCTTTCTACAACTTATAGGGGGTCTTTTTGAGAAAAGGTCTTATAAGGCACCTGTTAAGTATGTAACAAGTAGTAGCCCAATAACTATAAGGTAGACTACTTTCACACAACATTTTCCTGGCCGTATCAATGAGAGTCCTATTCTTTCTCTTAACAACTCCATTTTGTTGAGGAGTCCTTGGGCATGAAAAATTTTGAGTTATCTCATTTTCATTACAGAAATCTTCAAATTTTCTATTATTGAATTCTCCTCCATGATCACTCCAAATTGATGTAACGTAATATCCTTTTTCAATTTGAATTTTTTTGCAAAACTTCTTACATATAATGCTTATTTGATAAAAAATATACCTATCTAAATCTAAAATAATTATCTACTATAACAAAGCTGTAATGTTTACCACCAAAGCTTTAAGTCCCAATAGGACCAAATAAATCCATATGTACAAGCTCAAGTAGTTGGTTAGTAGAAACAATATTTTTAGGAAATAAGCTACTTCTGATTTGTTTTCCTTTAACAAGCTTTGCAAACCTAGTTATTCTCAACTTCAGTTCAGGTAGTCCTCTCCTAACTCATTTTTAGATAATTTTGATAGAATGCTCATACTAGCATGTTTAAATCTTTTAAGCCAGATAAATGATTCATTTTCTAGTGAAATAAAAAATTTAATATTTTGTCAAGACACATCTTCCAATTGAGCAAAATATATATTCTAATTTCTAGGACTAAGAAATAAAATGTTGTCATTAAGATTATCAATAATTTCACAATGGAATGAATAAAAAGTGACTCTATAACTCTTATCACATAATTGACTTACACTTAACAAATTATGTTTCAAACTATAAACATAAAGAACATTATAGCAGAAGTAGGTCACCAATTTTACCAATTCTAGTGACTTTTGCCTTATTTTTGTCAATAAAGACAACATTACCTCCATCTTTCTTTTCAGTATATTTTAAATGTGATATTTCACCTGTCAAGTGTCATGAATAACCACTATCAACTATCCCTTAATTTTCTTTTTTCTCTATTCTGAAGCATATCTGCAGAATATATTGCCTCATTTTAGGTACCTAAATTTTTTTAGGTTCTTTTAGGTTAGTAGTTTGACCTTTCGATCTCTAAACATACATTTGAGATAATTTCTTCGTTTTTCAAAAGTCATAGGAATGACTAATAAGACCATGTCTACCACAGTAATTTCACAAAAATAGATGAATAAGAATTACTGTAAGTTTTGTTATTTATCAGGTTCTTGTTGTTTTGACTATAGCTACTGGTGGATTTAAGAAAGAAATTTTTGTATGGCCTAATATTATAAAATTATATCATATTCTAGCCTTATCAAAAACACCTTTACCACTCCGAAGCAATGCATTAAGACTGTTCCTTCCATCAACAAAATTGGCAAGATCCTTTTCTAGAGAATTGAATTTTTTTAGCAAAATTTTATTTCTCAAGTTTTAGAGTAGTAACTTCTTCTTCTAATTGTTTTACCTCAACATAAACATTTTCAAGCAATGCATTCTCTAACTGACTTACCTTTTGTTCCTAGAATTCCTTCTAAGAGGCCTTTTGCTTATTGTCATTTTCAAGAGACATAATTCTAGACAACAAATTCTTATTATCAGATTCGAGTAATTCAATCTTATTTGTCAAGGATGCATCATTATTTTTTAACTTCTCAACCTTTTTGAAATACTACACTATTAGTTTTTTATATTGATTATACAATTCATGATATGTATCTCTTAATTCATCAATTTCAATATCGAAGTTAGAATAATATACCTCATTGTCCCATGATTCAACCATAAAGCAAACATTGCTTATTTCTTCAGGCTTTTCTTCTTTAAGGTTTTCAAAATCCTCATCTGACCAGGCTGCAATCATAGCTTACTTTCTAGGTTTGCTATTTTTTGTTTTAACTTTTTAAGGAAGAAGGCATTTTGGTCTCGTGTGTCTAGGCTTCTTATAGTCATAACATATGATTTGATTATTTTGTGAATTGCTACTGCTGCTACTATCTTTATATGGAAATATTATATTTCTAGTTTTCTTGTTTTCTTTTCTTTTCTTAATTAGTATCTTTTTGTAAAATCGTGCATATTTTCTGTAACATCCCAATATCCTATGTTAGGGGCTAGGACCCCAGAATAGTGTAAATAAGAGTATACTAAGAAATTAAAAGTGCATTTCATGATTATATGGCATATTTAAATATTTGAATTATGTCGATATTCATGAAATAATTGTACATGCAATCATTGACATTTTTAAGGTATAATTGATTTATAAATGTGATTAAAATGTGAATCGTGGATTAATTGTCTTGAAAATTAAATTGGAGTGTATTAAAATTGATTTGGTACTTTTAGTGATATTTAAGATATTTTAGAAATTTGGAGTATTTTTGGATTAAAAAAGTTGAAATATGGACCAATTATTGTGTGATATGTGGACTGCTTAATTAGTGATAGTTAGCTTACATGGAAAGGAGACATGTAGTAGTGAATTAAGAACTCATGTTGTCTTGTTTTGAATAAGGAAAAATTACTGTAGCTCACATTTGTTCTTCACCACTGAAAACACCAACACTGAAAATCTTTTCCTTTTTCTTTTCATTCATCACCGAACCAACTCCTTGTGAATGTTTGTGTATTTGAATTCTGACTCTCAACTATTGAAAAACTGGCTGAATATGATTATAAGTTTGCGTTGATGTTTGTTTGCTTGGGAGGATTAGAAAATCTGAAAATTTTGAGCTAGAATTTTACTGAATCAAGTAAGTTTTTCGTGAATAACATTTTGATGATGTTTTAATGTTTTGTAGATGGATTCATGCATTAGTGATATGGGAAGAAATAGACTTGGTGATAATTAGTGAGAATGAATAAGTACAGAAACATGGAGAAAAATGGGGGAAATAAGGAATATGCGTGAGGGATGTCGGTTTTTTGATGATTATGTTTGAAGCTTGGATTTTTGAATTGTTTGGGTTGAGATAAGCTGACATGGAAGTAGACAAGTTGGTTTATGCATTATATGTATTAGTTGTAAGTGTAGGAATAAAAAATCTGGAAAAAAAGGAAGAGAGGGACAAGCTGCAGTTTCGGTGAAGAAGAAGAAATGCATGATTGTGACTTTCATGGCTATTAAAGAGAGATAATTCCAAACATCCTTTATTCTTTTATTATAATTTCTTCTCCTGAATTCCAAATGACATGAGACTTAAACCAATAGACTTATGACATATTTTTCTTCATATCCACCAAAATTTATAAACATCTGAATCCATTCAGAAAAGATTGAGGGATAAATTTAGAACGAAAATAGTGAGTGTGTTGGAATATTGTTAAAATGTAATGATTTCACTGATCATATTGGTATTTTTGGTATATTTTGATTTGTAGGTTTCCTAATGAGATGATTCTTGATTTAAATTGAATTAGAGACATTTGGATACCAGTGTTAAGAAGAAATTGAATTTGAATTGTCCTTAAGGGTCTTGAAATTTAGCTTGAAATTGAGTCTTGGCTTTGGCTATAACACTACCCATGACAGAAATCATGTCCTATTATTATCTATTAAACTATATTGATATAGGCCGAATCAAACAAAGGTGTTGTCACAAACATTGTAGTTTAATCTCTTAGCTTTCAAATGGTGTAAATTTTGTAATTTTTGGATATTGGAATTGAGAGATATGGGTTTTAAAATTTTGAATGTATGATCATGCCCCAACCAAAATTTCAAATGTACTCAGTCTATAGTATTTTAAGCATAACTCATAGAATAACGAACAAAATTGTATGATCTTGGTGTCATTAGAAACTTAAGGTAAGGGGAACAATTGTCTAGAAGAAAGTGTTAGAAAAATACATCATTTTCCTTATCATAATGATCATGTAAAGTAGACCCGAAAGTTTGTATTGAAAAGAAAGCTTAAATAGTTTATGAGTCTATGAATTTTGACACGTTTGGAGTATAGTTGATCTTTGCATCAATTTATTATAGAAGTATACCCGAGCATATGTCATTGAACATGCATGTTACATGATACATTTATAAAAATGCATATTCAATTACATGGACAATTTGGTAATATAAAATTGTATTTGATTACATATAGAAGAGCAAGTAGAGCGTTCACTTCCAGATATTGCCAGAAATTTAAGGCAATAAGCAAAAAGGGAGCAATAGTGAGTAACCTAAGATGGTCTCACCTTAATTTGTTCTTTTTATTACTGAATTGAATTTGATATGCGCTGATTGTATTCTAAATTTTAGACAATAATTGTCTGAGGTGTTTGATGTATGTAAACATCATTGGAAGTGTTACTTGTATGTGAATGAGATTGTCTATTTGATTGTCAATTAAAAAGTTAAATGTGAGACCTAGCCTGAGATTATTGTTAATGCGCAAATACGAAAATGAATATGATTGAAAGTGATTGAATCTGGCGACTGAATTGTGGCATGCGTTTCATTTCAATGCATGTAATATAAAGGTAGTTGTGATTAATATCGCCTGTGAAAAAGAGCTTAAAGCTTGGACATTTATGGAAAGAGCCTAAGACTCAATGTGTACAATGAGCCCCTATATCCTTAACAGATAAGGAATAGTATAAAAGAGCCCGGTATTCAAAAGGGGTATGGCACAGTGAAAAAGGCACACAGTCATAACAACGTATCAAATGAATTGAGTCTCATAAACATTGAATTCAAATATGATATGAATAAATTGAATAACTGCATTGTTCTGATGACTTCCCTTGTATGAATATGTGATAATGAATATTATGAACTTGTGTTTGAATTATGAGATTTGTGAACAAGTGATTTATAATATTACTTGAAGTGACCAAGTTGATGTGAATTTTATGATAATATGAACTATTGTGTTATATGACAAGAGTGAACCATCAAGGATGGTTACTTTACTAAGTTTGTAAAACTCACCAAAATTCAACATTGACAATTTCAGGTTTGAGAGAGCAACAACTTAACTGCTAAGACTATATTTTGGTACAAGTTATGGCTCAAAGGTCGATCAGCTGGGGATTGAAGATTAGTTTTTAGTTTTTGGTTTATTTCCTCATTTATGTAGCATGTTTTATAGACTGAACTGTGAGCTTTGATATGTTGACAATGTATACATATGAATGATGGATCTAATGCTACATTGTAAAATGTAGTTTATGAATGAGATAAGGAAATTTTTAGACTTTAGATAATGTGTTATTTTTTATTTTACTTATGATGCCATGTAGTAAAGTGAAGGTGAGATAGTTAACACGACACTTCTGTTAGGCATGTCCATGTGTGATCGTAGGGTGCACGTATATGTGTCGGACAGGAGTGGGGTGTTACATTTTATGATCATGAAATTGAATTCATTATCTCCTTCTATTTGCAACTCAATATCGCTTTCATCATCATTTGATGGATTTGATTTATTAGCTTCTTCTAGTGTCATTCCTCTTCTTATGAAGATCCTTTATAATACCTAAGCTCTCATAAATCATCAAGTTTCCTCTTAACCAATTTGGTGAAATAGTATCGAGATCCTTTCAGTTTCTAGAGCTGTCAACTTAGGTCTCCATTCTTTTGGCAGTGACCTTAGAATCATTGTTACAAGCTCATCATTAGGAGATACCTTTCCCAAGTTCTTTAAGGTTGTGATGACGTTGTTGAAATGTTGGAAGAATTCTTCCATAGTTTCTCCTTGTTTCATACAAATAGTTTTGTATTGAAGCATTAAAAGACTTATTCTATGTTTTCTTTACCTCATCCATTCCTTCAAAAGTAATTTGGAGTTTGTCCACATTTCCTTTGTTGTAGAGCAAGAGGGTATCTTTTCATACTCTTCTAAAGATAGTGCACAGATCAAATAATGTCTTGCTTTGGCATTTAGCTATGCATTTCTTCTATCAGCATCAATCCACACTTCTACATTATCTGTTGGACCCCGAAATTTCGGTGGAAATTAGAAATATTGAAATACAAATTCAATGAGTGTTTTGTATATGTATTGTGTTATAGATGCCTTTT
>JANZLD010000003.1:37773279-37784909 GCA_026413575.1 Erythroxylum carthagenense | reverse complement strand
TGGATAACCTTCTGGTTGTTAGTACTCCTTTAGGGAGTAAGGTGGTGATTAGTTTGATCTACAAGAACTGTGAGCTCAACATAGACGGTGCTAGACTGGTAGTAGACTTACTACATCTTTATATTTTTGCTAAGTTTTTTTAAATTGCCACACCAAAAATCTATGCTTTTACCCTTCACAAGATAGTTATAGAACTAGAACATTGTTGTTCTTACTATGGTCTTTTATCCTTGCTAAAATCCCATCCAATTCTTACCTTGTATTTGATATGGTCTTGCATACATATAAGGCAAAGTAGACTTGATGAATTAAGGTGAAAATCAAGCTAGAAAAGTAGGTAAAGTACTGATCCTTGTGGCATATTACAATAAAAAGTTTATGATGATTAAATTGGGATGGATTGCATGTAGTGTTGATGATGAAGTGCGCTAGAAAATGATACATGAATTGGATCATTTTCTTATTTGTTTTTGAAGAATGAAAACCATAGGTTATAGGTTATTATATGGATGATTTAGATTGAGATTTGAAGTTTAAATAAGGTGAATTTATGCTAAAGAAAGGTGCTAGTGAAGTATTCTTAATTTAGGAGAAGTTAGGATTAAATTTATGATGGGATTAAGTGAATGATAATTACTGTTTTGTTTTTTCACAATCATGGGAAGGTCCACCACAATTGTGGCCAACGCTTTGAAATGAAAAATTCTGTTTTGTTTCATTGTTGAACCAACAAAGGATAAGTCATTTTACTTTAAGGTATTTGGACTTGACTGAGGCTTGAAATGAACTTAGATAGTTGCTTGATCAATTGGTTAAGGATTTGATAAGTTTAGGTTGTTTAATGTCATAACTTAAGGAATTGATTGTCTTGATATCAATGTATTTAAATCTGGAAATTATGTGTTGTTAAAGGTATAAAGGTGTTCTTATGAATGCAAATGTGATCCAAAGGATATGAGTAATACATTAGATATGAATGAAAGAGAATTAGGAAATTGTGTGAATATATAATGCTAGAAAAGGGTTGGTGAATGTATGATTGATGAATTTAGAGTAATCAAGTTTACTTAAGGTATATACCTACTTGCAAACTAGTTATGTACAAGCTATGATGTATGAATGGTCAAGATTTGTAAATAAGGATAAATACCCGAAAGTCAATTAAGTATGCATTGAACATGACACATATACAAGTGCATGATTGAATATTCATATGATTGATAAACTTAGATAATGTGTGAACTATGTGTGTATTGCATGAATAAAGATGCACAAATTGATCATCCACATCCAGACATTACCAGATCATCAAGGTAATAGCTTTTCTAGTACGTATTATGAATTAACCTAGATGTTTCTCACTATGATTGAATTGTTTTTTAATTGAATTTTAGTTATTGAATTGTTACTCATATGATTGTTATGATTCCGGACAATATTGGTCCAAGGAGTTTGATATTTAGGACTATATATGGAAATGTTTTCAAATTATATGTGTAATATGGAAGGTGTGATCAACTGAGTGATGAATGTCAGAAAAAGATCTAAAGAATGTGATAAACGAAATGAGCACATTGAATGAAAAATATTGAAAGCATATTATGTCAATTGATGTAATCCATTACATTGATACGCATGATTAGATAAAAGAGTTATGACCGGAGTGAATAATGTGAGAAAGAGCTTTAAGCTTAGGATTGTGCACAAAAAGCCACAGGTTTAAATAATAATAAGCTCGATATCCACAACGGATACAGGATAGTAAATGAAATGAGCTCGGTATCTACTATAGATACGGGACAGTAAATAAGCACTCGATCACAACAAAGTAAAATAAAATTGGAGTCATATGTGCATTTGCATATATATAATTTTACAGGTATCATATGAATGAATGAGATGAATTATTGGATTGTTTTAAAACAGTGATATAAAATGCTTGTATACATGTTGTACTTGTTGAAATATTACAAAATGTGATATAGGATTTGATATGGGATGATGTGTCATATTTCTTGAATTTGGTTATATAGTTGCCTTTGTGTTTTGACTTGAGTGAGAACATCGATGATGGTTCACTCACTGAGTTTGGAAACTCATCAAAATTGCAACGTTGATTTTCAGGTGCAAGGGAGTTCTATCTTCGAAGGTAAACAATTAGAATTCTAGTACTGTCATTTTGAGAACAAGAATGGCTCACAGGTTTGGTCAGTTGATATCTGAGGAGTCTAGTTAGAATGTGTTTGTTTAGTTTCATCTTGAACATCTTGTATGGAGTATTAAACTCTCAAATGTTGTAAAATATATATAATGGATTATGAAATGTAATGATACAAAGTAAGTTTATGTTTGTGAATGAAAGAGGAATATTTGAGCATTTTGAATACTTACGATAAGTGTGATGCCTTAACAAGTAAACGTGATTGCTTTAACGTGTCATTCTCATTGGTTATGTTCTCGAATATCCTTTGGATGTTCGAGCATATGCTCTATGGAAGTGATTCATTAAAATTCTTATAGAACTTAATAATGTAGAAATATAGGTTAGATGATTACCAATATTTAAACATTATTTTAAAGTCAGGGCAATTTCATCTAACATAGATTATTTAACAATAATTTTCCACTATATACAGTAAATTTTCATATATAATTACATCTAAAATATAAATAATCATATTATAAAGAAATTATACTTTCCTATACTAATATATAAAATTAGTCAAGTAATAACTATAATCTTATGATTATGAAATCAATTTCTATAATTACAAACAAATTATAATTCCAAATCAGTTATTGGATGACTCATATCATTATTCTCTCTACAGTTAAAGTATAAATGTTTATAGCACCCAATTTGTCAATGATATCATGAAATTTACAATGTTTAGTGTATAATAGAAAATTAGGATTTCATAAATTCTTAAAAACTTTGCATATTACATATATGAGGTTTTACAACATGTTTCATTAAATCTTATCATTTCTTATTTCTTTAAAATGTTTTAGCTTTATGCATTTTGTTGAATTTGGGAAATTTTATGAATTTCATTAATCTTTCATATTTTAGGAAAGGGTTTTGCTCTTGTAGATATTATTGGTAATTATGTTAGTAAAAATAATGTGTCAGTTGCATGATATGTAAACTTACATTTCCCTTAATATGACTTTTGCTAACATGGGTAGCTTTCATGAAATTTGAACTCAAATAAATCATATATGTCTCAATTGTAATAAAAGGTCAAAGGAAAATAGTGGTTGCAAAATGCAACACATTTTTGTAATAAAAATGATAAGAAAAGTGAGAACCATACAAAATAAAGAAGAAAAGATCTCAAACATAAACACTAGAAGTATGCTCCTATTACTTTCCCAACATACATTTTTAAAGTTAAAATGGTAGGAAGATTGTTAACTCAATATTGAATAAAAGTAATTGTTCCTATACTATGCACTTCACAATTGAGGGTATATAACACATGCTTTTGTTGACATTATACCAATAATCGATTGTAAGAGTTTTGTGTGTTAATGCTTATAGTGAAATTTAGCGTTGTATGCAATAGATATAAATACAAAACTGTTGAACAAGTATATTATATTAAATACAAAATATTCTTTTTTGCAGGCCCTATTTTGGGTTGAAGAATGTCACTCATCCTTCTTCTTTGTCGTATGTGGTTGTCTGTCCACCCAGGTAAATCGTCCAACTAATGTCTACCATATGTGTTGCTTTAATAGTACGAATATTTGTATTTGGGTTTTGTGTGAATGAAAAGAAGGTCTTGATTTTCTGTTGTTTAGAATATGCTTATAATCACTGATGAGTTTTTATGTTCTTCTTTAATAGTCTAAGTATTCATGTTTGGGTCTTGTTTGAATCATTGATTAGTATATGTATGATACATAAATATTTACTGTATGTGGGAATGAGTTTGAGATCTTATGGATAATCCAATGCATAATAAACCTATAGGATGGTATATAGGCTAGAAACCCATGATACAGCTCCCATTAGGCTTATCAGTGAAAAATTCCATGAGCTTAGGAGTCATAGCGAGAGCTTGCTTTCTTGATTCATAGGTGTAATCAATGTCATGTCCTATAGTATTAAAATCAATTGCATGTGATTAATTCAAATATAAATATTTAAACTTCAATGTGATTAATTCAAACTTAATATTAACAAAAAAAATTCATATGTTTAATAGGCATGATAATTCTTTACATAATTAACCTGTAGGATGGGACAATGGATAAAAACCCGTGATGCAATTCTCGTCAGGATTATCGATGAAAAATTAAATGACCTTAAGAGTCACAGCGAGAATTTGCTTTCTTGATTCATAGGTGTAAACAATGTCATAGACCATAGTATTAAAATCAATTATATGTGATTAATTCAAACATAAATACTTGAACTTCAATGTGATTAATTCAAACATAAATACTTGAACTTCAATGTGATTAATTCAAACTTAGTATTAATATAAGAAATTCATAGGATTAATAGACATGACAATTCCTTGCATAATAAACCCGTAGGATGGTATATAGGCTAGAAACCTGTGATGGAGCTCCTATAAGGCTTATGTGTGAAAATTTTCATGAACCTAAGATTTATAACAAAACTTGCTTTCTTAGTTCACAGGTGTAAATAATGCCACATACCATAGTGATTATTAAAATCAAACTTTGGATTAATATGGTATGTTTTGTAAACTTAGGAGAAATAAAGGATACTAACTATGAAATCATTGTTTTAAATAACAGTTTTGCATAAATGAGTAATGTTGATAGATTTTAGATGTATAGATGATTAACACTCCATAATTTCATTAATCTTGAGTTTGTTAAGGGAGTTGAAGCTTTTATTCAATATACATATTCTCAACCTGCATATATGGATCCCCTAAAGATTAGATGTCCATATAAAAAGTGTAAAGATATTCGTTTTCTTCCTATTGATGAAGTGAATTGCTATTCGTTAAGAAAAGGGTTTGTTCCAAATTATTTTAAGTAGACACGACATAGGTAGCCATCGATTTGTAGCACCTCAAGGGGTAATGAAATAAACTTGTCAATAAATATGGATGAGTTGGAAGTAGGGACAAGATTTAGAACAAATAATGTGGGTGCAACTGAAAATCCTTACATCCAAATAATTTATGATGAAGCCAATTATACCTTTTAGGAAAATATAAAAATCTTGAAGAAGAACTAAACCCACATGGAAAATAGTTTTTTGACTTACTATAATCAGCTGACCAAGAATTATCGCCAAATTGTGAGACCATGACTCAATTATCTTCAATTGCTTGAATATTGAACCTAAAGTCTGAAGGGTATATTTTTTATCGAATTTTTGATAACATTATTATGGAACTCCGAAAAATAGCCCGTAACTTCGGGAGAAGGGGTGCCTCCTCACAAAGGGGGTCGCAGTGACCAGGCTCAGGTGACTGTTTACCAAAAACATAGGTCTCCGCAAAGTCGTAAGACCATGTATGGGGGCTGACGCTTGCCCAGTGCCGGAAGGTCAAGAAAGTTGGTAACCTGATGACAGGGGAGCCGGCGACCGAAGCCCCGGTGAACGGGTACTTTGTAGAATGAATCATTTCCTTCTGATCATATAATGGTCGATAATTTTCAAAATATGAAGAAAATTATTAGGGGTCTTCGTTTGCCAATTGAAAAAAATTGGTTGTTAAAAATTGAGATGTATGTTATTTTGGGGAGATAATGTGGAATTACAAGCTGATTTTATGATCAATCTAGGTTCAAATTTAGAAAGGATACTATGAAATAGAAATTAGTACCTTGGAAGCAAATGTATTATTTCCCGTTAACTTCGAGACATCAAAGACTATAGGCCTCTGATGGTACTGCATCTCAGATAAGATGGCATAATGAAAATGACAAGAAGACGGAATAATGAGTCATCCATCAGATGCATTGGTATGGAAATAGTTCAATAACACTCTATGAGTTTACAGCTAAAATTTGAAGTGTTAGGTTAAGATTGTCAACGGATGGATTCCAACCGTTTGGTAAGTCAGGCCAACAATATCCATCATGGCCCATCATAATTACTCCTTATAATTTACCTCCATAGATATGTATAAATGAGGCATATATGTTCTTGACAGTGATTGTGTCAAAGTCTACAAATCTAAAGTATAAATTTGATGTATTCTTACACTGGTATCTGAATTGCATCATCTTTGGGAATATAGTGTGGAGACATATGATGTGTCTATTAAACAAAATTTTGTGTTGAGAGTAGCTTTGATGTGGACTATTATTGATTTCTCATCATATGATATGTTGTCTGGATAGAGGACAATAGGGAACTTAGCTTGTCCTTATTGTGGTAATGATTCTGATGTGTTTTATATTCTAAACGGGGCCAAAACATCTTGGTTTGACAACCACAGGAAATTTCTTCCTCCAGATCATCCATTTAGATGCAATAACCAAAAGTTCATTAAAAATAGGATGGTACAAACACCTTCTCCCCCTCACAAAGCTAATGAAGAGATATTGCAAGAGATTGATGAATTAGGGTTGCTGAAAGTTACAGAACTTAAAGCTAATGAAGTTAATACCAACATTAGTAAAAACTTTGGTTGAAGAAAACACAACATCTTTTGGGATTTTCCGTATTGGAAAACTATTTGATATTTCATAATCTAGATGTGATACATATTGAAAAAAAATATTTGATAATTTGTTCAATACTATAATGAACATTAAAAGAAGGACAAAGGATAATGCAAAATCACAATCTGATTTGAAAATTATTTGTAGAAGGAATAAGTTAGATAAAGATCTTCACATCGATAAATATCCGAAAGCATGCTACACTTTGGACAAAAAAAAGGAATTTTTTGTGGATGGTTGAAGAGTATAAAGTTTTCTAATGGTTATGTTTTGCAATTGGCAAGGTATGTGGACTTGAGGAAGTATAAATTATTTGGGATGAAAAGTCATGATTGTCATGTGTTTATGAAAAGGCTAATTCTAATTACATTTTGGGAATTGCTATCAAATAAGGTTTGGGAAGCTATAACAGAATTAAGTTTATTTTTCAAAAGCTTAACAACATCTGAAATAAAGTTAGCTGAAATGGAAAAACTAGAAAGAGAAATTCCAATTATCTTGTGCAAATTGGAAGGGATTTTTCTCCAAGCTTCTTTAACTATATGGAGCATCCACCCATACATTTAGCACACGAGGCAAAACTTGCTGGTATGATTTAATATCAATGGATGTATCTATTTGAAAGGTAATTATAGTTAATATTTAAACAAAATTTATAGCTTGTTTTAATCACAGAATTATGTTAACCTTATTTGAAATATAGGTATGTGAATCACTTGAAGAAAAATATCCAAAACAAGGCTAGAGTTAAAGGTTTGATATGTAATGATTATTTAGTGGAGGATGCAAGTACATTTTGTTCACATTATTTTGAGCTCCATTGCACACAAGAGAAAGAAAAGTTTATCATAATCACAATGGGGGAGAAACTGGTGATGATGATAGCAACTTATCCATTTTCACAATATATAGACGTTCAACAAGAAGAATGTTAACAGGAGAAGAAATAGAGGTTGCCCATGGTTACATTTTATTGAATTGTCAAGAGGTTCATCCTTTCATGTAGTAAGTTTAAGTTGATTTTGAAATAGATTGTTTGAGTTATCGAAATTACTATTGTTCATAACTAAAATACATAATAATGCTTTTAGATTATATGAGCAATGGTTACACAAACTAATGCCCCAAAACAACATAGGATAATATCAATAAAGAAGTTGAAAGACACTTTCCTCGATGGTTCGAGAAATATGTAAGTTTCACTTGTAATAATTGAAATGATTGAATTATCATATCAAAGTGATTAGATGACATTATACTACTTAAAGTGATAAATTGTTTTCTCTGTAAGCCTCAAAAAATCCTAGAGAACAAGTTCATATATGTTCTTGCGAAAGGACCTTTGTGAACTGTTAAATCACATCTAGTGCATTTTATTAATGAATACAAATTTCATACAGAACATCATGGGGTTTATATACAGAGAGAATTGACAGATTACTATGGTAAAATTATTGAGATACTTGAAATTGAGTACCCTACATTGCCAATAAAATGAAGTGTAGCATTTAAGTGTGAATGGTTTGATCCAACTCCTAATGTTGGAACATAAGTGCACAATTGATATAATCTAGTTGAAATCAACTAGTGAAAAAGATTAAGACAATTTAAACCTTTCATATTGGCGATGTAAGTGATCTAAATATATTATGTCTCTTTTCTCAACTTACAACGAGATAAATCAAATTTGTTGGTAGTATGCAACGTAAAACTTAGAGGTGTTTTTTAATTACATGGAAAAGGAGAAAATAAGAAAATTGAAAGCGAAGAGCTTAAGGAAGATGTTTATGAAATAAATGCATGTGTAACATATGATGAGAATGAACCTTTGAACGATCCAAATAATAAATATGTTGACATTTCATCTAGAGAGGATGAGGAAGGAGAGAGATCTGAAGAGGTGCGTGAGTTTGATTCTATTTCTTCAGAAAAAGAAGATAATGATGATTTTGATTTACAATTAAGTGTTGATAGCGATTAATTTGTGTTTGAAATAAAATATTATATGAATAAATCTATTATTGCATCAGCAATATACTGTTATATATTGAATTTATATTTTTCTATTATTGGAAAATTCAATAAAATGTGATTTTCATATTAAAAATATGCCACCAAAGAGAAAACAAGATATGATGCAGCTAAGGTTTAGGTTAAAATGATTTGAAGAAGGCAGTGCATTTCCATATGAAACATCACATTCTACAGATGCTACTATACATCCAGATGTGGCATCACCTTTTGTACCTACTACTATACTATCCAGCAGCTCTGCTACCCCATCCACCACCTCTATACCGACAAAGATATCAGGAGTTAACATTACAGATGAAGGAGGCGACCTTCAACCTAAAGCTATGGGAGTTGATGGAAGAACATACATCACAATTGTCAACAATTTGTAGGTAAAATTCTAAAAATTTTGTAATACATGATAACATCATAGTTTTATACTTAAGTTATAGGTTTTAATTTGAAAATGATCCAAAATAACTTATATATTAGGTTGGTTCCGTCTGAAATATGCTCAAGAAATATCTCATCCAAGATCAAGGAGAGGATAGATCTTAAGGGTTATATATGAAAGAATGTCTCTTAGCCGATAAAGGATTTTCATTATCAAGAGTTTGAGGTACATAAAATATATTCTTTAATATTTTTATTTTATCTAATTTTATACATTAATTAGATAAATGTTTTCGTTTATAAATACTTATTGTATTTTTTATTTTGGAAAGAATTTTTTTGGTATCCAAAATTTGATGATGTTATTTATAATGTATAGGAGAGGCAAGCACATACACATTATAGAAAATTTATTGCTTCAATACACAAGAATGGTGTACAACCACTTTATATATCTGAAGAAATAGGGAGTCGTTGGCAACAGTATTGGACATCACCTAAGACAATATCCATTTCAAAGCACAATTCTAGCAATAGACGTGGAGGACCAGACGAAGAGAGCCTATTCATACACACTGGGGGATTTTTTACCCATCAGGAGCACACACTTCAACTTGTAAGTATCAAAATTTACACTTACATTTTGATTTTTATACTTTGATGTATGAAATATGATTTCAATGTAATTTGATGAATGAAATTTAAAATGAAAATATATGTGCATTATGGAGAATAATAATGTTATAAATGTATGGTGTCAATAATGACTATGTTGTTGAGTTCAATTTTTTTGCCTAACAAGGGGAAAATATAAAAAAGTAAATTCTTTAGAAATTTTTAAAAATTGTAGTTCACTTATAAAAATGTATTCTGATGTAGAAAAAGTCTACATGCAGAAAGCTTACAACATGCCAACTCTTTTTGCACACTCATACCAAGAAGTATGATGGTGTGACCTTCGTCAACACTTAATACAGACAACTTCATGTATGTAAAATCTATACTTTAATATTAATTCTTAAAAAGTATCACTTGTTAACATAAACAATAATAATGATAGGACCAAATACAAGAAAGCATCAGAGACTGCTGATGAGGGTCAGGTGTATCTTGATTCAGTGGATGGTAGGGACTGTTGTGGAAGAATTTTCAACTTAAGTTCATTAGCAAAGATATTTTATTCACAGTCCTCCACACACATTATAGTTAGATCTAGTAGGTGATCCACATCAAAAGAGAGAGTCCTCCAGCTTAAGACCATAGTGGAGGAAATAGGAATGTCTAAGTATGTAAGAGATGGCTTTACAATTTTAAGACATACAAATAAGGAGAGCTAGATAGTCACGTGTTGAGCATCAGAGGAATGAAAATATGGTATTATTAATGGATAAACCTAAAAGAATTTTAAAGGCTTTCAAAGTAAACATCAGTGCATTGATAGATAATGCATATGTTTTTAAAAGAGAATATGGTCATTTATAAAAGATAAGCTAACTATTATCATCTTCTTACATATATAATGATACTTAAATAGCTTGTCCTGGTTAATAGAAATTGGGTAAGTTTTGTATGTACCTTATAAAAGGTTAAAAGGTAAGGTTATAGGGAATCACCTTGCCTTAATCTTCTTGCACTCTTCATATATTTGGAAGGCTCTCCATTTATTAATACACTATAAGATATAGAAGGGATGAATTGTTCAATCTAACAAAAAATTGCCAAAATGGCATATGATATAATTCTTAAAAAGCTCTTGAGGAAAAAAAATTATTAAAATCTCTCCTTTTAATGATAGTCCCTTGCGAAGAATCAATATATTGTGGAATTAAAGGCTTAATCCTATTATCAATAAGCTTCAAGATGAATTTATAGATTGTGTTTCAATATGATAAAGAATAATGAACCTTAGGGTTGACACAATTAAAAGTCTTGTTAAGCTCCATTAGTTTTTTTATATGATTAAAGAATTCCAAAAATTGATTTTGTCACTTTTGTTTAAATAGGGAATGGTAATAAGCATGCGTATATTTATTTAAATAAGGAATGGTTATTAAGCTTGGATATAGTTTGTTAAAGCTACTTTTATCTTCAACTTATATTTCTTCATCAATAGGGGATTGAAATATGCTTTGAATTTAGTATTTCCATAAATTTGGATATTGGTCTGTGAGTATTTTTAAACTTCCTACTATTAAGAATCTTAATTTCATCATTTAAGATTTGAAGCTTTCTTATATAACTTGTGCCCTTGAGTTTTAAAGGTAAGCCCCTTCATGACAACTTCCTCAATTCCATCCACTTTAGTTAGAAAGTTAATGAATAAAGAGGGATTTTATAAATATTGTACAAAAATTAGAATCACTATAAATATGATTAAAGAACAAAGGGTTATCAAAAGAAACTTTATTTTTAGAAAAAGTAGAGATCCACTTATCATTAACTAGAGACATGTTAATCTTTTTTCCTCAAGAACCATTTTTATAGCGCCCCCTTACCATAGGGTATCCACCGGAACGCCCGTAGGTCATTCCAATAAATATCCTACGACAAGAGACCAC
>JANZLD010000003.1:37692668-37703718 GCA_026413575.1 Erythroxylum carthagenense | reverse complement strand
GTCCTATGAAGTCCTAATCTAGCACATCCTATGCCAATTTACTATTCTACCCTTCCAATTGAGGTTGGGATGTTACACCCTCACCGAAGAAAGGCAATTTTTGGCAAGTCTCGGGTCAAATTTTTGAGCTCCCAAGCTCGTTTTCACCTCGTTTCTCAAGGCTAAACACATGTATACTACTTTCATGCAATAAAAAGTAAGAAAAAAAGAGAAACAGAAGTTAAATCTCTAAAAACCTTATAGAGAGAACAGAAAAATTTCGTTTTTAACTACCCAATCATGTCACCACTCTAATACTATATATAATATGTAACAATGTCTTAGTTATGTATCCTAGATAAAACGTGAAAGACAAAAACGAATAAATGTGAAAAATACCTAATTTCAGTTTCTACAACTTCAAACGAGCTTTTCGAAATTGAAACGAGTGCGAATCTTTCATCGCCTTCACGAAAGCTGCTCTCCAAGACACGAGTAAAGTCTTTCTATAGTTTTTTCAAAATATAAGTTCTCTTAACGGGTCAGAGAATCCTTATTTTTACGATTAATATAAGCAACTGTAAGAGACGTTAACCTTTATATATGGCTTCTATATCGGACTTTCCCATCATATGCTCTATATTGGTCCTGTTCACACTGATTAAGATCTATTTTTTACATAAATTTCGATCGATTGATTTAGATCATTTATTGGACTACTTTATTATTTTTACCCTGATTAAATTACGTAACTTAACTGATAAGTTATTTAAAAACTGAAAAATGCAATTAATAGTTGCTTAACTTTATAAGAAAGAACAAAATTGTCCAACAAATACTTCCAAGTTGGCAACAGAGTTCGTCAAGATATAAAGAAACTTGAAAATAGGTTTCCTCCAATTTAGACGTGAATCTTAATTATTATTATTAATTCGAAACATTAAAACTGTTAGGTTAAAAATAATTAAATTAAGTCCAAGGAAAACAGAGCCACGCTGGATGACTGAAGAGCTGGTAATGTTTATTTTAAATCTTTGATTGATCTAACCAATAAATTTAACAAAGCCAAATACTGATCAAACAGGTTAGCAAGTATTTACGGCGGGAGGGACTGAAAATGCACTAACTACTCATCAATTTGAAGGGACAGCTAGCCTTTTTCCGAACATGTAATTACGGAAAGAATCTAAATGTATGAAAATGTTTTACATTTTCAATCATTTTGGAATAATGGTCCTATATTGATATATACTTCAGAAGTGGCGAACATGAATCTTCTCCTACGTAATGAACTATACAGTAAAATTGAGAATAAGAATCAATGGACAGTACTCAAAAGATTCAGATTCTTATGATCTGATCTCACAAGTCCTAAATATTATCAACATAAAGAAGAAAATTCTGAACCCTCTAATGAAGACAATCTAAAGAACCCAAAACTAAGTGAAAGAGCAAGAACTTGGTTAATCATCATCAGTTTTGGACAGAGTTGTGCCTCTTTGATGGACCAGAGGGTGGCATAGGGGTACCCTTTGGGAAGAAGTTGAACATCTGACCTCGGGAGAGAAAGCTCTTGTCGTACAGTCTCCGGTGAGTCTTCATGTTCTTCAACTCCGTCAAAGCTTTGCCCTCCTCCATTAGTGTCACACCAGGTCTAGTAGCAGTAACATAAGTAACTAGAAGGAAAAGCGTTAAGAGGCCTGAGGTGATGTTGAAAACTGAAAGACGTTTAGATTGAGAGCAAGAAGAGGAGGCCATTGAAGAAGAAGTGGATGTCGGTTGGGTTGGTGAAAAGTAAGTCGAAGTACGGTTTTAGAGAAGAAGTTGTGATATTCTTTGCAGAGAGAGGAAGGTGTTGGGTGATTTTAGGGTTTTAGAGATGAAGTTGTGATATTCTTTGCAGAGAGAGGAATGCGTTGGGTGATTTTTATGTGCTTATGTATGTGCGTGCATGGAAACAGAAAATGGGAATGGAAATTTCGGGTGTAAATGACAGGAAGGGAAGTGTGGAGAGAAGTGAAACACACGCTAAGAAATTGATCTCCTGTTTTTCCTCTGTTTTGCCCACGGTTCAACGTAAACGAGGCAGAACTATTATGGGCCGGCAGAGACTTTTATACAACTAGGGAAGTATCCATTTCTTTTCCTATGCTCCTTCTAAATTCAATAACACTTTTTTTTTTTCCTTATTTACCTAGGATTAGCATGGAAGCTTCATTTTTCATTTATTTTATTGCCTGCAGTGGGTAATGGTTTCAAAGAAATTTCCTTTGAAAGTCAATGGAATTCAAACCGTAGTTATAACCTAGTGAGTTGTGGATAGGCTTAGGCGATGTAACAACAACAACAATAGCATAAAATCTTTGGCAGGGAACAAAGTGATAAGACGAAGATGCAAAAACTCTTCTTCTTTTTCTTTTAATTTTTATTTTGGTGATTCTAATTTGTCAAATTTAAAGTGACCTTACCTAGTTTTACAAGCAAAACAATTTCCAAGGCTGGCTTATGATGGGATGGATAGAGATAAAGATGAAGTAGAACTCTCTCATTGCTCTGTTCTTGCCAACTCCCTCGACAAAGACCTTCTCCTAAAAGTTGGAAAATGTGACGCCATCTGAAAATTAAATGGAAGCCCTTTTCATCTCATGGCTATTTTTCTTATAACATCAAAACTTACATCCTTATGATTAATCGTGGCATGTTATCATCGTAATAATTGTCACCAAGTTTTAAGAACCATTTTTGCATACATTGAAATTACGTATCTTTTAATAGATGATAGTCTGATTCTTCATATTATCTGAATGCACATCTGATAACATTTCAAGAATTCACTCCCCCATAACATATTAATTGTGTAGGATAAGGGTTAAAAATTAAAAATACAGTAGCAAGGCACAAGGCATCTAGGGAATCTCTTGCGTGCGGAAGTCTGTAATTAAAGGGTCCCCTTACATCCACATGTATAACAACAACATTCAACTCGGTCTTTGATAGACACCTGTAAATGGTACAAAATCTGCGTCCTATCCCTTCTTAATTTATCACCGAAGCGTTTACGTCACTAATTTGATCGAACATATATGACCATAAAAAACTTTACAAAAAGAGGATGAAACCCATGTCAACTAGTACGAAACTCAAATTTGGCTAAAACGAAACTGTTAGGGATGTAATTATTCATGCGTACATTTACTCGTTCACCAAAAGATCGTATACAAAGCACTAGTTTATTAGCTAGATGATGAAAGTCTATTTAAGAACTACTTGAACTTTAATTTTAGGTATGTACCTTAAATACCATGTTTGAGTTTTGTTTTAGTTACGATGCTTCTATTTTTTATTTTAAATTGGGGGAAAAAAAACAATTGATCGGATCTGATTATTATCTTAAATCTCTGTTCCAAGATTCAAAGAAATGACTGCATTTGGGTTCACTTGGGTATTAGTGAAATACTAAAACTAAATTCTTGGTCTGCTCCTTTTTCAAATAAAGATTGCTCTAATCAAATAGGTTGATTTGAATGGTTCAACACTCTCATCTTTTAATCAGAGACAATTTCAATGATTATTGTAGGCAATATTTTATACCGTAGATTATTTATTTATTTATTATAGATAATATTTAATGTACTATGAAATTTGAGTCCAATTTATAAGCAGGTATTTGTTGCATTATAGCTCATCCTTGGCACCGAAAAGATTCAACGTACGATCTTAATAGTCCGGCGTCCAGATCTATCATCTACCTACCCTATGCACAATTCATCCTAAGAATGAAAGTCACTTTCGGAAAGTCAACTGGTAAGGATAAAGCTTGAATATCAGACCGTAGAACCATGCCATAAAATTTCACCTTCGATTTCTAATCTCCGTGAAGTCAGATGCGATCTTTTGCCATTCCACAATTTAATTAGTGTTTTCCATTAATTTAGATGCTCAGGACTGTTTATTATCTTCTACTTTCCGAGGACTGTTAAGATAAACTATAAATTAGGACATAAAGATACGAGAAAGTCACATTTAAGGAGAGACTTAAAATTTTAAAATAATGAATCTTGAATCTTGAAACTCATTTTAATTGTAGTGTATGACCTGGAAAGGTATTATATTGGGGAGTATTTGGCAAAAATCCAGTGGAAATTGTTTCTTTATTGATGACCGAATGGGGATACATTACATTGTCTCTTTTGTGAGTTATTTAATTGACTCCTGTGGATAGTCTTTTCCTATAAGATTTTAGGCCACATTTCCAATCATCCTTGTGAGTTGAAAGACACGAGGGGAAAGAAAAATGTCACGCTACAATTTAATGTCTTCAGTTATTTTACTTAAAGAAAAATGTCACGCTACAATTTAATTTGTATATAAATGTACTAACTAGAGTTTACATATACTATATAAGTGAAAACCTAGTTTATATATAACAAACTTGTAATCTTTACCACGTAAAAGATTAATCTATCAAGTGAAATCAACCACTCTTAACTTCCGAGGATGTAGGCACCCTCAATTTGTTGAACCTCATTACGAATCTTCTTATATTCTTATTTGTTTCTGTCGTACTACTCTATTCGTGTTGCACATTATCTCTCAATAGTTTGTATCAGTATAGTCGAGGCAATAATAACTTCAGTTGTGAGGTTTCAGAACAAGAAGTTTAATAGAATTGGGAATTTTTAGATGATAATAATAGGGAGGTATATCAAAGGAGTTGTCAAAAAATAACCAAAAGATATGGGTGTGCTTGACTGGAAAGGGTTATAGGCATGAGTAGCTGATACCATATTGCTATATCTAGAAGACGAGGTCATATAACATAGCATAGATATTGCATCCCTTGTTGAGTTATAAAAGGCGCTAGAGAGCCCATACATGGTAAAGTCTCTTATAAACAAATATATTAAGTAGAGCATATACAAGTTGATGATAAATGAGAGAACCTATCCAGTGCAACCGACTATTAAGTTACAGTGAAGCATTAGTTATTTTTAACTTTTTGATTTCACATGGCATTAATTATTGGTTAAGATGCTAGTTATGTTAATATATTTTCTAAAGGAATTGCGTAATATAAGAATTTATTAGTGGAAGACAATAGTTTAATAACAACAACAATATTCAGTAAAAATTTTGTTGAGAGGCAGAATATGGAAATGTTCAATAGTATGCAGTCTTATCCTAACTAGTAGAGAGGTTGTTTCTAAATGACCCACATAAATGAATGAAAATAAAAATTAAAAAAGAAAAAAGAGAATAAATAAATAAATAAATAATGATAAATAAAAGTAAAATTAGAATAAAATAACCAAAAACTAACAAAGATAAAAATAATAGAGAAAAATAAAATAAAATAAAAATTAACTAATATATAAATATAATAATAATGATGATGATGATAATAATAATAATAATAATAATAATAATAATAATAATAATAATAATAATAATAATAATACTATTACTACTGCTGCTACTACTACTAATAATAATAATAATAGTAATAATAATAATAATAATAATACGTAATTACCACTTAGGCTAACTACAATAGATAAGAGTTAACATATTAAGAGAACTATCAGGATTTCTTTATGAGAAATCTTTTATCTGAATTCTAACACACCAATGTTTTCTATTACGGGTCATGTCTTCGGTAAATTCCAACATTGTTATATCTTTTTTGATCACCTTCTCCCAATTCTTCATAGGTCTCCTTATTTTTTTTTCTCTTACAATCTCCAAGTATAATCTTTTTGCATCTTCTCACTAAAAAATCTGAGTATCTTCTCTTAACATGTCCACGTCACCTAAGTCTTGTCTAAAAGACAATAAGGCAAATTACAAATTTGAGAAGAGAAATTGTTTATTTATATATGAAAATTTCACCATCTCTTTAAAACTAGGAAAATACTTCAATAATTATAACAACCTAATTTATTATTATTTGATTTCTAAAAACTTGGGACCTATGCTTGAATTAAAGATCCTTAACACTAAAAACATGCAATCTTGACAAAGGACTTGACTTATACCTACAATCTCACTAAATCCAAAAATGAAATATATTTTGTATTTGTTTATAAAGGAGCTCAATGTAGAAATGGGGTATAGACACTCATATCCATCCCAAAAATAATTTTATAAACATCTCAATGTAGAAGTAGGGTATCGACACTCACATCCATTCCAAAAATAATTTTCATCTTAATACCAAAAACATTGAAAAGGGACTAATACCTCATATATAAAAGAAACATATATAATGGAGGGACTTTCATATTTTATATCAACCCTCTCTCTTTTTACAATTTTTCATCTCAATAAAAAAAGCCAAATATAATGTTGTATCAACACTCCAAATGCTATAAGTCCTTATAAAATAGTCTCAATAATATTTCAATATCTTAATAGATAAATTTGGAAATGTGAACATAATGTAAATGTTGATATTGCAACCTCATCTGAAGTTTGTTAAAAATATTCCAGGCAACATTACATCTGAGTTAAGTATTTTTTCTGAGGTACTTATAAGTATTTTTCTGAGGTACTTATCATGGTTGGCTAAATTTTTTCGAGTATGATGTAAATTTAGCCTTAAGCATCTTGTTTTCCTCTTAAGACATTGAACGTATGTGGATGTTGATGAGATTGAAACATTTGACTTAGGGTCAAAGCCTGGACCTTTGATATAACCAGAACGTGTACTAAGCATGATATTGCAAATGTCTTTTAGATTAACCTCATTCTCCTCAGACATTGATTTCTGTAATAATTCTTGTATCGTATTCTAAAATTAAAAATACAAAACCAATATTCAATGAAAATGTTTTTAGTTAGTACTACATAAATAAATAAACTAAAAATTTAAACAAATTTTTATACTTACATAGTTATTTTCCACTTCTTCTGACATCTACTATTGACATTCAATTTTATTTGTGAAAAATAAGTAAAATTGTAATTAATATTAAAATAAGTGAAACAATATTGAATATAGTTAAATAAATTAAAAATTTACCACAACTTTATCCAAAGTGGTTTCAAGCAAGTTGTCTTCCTTAAAGTCTTTAGCATGCTTCAGGCAAGGTAATTAGGTTCTCGCAATAATTCCCAGCTCATTTGACAATTTTGCATATTAGATCTTCTCTACAAGATGACCTTGTGAAGTATCAATATATATTGACAACTTGTTATTCATTGCAATATTTATTCGTTGCAATTCACAACTTCTAGTTATACCTTTACATCTTTTTTTTAATATTGACATTGGAAATTTACAACAAATCAATAATGATAAGAAAATACACATTAAACAAGTAAATATATATTTAAGGATAAGTTTATTTATAGGTGTTAAAGATTAACAAACTTGCATGTACTAATTAATTCATTGTTTTTTGAGGAATAATGAGGTTTTTCTTGACTAATTTCATTGGTGGCTGAGGTCAAATGACTAGGAACTAATTCATTTACTTGAAGTTGCAAATCCCTTTATTCTACAATTTTGATACCTACCACCTTCTTTTCTTTGTTTCTACCAGATGCCATTATATTAGATAATCTTTTCCTCTTTATCCTAATATATCAATAACAAACCACCTTTTTTTAAAAAAATGGATATATATCTAGACCTAGAAATATTGAAAATTAAGTATATCCCTAATTTGCATCAATTTTCATAATATGCCATTTTAAATACTAGTCCATTATAAGGTTAAGTTTCCTAGCTAGTTACCTGGGCAACCTTTATGCCTTCATTAAGATAAAGTCGAGATGAGGAATATAGGTTAGGTAAGGATTTACATTAAAGTGGGATTAGAACAAGAGCTATGTAACACAATCCTTATATTCAAGCTTGAAGAAGGAAATATTCAGATAAAGGCTAAAGTCATAATCTCATACAAATGAACACCCCCTTTCAAGATTTTTATAAGAAAATATAATGCAAAACTAACGGAGAAGGATGTAGGAATAACAATACGTAATGGTTTTACTCATGCAAGAAATGGTCCTATAACAGTGCAATTAATTGTCAACTTTAATGAAACACTAAATCCAATAGTAATAAACATGGTACCAAGTAACTCATCGAACTTTTGAAGAGAAGCTAAGAGAAATGATGAAGACTAATATGAAAAATCACCCTGAAATTACGCCGAATAAGGCTAATGAAGAAAAATAGTTCAATTAACTGAATTTTGAATCATATTTAAGCTTAGTAGTCAATCCAAAAATTCTCAATAGATGTTATTCTAATTTTATATATTTAAAATAATGTTATATTAATTTATAAATTTAAAGAATTTAAATTTATAATTTATAATTTATTTTAATTTGAATTAACATCATCCTTAACTGAATTCTTTATATCATATTATTTCAACACAAGCTCGAGACCACAAACTTGAAAAATTGATAGTAAAAAAAAATTTTGAAGCTCAAACTAGCTGTAAATCATCAATTCTAGTGTAGAATTAATCCAAATTGGCATTCAATTCCTTGATAATTATACTTGGTACCTAAAATTTGGGAGTTTTGACTTTTGATTGAACGATTCAAGATACAAGTATAATGTTCCATAACTATTTGTGGTTATTGATCATTTGAAAGTAGTTTTTTTTTTAATAATGAAGATCTCTACATAAATTTCCATTTTGACCATTGAATTTTTAACATGATTGAAGAGAAAAATTAGAACAAAAACTAGCAAAGAGCAACTCCCTCAATAACCCTAGCTACAACACTAAATGACGCTTAACTAATAAATCAAATAGTTTCTAAACTAGTGTGTGTTTTTAAACTTGAAATATTAATCAAATTTAATCTATTTCTTTAACCAATAATAAGTTTTTTTCAATTGAATGCATAATCTAATGTTCTATTAGGATCAAATAGACCTTGAACTAACTAGTGAGAGAATTTGTGTGAAAAATGCCCCCAAATGACAAATTAATTTGTTAAGCTTTGGCAATAGCCACTAATTCCTTTACGTTGTTTGTAAATAGCAAATTATTGTGTAGCACCTCACCCTCTCGAGACATGTACCTAACATCTTGAGTGATGTCTGAATGCACACAAGGGTGGCATGCTAGAACAGTTAGACTCTCAAAAACTCAGTAAAAATTTTTCATACACATACGCAAAAATCAATAATCAAATTCAGACCCATTTTATGCATAAACATTTTCAAAGACAATGTTACAACCAGTACATAACTCATCATAATTTCACTAGTCACTTGGGCCCAAATTCACATACAAAACATTTTAGTCATAATGTCTTTACATTACAACATCATTCATATACACATTGTATGGTATTTATGAGTACATAATTTTATACAAAATTTGCGAAATATACAATTAAGTATGAAAATAAAGAAATACAATGCAGACATGAACTGATCCCGACCTCTATGCCTTACTTGAATGCAGTAGGTATACTCTCATTTTAACGGGGTACTCTTCTGAGCCTAAAAAATATTTGTAAATTTTGAGTGAGTTTTGCAAATTCAGTGAGTGACTATCCTCGATGGCTCACCCAATCACATACCACATAATTCACATCATTTATCTAATAATCACATTGGATCACATACACTTAATCAATCATTTCACATTTTACATTTAACACATTATAATCATTCATATCATGCATATGCAGTACATATGAGACCCACTTTTCATTTGTTACTTTGTTGTGACCGAGTGCCTAAGCTGTCCCGTATCTATTGTGGATACTGGACTCATTGATAACTGTCCTGTATTCGTTGGGAATACCGGACTTATTAATAACTGTCTCGTATTCGTTAGGGATACTAGGCTCATTTTACATAGCGAGCCTTTGGCTCTTATACAATTTCTGAGCTCTAAGCTCTTTTCCATATTATGAGTTTTAAGCTCTTTTCGATGGCTCCTCCAGTCCCAACTGCCTTTATCTTTCATGTATTCATGTACTGAAATGCATCAATAACATATAATCGCTTATTCACTTTCACATATCGTCGAACCTTAGTCTAGTATTCAACATTTATTTTGAGAAACACTTTGTGATCTTCCATTCATGTCGTGAAACATTTAGTTCATCACATTCACATATAATTAGCACTTCAATATTACATTCAAGCATTAGAAACCTTGGACCTTCATTGTCTGGAATCACACATTCAATTTACATCTCATTCATAATCACTCAAGCCATAACATAAACAAAACAAACAATAAAGACCATCCAGGTCTACTCACAGTATGCTCCAGATTAGCATTGGCTTCGTAGTTCTGGAAACGTTTAAATGCAAACATTTATCCTACACATTAAAATTATACAATATACACATTACACTCTCATATTAATAACTTTGCACAATTGTAAGCATTCATTTATGCACACGTGTGTATATGGACGAAGTACAATGTATGTTCATGACAATCCCAGGCATATTATCAAATTTCATATCTTATGCTCATTTACATTTCATAATTCAATCACTTATCATTTCTTTTCTCGCTTTACTTGCTCTTATTATCAATTTCTCATTCATTTAAACTAGATACGCACAAGTGGATTGAATAACCTTTTTTTGAGTGCCAACAAAGTTGTTAAAAACACGAATTTCGATAAGCTGGAGGACTGATACTATAAGTAGGACAAAGGCCTTAAAAGATCAAATAAATGAAAGGCACTTATCCAAGGTTCTTGGTATTTGTATTTAAGAGAGAGAGAGTTATGCCTAGGTCAGTTTCTTTAGTCCACTTTTTTGGTAAGTCAAAGTTCACTTAAGTTTAGGGCCGTAAGAGGTAGTCCTGTATGAAATTCATAAAACATTCATATCTGGTAGTTGAGGAGGTCAATCTTAAGTGTTGGAAGGTACTCCCCCTCATCTAAAAAGGATAGGCAATTGAGAGAGAATAGGGTGATAGCGATAGACATAGGAACTGAAATAGGCTCCAATCTGACTTCCGTAGAGGAGAGGAGAAACTTGCTTAGATAGGGTGTAACATCCCGTTACTGTTAGCAAGGGTATTTTGGTAAATTGGGACAGACTGATAGGTTGCATTGCATTCACTGA
>JANZLD010000003.1:37667906-37692568 GCA_026413575.1 Erythroxylum carthagenense | reverse complement strand
CTGGGCCTGGTATAGCCGATAGGCGTGAGATCAATCTTTGAGAGATAGATCAATCGACCCATGGATCATTGTGATTAGGTTCGAGCCCAGCACGATCGACCCGACCAATATACATATATATAGAGAGAGAGAGAGAGAAATGTTGAATTTGAAATTGTAAATTTCAATACTATGTAATATTACTTTCTGATATGATATTCTAATTATAGATGACGAGATTCTTTACATTGATCGACACCCCCGCTAGAGGCTGCTTACTGCTATCAGTTCTCAGTCCATGTTAATGTTATGACTCGATTTCTACTGTAATTCAACAAAACACAAACAAGTCCATGATGTCACCACGTGGCAAGTCCCTGTCTCTTTCATCATCGCAATTACCGAAAGACCCCCGTAAAAAGCGTAAAGAAAGAACGTAAAATCATAATTGGATGTTTGTTTGTTCTTCTTTTCCTACTCGCAGAGCCAGAATCAAAGCCCTATTTTCTTTCTCTACTAATTGGGGATTTCCCTCCCATTGTTGGAGATAGCTGTTGATTGATAGATTAGTAGACAGTATATGTGATTGTATGAACAGATTGACTGGAGCTAAGAGAAGAGGGGATATTAAGTTATGGCAGCAGAGAACAGTACCAATTCGACGGCGTCGACGTCCAGATCGAATTCGACAGTGGACTCTTACATAGGGAGTTTGATAAGCTTGACGTCCAAGAGTGAGATCCGTTACGAGGGTCTTTTATACAATATCAACACTGAGGAATCCAGTATTGGTCTGAAAAATGGTACACCTGATGTGGGGGTTTCTTTCATTTTCTCGATATCCTCTTTGTTTCATAGAATTTTATGGTGGGTTTTGAATGACTGTTGGTTTTTGTTGCTGGGTTGACTTGGTTGCAGTGTTTGATTTTTACTGTTCCTTTAATTTTTGTCAGTCTCTTGTTGAGTATAGATTATTTATTAAAATTTTTTTCCACATATTTTGCAATTAATTTTGTCAAACTTGGTACCATTAACGGGTCTGGTTAATTGTAAACTAGAAGTTGGTGGGATAAACAGCTTACGTGGCTATTGTTATAATTTTTTATTTGCAAATATTTGGTCAGAATGTCTAGAATGTTAATTAATAGATGAAATGATAATTGAAATCTGTTGCGCTCGAGATGATTTATAGCAATGTCAAAGGTTGCCAGCCAAATTCATACTCTAGAAGTGTTGGTTTTAGTGTGTTTGTGCCGAATTTCCATCTAAGATAAGTGCTAACCTTATTTTTCTTTCTACAGTTTTTATATGCTGTTTCCTCAATTTGTATTTGCAGTTCGATCATTTGGAACCGAAGGAAGGAAAAAAGATGGTCCACAAATCCCTCCTAGTGATAGAGTTTATGAATACATATTGTTTCGAGGAACTGATATCAAGGTAATGTATAGCATTGGATGGTTAATTAAGTGTATATGTACTTTATCTGTGTACTTCGGCTGATGGTATTTTGCATTATTTGTTTGGGTTTCTCATAATCTTGTTTCTTGGTCTTGGTAAACTAAAATTTCAAGATTTCATAAGAAAATTATCTAATACTTCACTTTATGCTTAAGTTCTTTTCTCTTTTGACATCTATCTTTTCATGGATGTTAAATGTTGGCATTTATTTTTGTCTATTCCATGGGAAAGTTAAACCAGTATTTACTGCTTAATTTCCAATTATCGGTTGAACTGTCTAGTTGCACTAATCAGTATGGTTTATGTGACTGTTCTGGATACAAGTTTTTCCGTTCCTTAAGGACTACAGGTGAAACTTTTAACATAACTTGTTTCATTACCTTACAGGAAGAAGTGTTGTTCGATATTGTTTTATGTGTGCCTTACATTAAAGGGAATGTGCTCCCAATATCTATGAATTAAATATTAAGTTCTATCTTTGGCTGATAGTAGTTTATTCTCAAGTCATTCAAATGCTTAAACTGTTCTTTGTGCTTCTTCTCACAGGACTTGCAGGTTAAATCTTCAGCACCAGTTCAGCCTATGCCTCCCATAAACAATGATCCAGCCATTATACAGGTGGGCACATGATCTCTAAGTGCATGATATAATTTCTATGATTTGAATTTACTCTTTCACTGCTATAATCAGTTAATCACCTTTACAGTCTCACTATCATCGTCCAGTCTCCACCACGACAAGCTTGCCTTCTGCTGTTAGTGGGTCGTTGCCTGAACTTGGATCCCATAATGCACAAATGGGACTACCTGGCTCAGGATTCCAAGGTGGACTGCCTTTGTATCAACCAGGAGGCAGTTTAGGGACATGGGGAGCTTCACCTCCCCCTCCTAGTGCAAATGGTAGTGGGCTTGCCTTGCCCATGTATTGGCAAAGTTATTATGCACCGAATGGGCTTCCACCCCATTTACACCAGCAGTCTTTGCTTCGACCTTCACCGGGTTTGTCAATGCCTCCTCTCCCACAGCAAATGCAATATCCGAATTTCAATGCTTCTTTACCCTCTGGGGCCTTAACTTCGCTAGGTTCAAACCTAACAGCCTCAAACTTGCCAGGATCAAACATAACTGCCTCCAACTTGCCAGGATCAAACATAACTGCTTCCAACTTGCCTGCTTCACTGCCAGATGTTCCATCTCCCATGCTTTCTGCAACTACTAGTTCCCTTAACTTGGCATCTACTTCCTCATCACAGTCAACTTGGCCTTCAAACTTTCCTCTTGTACCCTCTACAGCTCTTGCTTCCGAAACTTTACAAAGTCTGATACCTAATAAGGCTCCCAATGTGACACTTACTACAGCCAATTTGACCACTGGCATATCGACATTATGTCCTTTGACTACATCCAGTCCCGAGTTAAATGTCACTGTGCCAGCAATTTCCAATAAGTCCAGTCCAATTTCTGGTCCGGCAATTCCATACCCAACCTCTTCACAAACTACATCTGCTGTTATTGGGGCATCTAATTCTCTTCGTGTAGAAACTCCCACACCTTCACTGATTACACCTGGCCAATTATTGCAGTCTGGATCCTCTATTCTCCCTTCTTCTCAATCTGTCCAAACACATCATAAAGATGTGGAAGTTGTACAGGTGTTGTCACCAGCATCATCAGAACCGTTGGTGCCAGTTGCTTCTGAAGCTCAGCCTCCAATACTTCCGTTGCCTGTTCCTTCACGTGTAACCAATAAGGTGTGTCATTCATATATGTTAAAGTGTTGATAGTGATTTTGTTTCATTACCTATGCATGAATCCGCATTTCTTTTTATGTTAGGAGATAACTTGACTTGCATGCTTTTTTCTGAGGCAAAACATAACACAATTTAACTATAGATGCTACCAATTATGTTTATGAGATCAAGTCATCAAGAGGCCCTGTGTGTTGGTGGATATTCAGTACATCTGTGGAGAAGTTCAGCATTCATATAGGACTAGATGTGAACATTTATTTTCTAGATAAGTGGCTGAGAAAGCTTTATAGGAATTGGTGACTTTAGTTTGTTGATAGTTCCAAATCATTGAGTGAGAAATGTAGTTGCTTCTATGGGGCAGTGATATGTTTGAGTATTCTATGCATCATTGACATAAGTTGACTGACAAGGTCGTTTACTTCAGGTTTTTCCTTATCAAACTGGGTACAATTATTTGAAAATGTCTTCAAGGATTCTAACATATTTTTTGCTGTCTATGCTTCTGTTTCCCAGCCAAATGGATCTTCATACACTACTCGTCCTGCATACAGAGGACGAGAAAGAGGAAGAGGAACTGGGGTAATGCCTTGCTTGCATTTTTATGTTTGCATGCATTTGCTACTAGTGTCATGCTCAGTCTTTTGCCTAAAATTTACATTGAAGTCAATAATTTAGTATGATGGAGGGTGTCAAATGTTTTTGATTTCACTGATTTTCATATAGGTACATTTGGTATTGTGGATATGTTATTTCTTAGCTTTGATGGAATCAACTCCTTGGAAATTGGTAGTGGCAGTATATGTAGAAAAAAAATCTTAATATGTGGATGAGGCCATGAAAAGTTAGGGGTATTCCTGTCTATGGACCCAACATTTTGGTATCAGTAGAGCGAGTTCATTGTTTGCAGAAAAATTTAGTTGACTAGGTAATTTTATACTCTATTGCTGATTGGTGAAACTTCTCAAGATGGGTTACAATTATTTCCGGTGCAGAGCTCAAATCCTGTAACAAAGTTTACAGAGGATTTTGATTTTGAAGCAATGAATGAAAAATTCAAGAAGGATGAAGTGTGGGGTCATCTTGGTAAGACTAATAAATCACGTTCGAGGTATAAAGAAGATGGTAAACTCAGTGATGAGGATGATTCTCAAGATGAAGTTGTTGATGTTCCGAAGGTTGATGTTAAGGTGATTTTATACACAACTCTGATGCTTAGTTGGATATATTAATGACATTTCCTTATTGTAAACCTTCTTGATCTTTCTGACTCATTTTCATAAAACTCTTGTTTGCTGTTACAGCCTGTTTATAACAAGGATGACTTTTTCGATACACTATCCAGCAACACCCTTGGTCATGATTCACAAAATGGAAGAACTAGATTCTCTGATCAGATGAAAATAGACACCGAGGTACTGTTATTTCTCTCTCCTCTGTTTCCTTTACTTCATTCTGTATCTTTTTCCACTTCCAAAGAGTCTTCAGTTTTTTACTAAGATCCTGTTTTGTTTGTTGGTGCAGACTTTTGGTGACTTTCCAAGGTATCGAGGAGGCCGAGGTGGGCGTGGACATCCACGCGGTGGTCGTCCTCGTGGATCTTTTTATGGTAGAGGTTATGACTATGGTGGGAGGGGCAGGAGGGGGGCTGGACGTCATCATAACTAACGCTTTTGGATTGTGGAAAGTTTTAGTTGGGTAAACCTAGAACTTAACTGCCCATGAAGCATCGGACTGAAATAGAGCTTTTATGTGTTTGTGGTTTTTATTTCAGTTGTCCAGGGAATAAAGAATAGGATATATGCTGTGTATTTTTGCTAGTTTATTGTTGCTTACTGTTCTCTTTGGTTTCTTCAGCTTTGCCTATTTTCACTTAAAGATTGTCATTTTCCCTACCCACATTTTGGGATTGACGTAGCCTAGCAATGTGATTTCTGGGAGTTAAGAAGCTATTCGCAACGATCTAGTAGGGGTAAGTGCAAACCTAGTTGATCTGTTATTTGTATCACCACAATTGACAAAAGGTATTAGAATCCGCACGAGCTGAAATCCTCTTTCTCGGGGCGTAAACCGATAACTGAAGTTGAGGTTATGACGGACTACAGTTCCATGGAACACTTGCACGGGCAAATGACTCCAATGCTCACTTTTATTCCTTCGCCTGTGATATATGGTTAAAAGAAAATTTTGAGAAGCCGATGTTAACTTTTCTTCTGTTTTCTTTTTTTGGTATGGTTTGAATCCAAGTGGAGGATGTACCTCCCCACCTAATATTCTTTTCTTTTGGTTGTTTTTTACTCCATTCTTCTTCAATGAAGTATACGTTGTTAACAAAATGATAAAGAGTAAATTTGATTTCAACATTTTAGAACATAACTTTAATATTTTTTATGGAATTTTTTTTTTTCACAAAAGTTGAGCTTGAACATCCTTATAAAGGCTCAGTCATTTTTGCTACAATTGAAAGAATAAGCGGAAAAGGTAATAAGAATTACAAAATACTTGAATTCATAAATTCCTTAAGACTTACTTTCATTTCTACACTATGTACTATGATTGTTTCTCTAATTCAATTAACAATTTTCTTTTTTGGTAAGAAGTGCTTTTTAAACTCTGCTTTGTAGTGTGGTCTAGAGTTCTCTCTTTATATGACATAAACGGAGCAGTTGAAAGCAGTTTTGAAGAAAATATTGTTCTGCTTTAAGGACTGTGCAGTTTTGATGGCCCATTCAAGTATATTTGGCCAGTCCCTTGTTTGGAAAGTTGCAACAGATATTGAGTTCTAGCCTAAATTATTTGTGAATAATTACATTGGAAGGACAGGTGACTAACAGATTCAGGGCAAGCATTGCACAACACACAGAAAATTTATGTTTCCAAACCATCTATACCTTGTTTTGAGCCTCTGCTTTGTCGCTAACCAACATATGAGAGATGCTTTAGGAATAAGTGTCTTGCTCCAAATTAGATCAAATCGGTGAGATTTAGCTGAATGAATTCTGAGCATCTGTAAGCAAGAGGAATTGGTGAAGTTGATCCAACAGATTCTTTCTTCTTCTTGTGAAGGATGATGTTGGAAGTAAGAGGTCCGTTAAGTTACTGGATTCTTTGAAATTGCAGCTCCAGTTTCCTCTTTGGATAATTGAGCTCACTTTAGCTTTTAAAGGGATTTTAGTAGTCGAGTGCATCAGATCATATGTTTCAAGTAAGGGTTTGAATTCAGTCCAGTTATCTACCCAAAACTAGGTTTTGCTTCCATCCTTACATGATATTTGATTAGGGGGTAAATCTGCTCCCTTAATCTTAGCATTTGAATTAGTAGATGGAAAATAGATAAAACCATGATTTGTTAGTTTTTTCATCATGTCATTAATGCTGTGGTAAAGAATATATATTTCTTAATTAATATGTGGGTTCTACAATATTATGTGTAGGCCATGTAATTTTATGAGGCTCATAAGTTGATTACAAGTATCTAATTAAATTAAATTTTTAATAAATTTGATTAAATAATTAATTCTAAATAAAACCGATTTACCATCTTATCTAATTTATTAATTTAATTAAACCCTAATCCTTAAAGTACATATTCTTAACTCATATTGACCTCTTTATTGCCATCTTTCATCCCTTCCATCTCCCTAATCCTTTCTGTTTGGAAGTTGTTTTTGAACATCTACCACGAGTTTGATTATATTTCCTTTATTGTTTTCGCAACTAGTCTTGCAATTTTAAGGCAAAAATGGATTGAAATATAAGTATCAACTCAAATTATAAATCTCTTCAAATGAGAGTTTTTTGGTTACTAGGTGAACCTGCTATAATGACCAATAACGTCTTTGATATGTTGACAAAAGTTAGTAGAAGTGATGCTGACTTAACTAGAGTAAGTAATTTAGAATCTTATAAAAATGCCAAATGATGCTGACTTAACTAGAGTAAGTGATTTAGAATCTTATAAAAATGCGACTCAAAGTCCGAAGTGATTTGGAATTACAAGTTTCGATGGATGGTTAGAAGGAAGAAGAACGAGGAATCTGTCTGGAGGTCAAATATTATTTAGGGACAATTACTTAATTTGATAAGGAGTCTGGGTGGCTCGGAGTTGTTTATGAAGATGATGATTTTGAAGATCTCGAGTGGCGTAAGTTGCAAGAAGTTATCTTGCCTTTAAAAATCACACAACTTCTAAACAACAAGAATGAAGTAGATGAGATGGATAAGGGAGATGGCGACAAAGAGATTAAAATAACTTGGAGATAGATATAAAATATAGGGTTGTGTAATTTGGGGGATAGGATTTAATTACATTAAGGTTAAATACATTAGAGTAATTAGATTACAATTAATTAACTATTTATATTTAATTGAATTTAGTCCGATTTATAAATTTAATTGAAATTTTTTAAAGAATTTAGGAGTCTTATAGAGCCATGTGGTCCACACATGACATTGTAAGACTCATAAGGTTATTAAAAAATGTATATATTATTGCCATATCTTCAATGATTTAATAGAAAATTAGCAATCATATTTTAATTTATTTATTTAGTTTGTAGAAATTCTAATTTGAAAGTCAAAAAAATATATTTGTTTTTAACGTTCTAATTCAAAAAGGTCTAATTTATATTTAGACGTAAACGTTGATGTTAAATTAATTTTTTTACCTTAACAAAATACTAATATATTGAATATTTTTTTGTGGTTTTAGAAAATACCTAAGCTTAATAATTAAAATGTTGTATAATTCTAATCATTTAGTTTTAAGAATAAACTTGTGGCATGAAACTTGAGTTCTATATATATAGTTGTTTTTAATTTGGTTGAAGCGAAGCCAAAAGTTTATTATTGGAGGGTTTGAATGAAATTTTTTTAACCAGGATTGACGATTGGCTCGAGTCCAATCTGACCCATGGTTAATGGAACCAGGCTCAAGTTAATTAGGCCTCGAGCCAGATGATTATAAGAAACTCGAGCCTCGCTTGAGGCTTGAGTAACGTACAAAAAAAGATGACATCGTTTTAAGCCATCGACATAAAAGGAGATGAAGCAAAATCATGTAGTTTTAAGTTTCTGTTTCTCACAATATAAAATGATGTTATTTTACACTAGGTTTATCTTTCTTATTTCTTCTTCCCCTCCCTCCCAAACTTAATGTTATGAATATCGTACCAGTCTTGATACTAAATTTGATTATGGTATGGTACAATATCGATATTGGTCTATATTGGGTATCAGTTTAAGTACTTTCTGAATTTATAAAATAGTCTCTTAATATATCATACTGTATAATTTATAATTTTACATCAATTCATTCTCCAAAAATCATAATAATAGAAATTTAAAATAAAATTTTATTTATTTTTATTAATACTATTTTCACATATTTCACATGTAAATAATAACCACAATTAATATGAAAAAGATCATATAATCATCATATAAATGTAAAAATAAGAACAATACAAAGTATTTAAAATATTACAATTTCATCATATAATAAATAATAATTGCATCATGATGTCAAATAAAAAGAATAATACACATCTATGATTCTTTAACAATTACAATTTACAACAGGAGTTTGTGCTGAGGAAATAACTAACTAGAGTGAAGCCCCAAATAAAAACATTAAAATTATATTTATATTGCATATATAGAATTTAACATATACATTAAATATAAGTGAAATTAAAAGAAGGGAAGAAATAAATACCTAGAAATTTATGCAATCGAATACCCAGTCAAATCACATTGATCCCAATTCTCATTCGGTACAAAATTCTCATCATTAGGAGAAGTTTCATCATCATCATCATTCAAATTAATTGCCACAAATAACATGTCAATACTTTTCCATCCAATATTATCTTCCAAGTCACTCTTATCTATCAAATCTAACTCTTCAGAAACCCAATTCAGTAAAAGATTAATATGATCAAGAAAATTTAATCTACAGATTTACTTGTTCTATTAAGAGTCATGGTAATTAATAAAATTAAATTGTTAAAAAATTACAAGAAATTATATCCAATTTGATAATGATAATAACATACATTTCTTAAAGCTTTAAATTGTTTCGAACAAAGACCAAGTCATTCAATCTTCTATGCTCCAATTTATTCTTTTTCTTGGAATGGATGAATTCAAATGTGTTCTGATTCCTTTCACACCTTATTGTACCCACAAATTGATTTAGAATTTGGATTGCAAACCATTGCAATTTTTTGAAGCACAACTCCAAAATTGGTCCCACTAAGCACCTGTAGGACAACAAAAGTAGTATTATAAACAAAATAAAATGATAATTAATTTTCAACAAATATCAAAAGTGAAAAAATATATACCTAGATTAAGTTTGTCTCTTTGACGAATAGCAATTGACATCCCAAAATTACCAGAAGAATCCTTAAAAATCTCCACTTGTGAGTTTAAGAGATCTTACATCATCTCATGGACTTCAATTGTTGTAATAGTTAATAGCATTATCCAATTAACTTTAGCTTTCTTTGTAAAAATTTGTCTAAATTAGACATAAGAATTAAAAAAATGCCTTAGTTGCAAACAATAAGGAGTAAAGTTGTCTTTCTCATCTCTCATTGATGACTGCAAGATAAGGTATGCATAAAGAAGGCCTATTTTTCAGATTGACCTTGATTGCTTCTTTTGCCCTCTCCATGGTATTAAAAAAACCATTTTTGCCTTCTCATCACTATTAGCCAGACAAAGTGCCCTCATCAATGGCTTACAAATCAAATGAAAATTTGACATTGAGACCTAAATTCATTATCTTCAGGTATAATTTTAGAAACCTCCAATCCAGCATTAGACCTAGCATCCTGAGATGCAACCTACTTATCACTTGTAAACATTTATATCAACTCTTTCTTTATTAAAATAAAACATTGAAGTGATAAGAAATTAGTTGCAAATCTTACAATAGTTACAAATCATCGATGGCTATAGATGATTAATTATGGTTACAAATTAATTAACAAGAAAGGATTTTACCAATGGTAGGAATTTGTATCGTCCTATTATTACAAGATTTGCAGAAAATTTCTTATCAATTCAGTGTTTTATTATGATGAATAAAAAGTTGAGAAAAATGTTTAAAGGAGAAAAGTAGGTTGCATCTTAACATGCAAGGTATAATATTGAATTGGATGTTTCTAGAATTATGTTTGAAGATAATGAATTGTGGTCCTAAATTGTCATCCAATTTTGTGAGCTTTTGGTGAGGGTACTTTGTTTAGCTGACAACAATGGGTTATTTTTATGATGTTATGAAGAGGACGAAGTAAGAATTCAAGGCCACTATGAAAAATAAGTCTTCTTGTATATACTTTATAGATTTCCCCTGTAATTGTTAATTTGTGACATTTGGTTGCAGGAGGACCCCCTGGTCTTTGAGCATCATATGGCTAAAGAATCGAAGATGATGCAACTGCTAGATGGTGGTGAGTCTTGTCTCGATGGTTGCTATACTATATTGGGGCAATCCTCAATTACTCCTAAAGCTGCTTGCTTGTTTGGGACCCCAATTAGCATATATATGTCTCCTGTCAGTCCCTATCTCATATGTACCATATGCATATTCGACATAGCATCTAAGTTGAAGGCGACCATGGTATCGAATAGCCTCATTATTGATAGCCTCCCAGAAGACTCCCATATTCTTTCCTAATCATGTTATATAGGTCCTAATCCACATCATCCCTCCTTGCTCTAATGCTAAAAAGTTGGACTAAGGCATGCTCCAAGTGTACTAGCATCCTTTCGCTCACACCTCATAGATAGAACACATTTAGGTTGTTAACAACTCCAAAGCTATCCCTTGCTCACTTGGTGTATAATTAGAAGCTTGTGGATGTATTTGAGTGCATGATGTTATAGGGTGAATGCCTTGGGTTTGCTCTTATTGTAGGTATTTTTCTCGCTGATGATGCACTAGAAATGATGGTTGTACATCATACAACAAATCTATCCTAAGTCTTATGTACTCTTGTGTCTTCATAAATTTTCGATCATAAAGGCCCATCATCATAGAGAAGTCGATGTAGCTCATCCTCGTCGTAATGACCCTTTTCCATAAAGAACATGGAGGACACTTAGAGTGTAAGCTGTTAGTACATGGCCTCTATGATCTCAAAGAACCAGACCACACTCTAACATTTTGAAATCTCTTGTCTTTGAACCTCTAAAACTGCTCATCATGGGCCGTAGCAATGAAAAGAAAAATCTCATGTCGCTCTAATAGATATGCTAAAGTCTACCTCATTAGTGGTGAGCGAGCTCTACTTGAGTCTTGAGATGACCCCTATCCTCTCTATCGATTCTTTGATATCTCCTTTGTTTTTTGCTATTGCGCAACTTCAGTTCTTCTCATCATTTTCCCTAAAATCACGAGACTAGATAAAATGCTAGAAAATAATAAATATAAATACAAACAAACTGCTTTTCCCCACACCTAATTTGTATGCTCATTACGTTATGCAATTGTGCAAAATACATAATTAAAAATCAACTTAAACTAATAATATTGAAATTAATAAAAAAATTAGAAAATTAAACTAATAAAAATTATTAATATAATTAAAAGTAACAAACAAAATTAATCTAATCATATAAGTACTAATGCAAATCCTAAAAATAGAAAATTTAACTACACAATTTAAGAATTAAACTTATACTAAAAACAATTAATACCTAATTCAGGCAAAATACTATATTGAAATGAAATTAAACTAGGGAATAATATCTAATTACTAGAAAAAAACAAAATAAACCTAATAAAACAAAATCATCACAATTTATCACATAGTGAGAAATTTTAGCATACTTGACTCAAATTTCATCCAATTTGTATGCAATTCATCAAATCAATTCAATAATTTGTATGGAAAAGAATGAAATTCAACTTGTAATTAAAAATCAATCACAAAGCTTGGTGAAATCACCCTAAGATGCAATAATTGCATAACTTTAGTGATTTGGGGATGAAAAACCCTAAGATTTGCAAGAACACTCAAATTTCTAAGTACAATTAATGTAAAAGGTAAGAAAAACTTACTTGGATGTTGTAAAATCACTCAAAAAATGATGGATTAGGCTAAAGAAGGGAGAGGTGTAATAAGTGGATGGCGGAAGGGGGAGAGAGAAGTGAGAAAGAAGAAGAAAAAGAGGGTTTTTAGTGTGTGTTTTGTACTTACATAGTCAGTTGCATAATCGTGGAACTAACCATATAAGTCACGGTGATGTGTGACTCAGGACATGCACATGCTACTTTTCATTTATTTTCAGTATCACGTACACGGTCATTTTTGTGATAATGTAAATCACTATGCATATTTGATTTTTGACATAGGCATGTGTTATGATAGGTTCTAGAGAAATTGAGATACACGTGTCATGTCCCGGTATCACATCAGGCCCATGACAACCGCCGCATAACTGGGCTAAGGACACTCACGGTATCCTTAATCCAACTATGCAAGGCTAACCGAATATCTATATTTTTTTAACTTGGGTAGCACAACGGCTTTGTTTTTTAAAATCTCGAAGTCTGCAAACATTTTTAAACACACTTCTATGACTTCAATATTTACATCCAACCACAACTTCAGGACTTGAAAGTCCACTCAAAGCAATCTCAATAATAGTATCAAAAGATTCATACGTAAAGTCATTTATAAAACTCAAGGCAATCAAAAATTATCTTACAAAATCATAAAGCATATCTACATAAACACAGTTCATGAGCCACTAGACCATAAAAGTACAAAATATGAAACTACTCACGTGCGGTAATACGTTGAAAATGTCAAAAGATAGTATGATCCACTCAGAGCTTCAAGCTCAGTAAATTAACCTGCATGATTGGAAAGCAAAGGGGGTAAGTACACTAGGTACTCAGTAAGCAGTAAAGATATATATCATAAATAGAATTCGATTCATACCAAGCCGGTGTAGATAACCTATAAAGTGAATATATATCACATAGAAAATACATAGGCCCAGCCTATGACTCAACGTATATAGACCTAGCCTATTAACTCACTCATCCGATGAACATAGGTTTCAGTTCTAGTACAAAAAACATAAAAACATCATATGTATAAATCAAATATCGATAAGAAAACCAATATCAGGATAAGCCAAAACAATCATGTGTGACACCACTAGTTGGCTAAACTAATGTGCACACCCATCGATACTCGGTGTTGGCTCGACTTTCATCCTTGGTGAGTCCGGACTATAGTCAACAAGAGTGTCATAACCTTAGGTGATGACCTCATCGGTGTCCGGATCCTAGATGTGAAATCACCCGCGAGTCCTGTAAAAAGGTATCGATACGACGACTTGACTTTTACGTACTAGCGTCAAGGGTACGACAGTCGCTTAATCAGTTGTGCCTAATACACGATTGACCAATCATTTCCTCACCAATCATAAAAATCATATATAAAAATCAAGTAAAGCATCATATTTTTATTTATCGGTCTAACCGATAAAATGAAACCGTACCATAGCTCTAAGTCAAAAGAGAATAAATACATGCAAAATAATTGACTCAATTATGCTTATGTAAATTTCAAAACATTTTCTCATAAAATAAAAGCCATCTTTTGAAATCCAAACACATAGTTGTTCAAAACAATGCCATTTATTAAATAAATAAGCATATTAGCATCCATTTGAAATTCAATTTCTACCTTACATTGCCTAGGTTCAAAATTCACATACAAGTCTTCATGCTTATCTTAGGATGTTCTTATCCTATTTAAGAAATATGGTTTCCCTAACTCTCCTCAAAAGAAGATATTCACTCCCTTAACTTTAACAATCCTCGATACGTGCTCCTTGATTCATAGCTTCGAGCCTTTATACATAAAAAGGCATACGTTGAAAATGCTACTTAAATATAAATTTCATATTTATACACCATCACATTAGCTTCTCTTTTGAATTTTCTAATGCATTTAATGCCTTTAATCCAAACTTACTCATTTCATAATATAATTAAGCACATCTTTATCCAAGCCTATTAGGCCATTATTCATCAATCTAGCCAACATTTCAAGTTTACTCTAAGTAAACATGGAAGTGTTTTCCAATGTATACCATTATAAATCCTTAGATCCTAAGCCAAGTTCACGTAGGCATTTTATCAAACACCTAGTGTGCATGATTTTCAAGTCACATTTTCAAGACTTTATTATAATAATTCATGCTCCTATCATGTCATATAGTAAACGTTTCCAATCAATAACACATTCCACCACTCCATTCCAACCAATTTCCTTCATTTAAGCTACATTTTATCAATTGTACAACTCATTACATTAATCCACCTCTTCTCCATCATTTCGACCTAAACTTAACCATCACACATCTTCTTCATTCTTCATCATCAATTCACATCATACATGTTCAATTAACAATATAGGATTCATTTAGACCATCATTTTCAAAAGATATTCAAAAATTCACAAACTTTCACCTAAAGGGGACAATTTTAGTTTTGACTGAAAGAACCCTCTCCATGACACATTTCATTCATATAAACCATGTTTCATTGATATTCAAGCATGGAGAACAACATATCTTAACACTAAACTCAAAATCATAATGTAGAGAGAGATGAGACAAAATTTACCTATACTTTCCTTTAGTGATATCTTCAAATCATTTGAGAATTTCTCAAATCTAATGATAGATTTGAGTTCCTTGGCCCAAATTAGCTTAGAACACCTTGATTTGAGGTGAAAAATAAAAAAGAAGGGTGAAATATGGTGATGACCCAAAATAGGTTCCTCTTCTCCTGTCTTCTCCTTTCATTTCCTTTCTTTCAATTAAAACAAAACGTCCTAAGTCTTTAGAAATGTGATGCACGGCCATAAGTGAAAGAAGGGTATAGAATATTGACTCTTATTTGACCATAATGTGGTGAAATTACCTTTTTACCCTTAGGTTATATGAAATTACCATTATACTCTCCAGTTTTTCCTAAATTTGCAGTTAAGCCCAAAATTTAGGAATCTCCAAAACTTTTATTTTTATTTTGGTCCTTCGACTTTTGAAAATAATAACTAAGCCCCTTGATTTTATAAAATTACATATTGGTCCTCCCAAAATTGAAAAATTACGATTAAGTCCTTTGACTTTTATCAATTTGCAATAAAGCCTTTATGTACATCAACTTTTCCAATTAAGCTTTCTATGTATCCAGTAAATTTACAAATCTTGTCTAATCACCTATAAGGCATTAGAACACATTTAACTTAACCACCATGGTCATATCCATCCAATGGACTCGATTTTTCGCACTTAAAAGCTTATTTGTCGGAAATCTCCAAGATTTCACATACTGATGAACTTTAAGTTCATATAAGGGCATATAACATTATAAATCATTGGCATACGTACCAAAAGGATTCAAATTCATCTTTAAACTCATATACATCTATGTATATATCAATATACAGTAGTATCTCCAAATACAAAACAATCACTAAAGGGCTCAGAAAGTCCGGTGTTACAACATGAGCATATCTTACGCTCGTGTAACTAATTGTAAATGTGCGTGAAAGTTTTCAAAAGCTCTAAGACTGTACACAGTCATGTTAAAACATGCTGAAATCAAATTTGTGTATACACGGGCATGTAAATTGGTATGCACATGATCATGTATACCTAAACATTCCTTAAAACTTAATTTTTTTTTGTTTGAAGTCATAAAAGTTAGCAACACATATCAAAAACACAAAAATAGATAGAATCAAATGAAGATGCTCCATAACTTAACATGAAACACATCAAAAAATAATGGAATCCTATACTAAAGCTAAAAAATAAATAAAATAACGTAATCAAATCAAATAAAACTATCTTAATTCTTGGGTTACCTCCCGAGTATCGCTTGTTAAACATCTTTAGCTCGACATACCTATTATGATCTAGGGTGACTTGGTTAAATTAATATCCTCTTTAATACCATCAAGATTACCTCTAAGATATAATTTTAGCCATTAATTTTGAAGTTACCTTCGTGCGAATGACTTACCTCAATTATGCCATAAGAAAATATTTTCTCCATAATAACTGATCATCTTGATTTATGCTTATCTAGGAATAATCTTGCACGAGAATTGTATAAAAGAACTAAATCTCCCTCTTTAAATTGCTTGGGATGCTTGATCCCTTGGTCATTATATTTCTTATTCCTCTCCTTATACATTTTGGAGTTCTCTAGGCTATCAATTGTCATTCTTCTAATTCATTAACTTGCAACTTCCTCGTCTTACCTCTAGTTGAAGATCAAAATTCATAAGCTTAATGACCCAATATGCCATATGTTCTAATTCCACATGTAAATGACATGCTTTCCTATATATAAGGATTTAAGGTGTAGTGACAATCAATGTTTTATGTGCCCTTCTATAAGCCCATAAAGCATCATCTAACTTAACCAGTCTCCCCTTTAGTCCTTTACAGTCTTTTCCAAAATTCATTTTAAATCCCTATTAGCTAGATCAACTTGGCCATTAGTTTGAGGGTGATATGGGGTGGCAATTCTATGAGTGATTCCATACTTTTTAAGTGTCTGTTTGGATGAGCTTATATCAGTAGAGCTTTTGTCAGTAGAGCTTTTTTTAGAATAGCTTTTCTAAGAAGTCAGTTGACTGTTTGACTGTCAATTAAAAAACAACATTTTTGAAAAAGCTTCATATAGTAGACTGTTTGGCAATATAAAAATAAAAAGCACTTTTATTAATTTGAACTATATTTTATTTTGTAATAAAATTATTTATGCATATAAAAATTATTTAAAGTATATTAAACAATATGTAAAGCACAATATATTAATTATTATATTTTAAAACTATATAAAACATAAATGAAAAAATATATAACTGAATCTTATATATGGACTATAACATAATTAAAACTAATATAAAAAATAAATATTAAAGCATATAAAAAAGCCTAATAATATTATATAAATCCCAAAATAAATGTGAAGATGAGTTTGTGGATATTGTGAAAATTATGTGTAAAACATAAGGACAAAAGGGACTAAAAAATAGGCTCATTAATTTATCAATCTACTTGAAAAAGTACTTTTTTTAGAAGCTCCAAATTCGAGCTTCTTAAAAAACTGTATTTTGGCTGCCAAAAAAGCTATATCTACTAAAAAAATGCATTTTTATTTTACAGCCAAACACTCATTAAGTACCTTTTAGAATTGTGCATTGCAAAAAAGTGTGCCCCTATCACTAATAATTGCTCTAGGTATGCCAAAACTAGAAAATAAGTCTACAGGAATCTTACAACAGCCTTAACATCATTTATGGGTAAAGCTTGAGCTTCCACCCATTTTGAAACATGGACAATAACTAGTAGGACATATCCATTACCAAGTAAAGCTAAAAATTGACATATAAAATCAATGCCTAAAATATCAAATACTCCATACACAAGAATGAATCTTGAGGCATCTCATCTCAGCAAAAGGTATTACATGATTATTGGCATCTATCGCGTAAAGCTACATACCTTTGGGCCTATTGGAAAAATGAAAACTGATAAAAAACTAACTCAAAAATCTTTTGAGTTGTTTTATTGGCACTATAGTGCCCTCTGGTAGGTCCAACATGGCAATGTCCTAGGATCTTCCACCCCTTAAGGTGAGATACACATCTTATCACTATTTGGTTTAAACAGATACAAAAATTATGGATCTTCCTAAAAATAGTCCTTCAAATTAGTAAAGAAATTCTTCTTTTGGTGATATGAAAGACCTTCCGGTAAAATCTTAGTCATAAAATAGTTTGTAATATCTACAAACCAAGGGATCTAAAACTCAATTAACATCTTCGAATTATAAGGGCACTCTTCTGGGAATGAATCATCAATGTATTCTTCATATAACTTCCCCAATTTGGGTTTTCAAGGTGAGCTAGATGGTCTACTGCTAGGTGTTTTTGTCTCTTTTATTATCCTTAATTTCTAAATCAAATCCCTGCAGTAACAAAATCCATCTAATTAATCTAATATTAGCATCTGGGTTATATAGCAAGTGCCTCAATACGTAGTGATCAGTATAAACCACAATTTTGGACAAGATTAAATGAGGTCTAAATATATAGAACACAAAACTACTACTAAGAATTCTTTCTCTACTATAGTATAATTCTCATGCACATCCTTCAAAGTCTTGGTAATGTAGTAAATTGGTTAAGAATGCTTGTCCATTCATTTTTCAAGTACTACACTTATTGTAAAATCACTTCCATCTCACATTAGTTTAAAAGGTAAATTCCAATTTGATAATAGGATTAAAGACCTTAGGAACCAAGCAGAGAAAAGTTTGTTAATTTCCTTTAATAAGATAACTTTGGACAAGAATTCATGGAATGCATCTTTAACTACTTAACAAATCACTTCTTAAGATTTATGTATTAACTATTTCCTTATCTTTAAGGCTATATTTGGTTGGCTGGTTATTATTGGAACGGAATTCAATTTAATATTATTCATTATTTGGGAGGAGGGTTTATAATGGAGTGGAAAGGAATATGACGGATGGGGAGGTTTTCACATTACATCCTATTCTATCCTAAACAGTAAAAATAAGTTACCTCTAATTTGAGGGGTTTAGGATGCAGTGCAAAATGATAAACAACATTTCCCTATATTACATTATGAACCCTTCTTCCAAATAACATTTTTACTATATTACATTATGAACCCTTTCATCTCTCACAATCAACAAATTTCTAATATTACATTCATTTGTATTCCATTCCATTAAAAATCTTACGTCTAACCAAACATTGCCTAACAAGTTTGATCAAATTTACTGTCATCTCTTTAGAGATTATTTTGGTGATAAAATTACTTAAGAAGGAGACCGAGGACCCAAAAGGATTAGCAGATCTTTGAAGTATGAAAAAGAACTTAACAACTTCCTGGAGTATTAATTATTGATCCTACAACATTGTACCTCACTAAATAATATGGAAAAAATCTTGTTTTTGTTCCTTCTAACCAAAATAGTATTGAAGAAAAATTTAGTGCATTTATCACTTCATTTATCCAACTAATCCTAGCACTCCACTTGATCAAGAATGAAAGATTATGCATAGCTTATAGATAGTTAGCTAGAAGAGATTTCTCTTTTGTCAAAAGAGTATCATCAATTGGATTAATAATTAATAGGATTTGAACTTTTGTTAACTCCATCTTATCAATATCTAAAACGTCCTTAATATTGGATTCTTTTGAGCCATTTAGCAATTTAAGCACTTCCTTAATAAATTCGAGCTTTTGCATACATCAAAACTATTTAGAACTTGATGCAATTTTCTCAATCCCCTTCTTGCAAGCTTTTATAAAACCACTTCAATGAGCCAAAAAAAAATTGAACCTAAAAGGGAAATGTCTATCTATTTTAATGAGAAAGCCAGAAAACATTATACAAGTATGATATGAGAACAATGGATCCATGAACTTAACTTTGCTCTTAGGGAAATTTGTAAGCCAACTGCAGTTAACTAGCACCTTATCTAATTTTTTCCTTATGAACCAATATAATCCTTACTTATTACTCCAAGTTTAGTAGTACCCTTTAGAGTTTAAGTTTGTAACCCCTAAGTAATCAACACATTCCTTAAAATATTCAGAGAAATTTCAAAAAAAATAATTACCTTGAGCTTTAGTTCTATATAATGTAGAATTACATACCCCACATAATAACCAAGGGCCTTTACAACAACTCCCCATATTTATGAGATTACTCCATAACTCATTTCCTTGGAAAGAAAAATTACTTGCATATACCATATAATAAGTGATCATTACTTTTTCCAAAATAAAGGATAACTTCAGATGTATTACATGATCAGTAGCTCCCAAGATATCAACCTTCATTATATCTAAGATGTAGTAGATTATTATTCTTCCCAGTATATGATAAGAGTGATTTGTTACTATACTCCATTAAAGTCCCAAAACATCTAACATTTTTAAGTTCTCCACCTTTATTTTTTTTTCTAAAAGTCCCAACAAAAGAGGCTTTTCTTTAAAGACAAAATTCCTCGCAAATAGTTTTTTAAGGGCAATTTAATACTCTTAACATTCCACACTAAAATGGACATCATTTATGTTTACCTTTGGAGCTAGAGCCCTCACTTCTTTTTTACCTCCTTCTTTTAATAATTGTTTTGAACTATTCCTTTCCACCCTTTAGTTCAGATAAGCTTATAATCCCATCTTCTTTTTTATGTACCATCATTTGTTATTGGTGGAGTTGCAATATCTACTTCCTTATCATCTGCAAAAGTAGTTGAGTTTAATCCATCATTAGAAATAGTAATATACCCCCTATGATAAGATCTAAATTCTCAGTTGTTGTATTTGAATTGATATCTATATTAACCAAACTTATTTCTTATTCTTTCTTCTTATCAAGATTGACCATGTCATCGAATCCCATTAGCTCATTGTAATCACCTTTATTGAATTTTCTACCTGTTGGTTTCCATACTTTTCCTTGAACTTAGAGGGGAGGTTTCCAATGATAAGATATTGCTACACTATCTTCAAAGAGCCCATTATTAGGCCATAGTCTCATTATAGGAATTTCATCAGGCAGTACCTTAGATAATTCGATGCTCACACAAATATGAGCACAACCAACTCTCCTTTTTTTTAACTATGTTTTCATCCAAACAAAGTGCTTTTCCAATAAATATAACTAATGAACTCATTTCCTAAGTAGTCCAATACTTAGGGAACATTGTGAAAGTTACTCCATAAAGGAATGCTTTGAAGTTTCACATCCTCAAGCTTCAAACTAGGATGCCAACGTTAGAGAAATAGAGGTTGCTAGGCCACATGCCATGGACCCTCCTGTAGAATTTTATGAGCAATTGAGCTAAAGGAGACGGGAAACAAGGTAATAAGGTTATCTTTAGATAAAAGATCTTCAACCAATCCTTTATTTTTCAAGAATCTATTGCCCATTTTTGGTTAACTAGAAAGGGGGTTATGGTCGAAGAAAAATCCCACCAAGTTTGAGTCCTAGCTATGAGCACCCTCCTTCAAGATTTTAATAGTAAGCCATACAATCAGCTTATCATTTTGCTCCTTGGGAGGGTTGAAATAAAGAGTTGAAATATGTTAGTCCCTTACAACTTGCTTCTAACTTTTCCTTATGGGTGATATGACCTGTTAGCATTGTAGGACAGGAATGGAGGATGAGGAGGGAGCTGCTATACAAGAGGGATACTTGGTAGGGGTGAAGGTGGAAGGCAAAGTTGGAAATTTACCTATTTCTAAATTATTGTCTAGCTGCATGTAAGTAGGACAAATGGAGCAGTGAAGATGTTAATGGTAAATAACAATTTTTCTGATAGGGGTTGGGAATAGGGTTGACTAAAAACATAGAGGAATAATGGTAGGAAGTAAAAGCTCCAGATGAATAGACAAAATTATCCTTAAGACGGAGTCTAAAACTAGCAATAGCAAGGACTATGTTTGAACACAAAGATGAAGAAAATCAAAATAAGAAAAAGAGAAAGAGAGGAAACGGTAACCAAAGAAAGCTTGAAGATGAAGAAGGTGAGGAGAACAAATTATTCAGCAAGAAAGATAGGAAAAAACTAGAGAGCCCATGGATGGATAAGTAGAAAACAGAAGGATTTTGTAAGAGAGAGAAGCTCATTGCATGAGAGAGAAGCCATCCAAGCTCTTTCAACATAATTGTGTTGTTGGGATACACTTTGGAGCATAAAGAGCTACACCTTATGTATGAATTCATGCATAAAAGAAATTTAAAAATTCATCTTTTCAAAATAAATTGTACTATGGAAACCTTAACTTGATACAATAGTTTTAAAATCGTCTCTAAAATAGTTTGGATTTTGACTTTTCTTTGTATTTTTTAGAAGTAGATTATTACTGAGATTTTGAATTATAATGCCAAGATATTAGATTCCAACTTTTACTTTCAATTTTGTGGATAAAATTGTTATAAGAATAAGGATTAATATATGTAAAAAAAGAATATAAAATAATTTTAGTACATATTTAAATTTAATTAGTTATTAGATTGATATAAGAAATTGTACTAAGGACTTTAAAAATTATGGATTAATAAAGACTCTATTTTTATTTCTTTACTTTATCACTTTTTTGTTACGTTCTTTCTAATTTTTGCTTTTTTCTAATTATACTTTCCTCTTATATTGTTTCCTTAAAACTCATTTTGATAGTAAAGGGGGTGCTTGGTTTACAGAGGTCATTGGGAATATGAATGAATATAGTGAGCAATGAGAATGAATATAATCATTATAATTATATTGGTTAGTTAAGATGAAGGAATGATTACCATTATCATTGATGGTGATTGGTTTGTTAAAAATGTTGATAAATAAAATTTTGTTTTATATCAAATTCTAAATATATTTTAAACGGTTATTTTTAATTTATGCACCCTAATTATAATGATAGAATGTTTAAAATTAAGTATATTGCAGTTTTTCCTTTCCAATAGCTCTTTAAGAAAAAATACTCTAGTATTTTCTTGCATCAACATATCATTAATTACATAATATCCTCAAAATATAGTTTAATCATCCAAAATATTTTGTAATTCATCGACACAATCATAATATTCACCATTTCTTTACTATAGTAAAATCAAGTAACATAGTTTAATACAATTTATATTCCTCTGATACTACAAATGATGTTATATTTTAAATAATTAATAAATAATATTTTAATTAATTACATTATAATTAACTAATTAATTATATTTTAATTAATTAATTACATTTTAATTAATACATCTTAATTATATTTTAATCAATTAGATTTTAATTAATTAATTATATTTAAATTAGACTTTAATTAATCATTTAATTAATTATATTTTATTTAATTAATTAGATTTTAATTATACTTTAATTAATTAATTATATTTTGATTAATTAATTAGATTTTATCTTGATTAATTATAAAATTAATTTAATTAATTATATTTTATATTTTAATTAATTATATTTAAGTAAAAATATTAATGTTTGATTAAATTAATTATATTTAATTAAAAAATAAAAATATTAGTGTTGGTAGGAATCAAACCCATTTCTCTCACACATGAAAGGTATGGATTATTACCTAAAACTAGGGATGGCAATTGTACCCGAATCCGATGGGTACCCGATAAAATTACCCGAACGGGGGTGTATATGGGGAGCCAATTTTTACCCGTGGGTCGGGTATGGGGGGTTAACAAAAATACCCGCCGGGTATCGGGGCGGGTACGGGGATACCACCCCCCATACCCGTTTACCTGTTATATATTAATTACAAGTTTGCCATTATATATATATACATAAAACCCACCCAAATCCCTAATAACTAATCCCTAATATTTCAGTTCTTCGGTTCTTCCTCAATCTGCAGTGTCACCGCCATCTTCTCCACGCCAATGAGAGATGAGGAACGGATGTTAGAGATAAAGTGTTAAGATAGAGAGGGAAGGTTGCATCCAAACATGAGATAAATAACGGACATAAACGGGCTACAGGTGCTCCACTACTGCTCCTCCTCGTAGTCCTCTTCTCTCAATGATTAATGGTTGCCTTGTTTGTTTTTGGGTTTTCTTTGTTTACCCCTTTAGATTGCCCATTTTTGTGATGCTTCTGGGAGTAAATGCTAGTGGGTATTTGATTTTTTTTCTCATTTTGTTTAAGAGACTGATAGTGGATGGTTTGTGTACTGATGATAGAGAATAGCGGCTCTTGGTTCTTCATTTCTATGTTTAAGAACTGATCAAAAGAAAGACTCTGCTTTAATTTGCTACTTCATTACAAGTTAAAAGTCCCATTTGTAAAGCATTTATTTAACACCATCAGTCAGAAAGCACTGAGATCTAGTTGCTGTCACTGAGAAAGTTTCCGAATTTTTCAGACCTTTTCATCATTATTATGAGATTTATCTTTAGCCAAGTTCGCAAAGAGAGATTTGAAGGATAAGCTTCGACCCAGATGAGCAATCTTTGGAGTTCCTCTGTTTCTAGCATTTTTGGGGTGAAATTGTAGCTTTTTCTCGTGAGCTCTTTCCAGGAAGTGAAAAGAGGAGCTTTTGATGTTACGTTTCAAAAGGTAAGACTTTGGTTGCTATTACCAGACGAGTTTATTATTGCTCTCACCGCTTTTCCTTTTTTGTCGGTTAGACTTTGGCTGGATTGCTAGCTATTGTACAAAAAGAAAAGGTTCTAATTTTTACTTTAAATTTGGGCATAGTGAACAACATAATATTATGAATGCTTTCAAATTTCTATATAAAATGAAGGAGAAGATCCTGCCGCCCTAATGCTAACGGTGTATACGATTAATAAGGATTTAACACTATAAGGTTAAAAAAAAGAGGCGGGTAAACGGGTATCCGATGGGGGTCAAAC
>JANZLD010000003.1:37474592-37494398 GCA_026413575.1 Erythroxylum carthagenense | reverse complement strand
TCTTTCATACAACTAGGATTATCTTTTTTGGGAATCAAAACAATCATAGCATCATTGAGATTAGCCGGTAATTCCTTATGCTCCATCTAATTGCAGCAGCTGTTGAAAACATCCACTTCCAAAATATGCCAACATTTCTGAAAAAATGCCGAGTTCAACCCGTCTGGCCCAGGTGCCTTATCCGGATGCATATCAAACATCGCTTTCTTGACTTCCTCCATCTGTAAGGGTGCCATCAAACATTCATTATCTTCCTGAGTAACCACCGAAGCTATATAATCAAAATGCTGGAAATTGGAGTTGTCTGAAGCTGAAAACAATTCGACGAAATAATCAACAATAAATTTACTCATACCCTCGTGGTCTGAAACTTTCTGGTCTTGATCATTAGTCAAAGCCGTAATAAGATTCACTCTCTTCCTCTTAGAAGCTTGCGCATGGAAATACTTGGAATTTGCCTCCCCATATTGCATCGAAAAGATCTTCGATCTTTGTTTCCAATATATCTCCTCTTATGCCAAAAGTTTATTAAGCTCAGTTTTTTGTGCCCCCAGCAACGCATACTGATTCTGGCTACGTGCCCAATTAATATGTCTCTTGAGAAGCTGAATTTGTTCAAAAAAAATTACTCCCCAGTTGCCTATGCCAATCAAGTAAACTTTTACCGCATTTCTCTAGTCTGTGAATAATGTTCAAATGAACATTGCCCCTCCAAAACTCTGCTACAAACGGCAAAAAGCTATCTTCCACTAACCAAGTATTCTCAAACTTAAACCTTCTAGTCCTCCTGATTGGGAATTGACGTTCAGCCACCAGCTTTATCGGATTATGATCTGAAGTAGCACTCACCAGATTATGCAATTGGTGAAAAGGAAATATCACCATCCATTCATCATTAACAAAAGCATGATCAAGTCTCTCTAAAATGGGCGAATTTAAATCTCTGTTTCGTGCCCAAGTGTACCTAAAACCAAGCAAAGGAATTTCAATGAGGTTACAGTCCGAGATACATTGTCGAAAACTCTCCATTAGTGACCGAGGATACTCCCCACCTCCTAGTTTATCATTAATGGATAAGAGATTATTAAAATCGCCGAAACAGACCCAAGGCAAGCTATGAAGATGAGAAAGGGAACGAAGAAGCTCCCAACTAGCTCGCTTTCTGTTTGATTCCGGGAAACCATAGAAACTAGTAAGACGCCAACAAGAAGTGTTCAAATTATCAATAATGAGATCAATATAATTATTAGAAAAACCCATAACAGTAGCCGAAATATTATGCATCCAAAATATAGCAAGACCTCCACTGCGGCCAACCAGATCAACACAAAAACAACAATCATACTTTAATAAAACTTTTATTTCATCAACCTTAACAGAATTCGCAAGAGTTTCACTTAAAAAAAACACTGGGCTTATTGAACCTAACTAGGTCCTTCAATACTCGAACTGTCTTATGGTTGCCCAAGCCACGATAGTTCCATGCTAAATAATTCATAACTCCCAGCGGGTCTGCTGATCCATACTGCAAAAGCAAAGACAATGAAAAATGAAAACAACCAAACCTTACGCAAAAACCTTACCTTGCACAACGACGACAAGACCGAAAACTTGCACTCTTATGAGAGAAAGAAGAGGCAAGACTATATCAATAGTTAACATATTTTGTATCTACTGTAGCTATAAAATCTCCTCCCAAGATTCTTTATTTTATAAGAGGTCTTTAATGGAACTATTGACTCAAAATCAGAAAAAAGTTACACATTTTCAAGAATATTAAAGAGGTGATTTTACTGTTTTCCATTTAATTAACCATTCATCTATGAGCTTGTATATATTGGTCCACATTAAACTTAAATAATATTAAAAATCAAATTCAAATGGTATAATATAAAATTTTTGATTTAATCTATCGTATAACATAAAATAGAATAACATTAAAAAATGATTAAAAGCTTACTGCCAATTGTCTAATAGTAGATGTTTGTTGTTATTTGACCCATAGCTACCAACAAGAGTTATGGACCATAAATGTACCCATATTCTACTCATATCTTCTCAAGATTAGGAGCTTACTTACGACAAATTTACAATAAATCAACTTCAAAAATCAATTATGGCTCTTCTACTAATAAATTTTCACAATAATAAAGGTCTTATCTTAAAGAATCTAGCTTTAAAACTCTTATTTAAAGATCTTCCTAATAAACCATGATGTTGTGCAACAAATTGTCTATGTAGTTCTAATATTAAAGATGGGTGAAAGGAAGACAATGTTTTGCTTGTAAGGGCCTTCAAGAGGTTGTGTAATGTTGTTTAGTAATTCAACATGGCAAAGTAACCAAGCAAGTATCTAGCTCGTTGACTTTGGATGAGGCAAAGTTGTTTTGGTGATCTATTGTTAGGGTTTTTAACATCTAATTAATGGTAGAGTTGTTAGTGACGATATGTTATAATTTAAGCTTGTCCATATAAAATTTTAAACAATAGGAAGTAAGTTGGAAAAAAATGCAAATCACATGACAAATTGAGTGTAATTAGTTCTTAAAATTAACCGAGTATGACTACATATTAAGTGAAATTAAATGAATAATTGTACTAACATTGTATAATGATAGCAGTCTTGAGAATTTGAAAAGAATAGTATCAATATAAATCCTCTTCAACTTGTTTACTGTTATATAATGCACGCCTCACACTATAATTTGATACAAAAATAATTGTTTGTTGCATGAAATTTGCATATAAATGGATGTAGAGATAAAAATATGGTGCTTGAAGTTTGCATGAAAAAATATATGAGGATAATCATTTGCGGTAAAATCCAATATCAAACTAATGTAGTTATAATAACATGTTAGAATTTTTCATCAGTCTCCATTTTAGAGGAGAGATGTGGTCATGTATAAAATGAATCATATCTTCTTCACCCAAAATCTTAAAAATTAAGTTGTAAATTAACTATTATTTATAAACAGCAATTGACTTTGATTCATAGTCGATATATGGATTTAACAACTCTAATGTACCCTCTCATGCCCAAAAATATATATTTAATTTATTAAATTTGTAGAAATAAATATCTAGAACATCCATGAGAATGTCCAATACTAAAGTTAGAGCAACTCTATACCATTCCTTTTTCCTCTAAATAGAGATTAATGAAAAATTAACATGATATCATAACTAATTTGATTTTGGATTTTCTAACTTATAAACTTCACACAATATATGTTCATTTCAGTATCTCAAGAAATTGTGAAATTTTTATGTGATCAAATACAAAAGATTTAGATGCTTTATATAGAAAATGAGAATACAACATAATTCAAAAGAAGATTTATATATATAGGAAATGAGAATATAACATAATTCAAAACAAGATTTATATATATAGAAAATGAGAATATAACATATTTCAAAAGAAGATTTATATACATAAATCACTCATCTTCTTGAAAATAAGGATTAAAAAATAATATTATATATGACCCACTCATCCTTGAATGAAGTTAACAATTTTTTTAATCACTACTCCTTTTCAAAATGAAGATTGAAAAAAAAAAGGCATAGTAATATATATGACCACTCATCATCCTCCTAAATACAGAAATGTAAGAAAAAATTTGACACTTTCGTCTTGGAGCTTTGCACAATAAAATTGTGTGCTGTCTAAGATGTACCAAGAACGACCTTAGAAAACTTTCAGGGTTGATTTAGCTTTAAAAACAATTCAATTGACTTGAACAGAGCGCATCTTCTTTACATTTGAAGATGGGACCGTCGACTACTAGGGCACCTGCCTCCCTTCTACTCCTCCGTACCACTGCAGCTGCCACTCCTCGGCTGCGCCGCCACAATTTCTCCATTTTCGGTCCTTCACCCTCCCTGCTCAGAACTAGGAGCCCTACCCTAGTCCGTCTCTCCGCTTCTCCCGCTGATTCTCGCCCTCATTTCTCCTGGTTCTCTCCCGACCAAACTGCTCCGCCCGCATATGACTGCAACGGCTGGGCTTTTGTCGAACCCCCTCAACCTATCGAGAAAAAGAAAATTGAAGGCTTTCCCACCGTCTTTGCTGTAATTGGTACATGTGCCGCTGCTTTTGTTGCTACCATTGCATTCTTTTTGCTCTCTAGTAAGGGTAAATTCTCTTCATTTCTACCAACTCATTATTTTATATGAATTTCTTTGTTTGTTGTTTGGTTCTGTGCTTAATCGGGCTTTGATTTTTTTGGTGTTGTGATTAAACAGGAATTAAATGGCAGTTGCACACTCCTCACACTTTACGTGGAGTGACATTTCAAGGTGAAAGTGAAACTAAAGATGACAAAACATGTAAGGACTCGGATTTTGGTGAAAATTTGGGGGTGTCTCAATCTCAGGCCGTTAAAAATTTTGCACCTGATGTTTCTGCCAAAGCTCCAACTTCTGGTACTTTTTCCATGAGATTCTAGTATTTCCTTCATTTTGACATTGAAATCTGGATTTTGGAATCTTTCACATTCATGATGGCCAATCTGTTGTAAAAATGTTGTTAAATTTTCTTTTTGAACATATGATTGGCGAAAGTGAAATAGAGACTAACGTATAAGATTATAGGTTTTTGTTGTTCAATGTTATTACAATATATCAATCTTGACAGAAGCAAGAGTGTCTTGAATTTTGTGATTGGTTCCGATGTGAAATTTTACTGTCTTATTTCTTGCTGAAATAATTAGTTTTGTTTGTCGTTTACACCAGTATATAAGGAGAAGCATCAATTTGTTAAAATCTCTACCTCTGTGGATTCTGCTCAATTGGAGGCTTTATCTAGTTTGAAGAAATTAAAGGTTTGTTTAAGAAAGTTTTCATTCAAGTTTAGAGACTTCTATATTACTAAAAACTTTATACATAGGTATTAGATTAACCTGTCATATCTGTAAAAAGTTAATGGTTTTCCCCATAGTCTTCAATTGCTCATGATCCTTTAGTTAACCTAAATGTCCATTCTTATTAGAATGTAAACTTAACATCATTTTGACCTGGGGAATAAATCCAAAATTTATTAAACTTAGAATGTTTTTAAGATCACAACTGAATCCAAAATGACTATAGTAGTTAAAAACAACAAGGCTGCTTTTTTACTTGAATTTCTGTACCAGCATCGAGAGCCTGTATGAGAAATCAGTAACAAAAATCTAATTCTTATATTACCAAACCAGTAACAAGTGGTATAAACCCAAGTTCTTTGCTTCTTCTTCTTCTTTTTTTTTTTTCCAAATCGTAGTTAACATTTGAGACCAATGATCAGTGGATTTATTGTAAACTGATATGGAAGGGCCTTTAATTTGGTTCTAAGCATCTATTATGTATTAATGTATACAGATTATTGAAGATGTGATAAAGGCTGATGAATTGTGCTCCAGAAGAGAATATGCGAGGTGGTTAATCCGCCTCAATTCATTGCTGGAAAGGTGGTAACTTCATTTGGAATATTAAAAAGCTAGGAAGAATTCTGTCAACCCTTACTTAGCTGCTTATTAATTTTGCACAGGAACCCAAAACATAGAATTGTTCCATCTATATCACTCTCCGGTTCTGTGGTTGCTGCTTTTGACGATATAAGTGCTGAAGATTCAGATTTTCAATATGTTCAATGTAATTCATGATCTTGCTTGTTGCTCCTGTACTTTGGATATGGCTTCGTAATGTCTTACCAAAATATTTGACTGGGTTTGCATATTAGCCTTGGCAGAGGCTGGCATCATACCTAGCAAGCTATCAGGGGCAAGTTCCAGTTCTGACAGTACAAAACTGGAGAAAAGGTTCCTTTTTTATCCTGATAAGTAAGCGTTTTCTTTACTCAGTAGATTCTTTTTAGCAATTCATGCTCCATTCTTTTCTTTTTCTTTTTGTTTTTGAAAAGAGACTGAAGTGCATCTCTGGTTCGGCAGGTTTATTTCTCGGCAGGATCTGATCGACTGGAAAGCTCAGTTAGAATATGAAGTACCGTCAGGAATAATAGAACAGGTAAAAGTTACTTCTTATGTTTTTTGTTTATATATTCGTAGAATTATTAAATACACTAAATTAATATAATTTTTCATTTGCCTATCATAGCACTAAAAACCTGACTTGATTGCAGTCCAGATGTCAGGAACAAAAGCAGGTTATATGGATGTGGGTAAGATGAGTTCAGATGCATCCCCGGAACTTCTCTTTGACATGACATCTCAGGACAGAAGTATAATCAGAAAAGTATTTGGTATCTTTTCCTCTTCATTTTCTTTAGCAATGCAAGCTTTAGCTCATTCTTTGCAGTAGTAGATTTTTAAGATTCTAAAGAATTAATAAAGGAATAAATTTTCTATTTATATACTTCAGGACAGACAAGACGGTTTCAGCCGAATAAACCTGTGACAAAAGCTCAAGTAGCAGTGGCATTGACAAGTGGCAGGATGACAGCTGCAATTTTTGATGAAATATTGAGACAGGAAGCTGAGAATACTTTAAGGGAATCTGCAATGGAAGAAATTAGGTTTGAGTTACTTAACAGAGGAGATATACAAAGGTACTGGGACGGGAAAAAGGATGAAGAAAGAAGACGTGGTTTGCATGTGGAGGAAATTTACACCAAAACTCTACATGAATTGGAGCAAGACAAAATTCTTCAAATAAAAACTTCTGCTGATTGCACCAAAGAGAAAGCTGCTATGGAATGTCAGAGGCAACTGCTTTCAAGTTTGAAGGAAGAGGTTGTTGAGTTGTCAGCAAAACTTGCATCTGAGAGGGCTGCCTATGTAGTCGAACAGGGTAGTGTAAATGAATTGTTTGGTGACTTGCAGACCAAGCAGGAACGAATGCTTGATACAAAATCTATACTTGAAGCTGAAATTGAAGCTCTTCGAATTCTTAGGTAAACATCATTGTCCTCTCATTTTGTCATTTATCCATTTGTTACTCATCAGCAGAATTCCACGATGGTAGAACATGTGGTGACTGGATAATTTTATCAGCAACTCCACATAGGATTAAGAGCTGATTTAGCATTTGCTCCCCCCTTAAACATAGTGCTTCATCTGAAAGAATACACGAACCTGATGTATCAGCCTAAATATGCTGTTACCTAATTTCGTACATGAAAGTGTGAATAAACTTTAGAGCTAACTGGGTTATTTCCTACAATGAATGGAGAATGGTTTTTGTTTGGAAATAGTGTGAAATCTTAATTCAGACAGTCATTGATGTGAAAGGGATATAATATAGTAACAGTTATGATCATGTTTTCAATTAAATTTCTTATAAATGGAAGCACTGAACGCAGATCTTGGGTAGAGGATGATGCAAGGAAAAGCCAAGCACGTGCTAAGGTTCTTGAGGAGGTAGGACGAAGATGGAAGTGGGAAAACCCGGTCTGAAAGTAATTTACTAGTTGCCGAAGCACAGAGTTACAGAGCTAATTACATGAGATTCGGCATTCACATTTTCTAGTGAAGTATCACGAAAATCCCTGGTTCTAGTGGGGTGATCGAGCCTGTCGTCATTTGTTGTAGCATATCGTATCGCATATACACTGTTCTTTTATTCAAGTTATATTTGGTAATTTCTTGGTAATTGTTGGGGCTGTTGATAGTTTACATTACAGGTTGCTGACTTGACCTTTGTGGATGTTAAAATCTAGATGGAATCATTTATGGTGATGGTTTCCACTCAACGTATAGATTTTCTCTTTTGCTATCCGAATCTTTACTTTAGGCTGCCTAGTTCTGTTAGGGAGACTTTTTTGAGTTAAAAAATACTTCGGAAAGATGAGCTCCGTAGTGGGGAGAGCATAATGATTGCCAATTGAACGATATGCAATGTCTTTGGGCGGTGAACCGATCATATTCGTGACCAAAATGCTGCAAATGCGAAAGGCTTATATTCGTCAGTTCCCACGCCAGTCCCAGTGCTTGATTGAAATTGTTAGCTGTGGTTGACAAACCAATAGCACTAGTTAACGTCTGCTTTAAGTTGGGACAAACCTGGGATGGAAATATTCTTTTCCCACTTCTTCTACAAGCGTCAACATTCATTCATTCTCTATGTGTGTGTATATATATATAATCTAACTCAAAAACCATTCAAACACTGGATTAAACCATTTGCCGCCCAAGTCCCATCAACTTCTAAATTCTAATCCTTTCACGACTTCGTGCGTCCCTTCTCGGAGAAGTCGATAAATGGGTTGTTTTTTCTTCAAGTCTGGAAGGAGCCCTTTCTCTTCAATTATTCGCCACTCAGGTAGTCACTCACTTCAACATGCTTGTTTGCGCAAATTCAGCTTTGGATTGTTCATACTAATTTTATTTGTTAGCCAAGTCCTGCTAAAGAATCTCCAGAGATTGAAACATTGGTGGGGAGAGAATAGGATTCACATCCAACGCTCTCAACTCACTTTCCGCACCGTGTGGGGCGGCGGAGTGCCCACTTACCAATTCTGAGAATTATGGATATGGCATCTAGCGTTTCTTAATCTGTTTTTCAATTTTTGTCTTGTGTTTATTGATTCTTAATCTATGTAAAACCAAAACATGGGTTCGATTTTTGGTTTTCGTTGCAATAGAGTTTTGTCTTCTTTGACTTGAAGGTCCAATACATTATACATTGTTAGAGCTTCAAGCCAGGTTGGCATGTGTGGCCCCTCCTATTAGGATAGTTCCTTTTCACAAATTCCCATCATTTCTCTTTTTAGATAAGAATTTCCCTGTTCTTTTTGGTTTATTGTTTGTGTGTAGTCAAATCAGTATTAACCACTTGAAGATTTTCTATTTGTCTCTCTTTGCTTTCTTCATGCAAGTTTCGTTTATTTTGTCCGTTGCTATTGGGTAGCGTGCTTCTTGATAAAATTAATGACTACTTTCTAGGTAATCTGTGCACACAAACAAATTGAAAGCGGTAAAAGAATAACTAATCACAAATCATGCAACTCCTATGGCCACTGGATTGTTTTGGATTAATTATTTGGCTGCTACTGTGGGCATTGTGATTGTAGGGTGGACCCCACTATATTTAAGAGCAAAAAGGGATGACCTTTCAACTTTCTTATTTTTCTTCATTTATTTTCGTCCTGGGTTATCAGATCGACAAGTTTATACCAACAAATTCCTCGGCCAAACAATGGATATTCATAAGTCATCCTGTCATATTTGTCTGCCTCTGGCTTTGCCAGGTCACCTGTAAATCATTCATTGGCATTAAAATTTCTGTTTTTTGGCACTTTGTTTCATAATTACATAGTGTAGGTAGGTTCTACATGTTTGTTGCCGAAACCTGTTGACTGAGGTTAGTTTCTGTTTGGTACTTCGGAAAGCATTATTGAGATTACCTTGTGTGTGCTGTTTATATCTTAGGCTTTCCTGCCAGTTCTTCCATCCAAAAACATTCAAGAGGAATTGGAAATAGAAAAGACTCAACCTTTTTCATCAAACCAAACCCAAAAATGGTTATTAATATCAAATTCCAGAAAAACCAAAAAGAGCACTAACATGTGTATTGAGCAATTAGTCACCAAATTTGACAAAACTTCTAGTATACTTGGCTTGTATCTTACATATTCTTCGGTCCGTTAAACAATCAGTTGGGAATTAAACCTCAGCCTTATTCCATCCGAATCATCGGCCACTTGTCCTCCACAGAGTTGCAGACCCGGGGAGAGAGCATGCACTCTTCCGCATGTACCCACTTCCTATGAATATTTCCTTTGCATTAGTGTCCCTTTTCTATCTAAAGAAGACAAAAACCATCCAATGGAGGCTAGTTTAACCCATTAGGTAGAAATTTGCAGGTCCATCTTTCTTGAATTACGCCTGCTAATCAGAACCCTCCAGTCAACATTATAACTATGGCCGTTTCGGAACTGGCTATCCAGATAGTGATGAGGTTGATCGCACAGTTAAGTTCTTTCCCCACAATTATTTTCCAGTTCTGATCAAGTTGGGAAAAAAATTTTATAAGCTGGAAAAAGGTGGACAGACACCTGATCATGAGGCGTGGGTACAGATAACGGCCAACGGAATTATTTATAACACAACAGACAGTTCTCTCTATGCTCTTCAGCTACATTTAGCGGTTACGTAGGACCCAAACCATAAAAAAAGCATATACGGTACCTAGAGTCTAGTTTTAGGGGTTTATTGCTCTATCCAGCGTTTCTTTCTTTCTTTTCTTATTTTCTCTTGTCAACGGTAAATATGTTACTCTGAGACAAATTGGTAACATTCAAGTTTCACCCATTTTTGCAGATTGTATGCATCTTTTCGGAGGAAAATAGGCCACTAGTTACATTGGTGGATGCCGTAGCTCTTAGAATGACAGGTGTGATAGAATTCTGCTTCCTGAGACCTTTTTGCTCCGAAGCAAGCCTATCCTTGAAAGGTTCATAAGCGTGATAAGGCGATAATTAAGAGGATAATTCACGTTTCAACATTACTTTAATAGCTTGCTGCGGGCTACAAGTATTGATTCTGCAAAAATTTCAATTCTTGGCTTCTGGGTTTCATAGAGAACTGCACCAGGATTTCGTACATAACTATATTGACTGCTACTGATTATGAGTGCCTGTTGATCTGGTTTGAATTTCTAGTTATGGAGGTGAGGATAAATGGGTGCAGAGATGTTCTGCAATTGTTCTTTGTATTTGGATGAGTTGAAGGTTATGATTCTGCCGTTAAAAGCGCCTTCATGGTAATGCGCTTTGGCTTTTTGGTTGCTGCTTCTATTGCAGCCTATGCTGTTAAACAGCTTAACGTCGAAGGTTCTAGGACACCAGCATCTTTAGATAAGCCTTCAGGTAAGGGTTTATATCTCCTTCCACTGAACAACGTTAATTTGCTGGCATGCCCTACTTCGATGCGGAGGAGAAAGATTGCCTCTTTTTACGTGATGAATATTAACGTATGCAGAAAATGCAGATAACATTCATGAATTTGGTTATTCTTGACTTATGCTTGGAGTTTCTCCTTTTTGTTGTTAATCTTATGAATTGAAATTCAGAAAATGATGAAACAAGCTATGAGCAACATGAGAACAGAAGGGAAGGCAAAGAGCATGTTACTAGCTTTGCTGATAACCGCAGAGAGAAAATTGTGAGTCTGTTGAAGCAAAACTTGCCACAAATATGTGATTGCGAACATTTTTGTTGTTGCTTTCCGTTTTGTCTATTTTAACATAATACAGACTTGACTTTCTGTGTTATATTACTGCAGGAGGAGGAAAAAGAAGAGGAAGAAGAAGTCAAATTGATTAGTATCATATTTAACCGCGCTCAGGGGGTTCCACCTGGCATAGAAGATGAAGATATGCCACCAGATATTGAAAAGCTTCTTTATGGGGAGATTGAATATCCCTCGCCCGGGAACAAGTTTGGCAAGGTAGAGAAAGGCGTGATATATGAAACAGCAATGGCAAAGAATGCTAATGAACTAGAGCGCTTACGCAGCATTGTGAAGGAATTGGAAGAGAGAGAGGACAAACTTGAAGGGGAACTGCTCGAGTATTATGGACTGAAGGAGCAGGAATCAGATATTTCTGAAATACATAGGCAACTCAAGATTAAGACGGTTGAGATTAACATGCTGAATATTACAATTAGTTCCTTGCAAGCTGAACGGAAGCAGCTTCAAGAAGAGATGGCAAAGGAAGCTTCTGCGAAGAAGGAATTGGAGGCGGCAAGGAACAAAATAAAGGAACTGCAGAGGCAAATTCAGCTTGATGCTAACCAGACAAAGGGCTGTCTATTGTTACTGAAACAGCAAGTTTCTGGTCTTCAGGCTAGAGAGGAAGAAGCTATGAAGAAAGATGCAGAGGTTGAGAAGAAATTGAAGGCTTTGAAGGAATTGGAAATGGAAGTCGTGGAGCTTAAGCGGAAGAATAAAGAGCTTCAGCATGAAAAGAGAGAGTTGATTGTTAAGCTGGATGCTGCTGAAGCTAAAATAGGAGCCCTTTCTGACATGACAGAGGTAAGATACTGCTAGCCCACCTACTTTCTGCCTAATATTGGCGTTCAGTTCTTTTTATTGTAGATATCTGCAAGTGGAATGTAGCAAACCTTTATATTCCTATTGTTAAATCGTTTACCTCTTTTACTTTGCTGGATTACATATTATAATTAAAGAGGCCATGAGATGTGTCTCATTCATGAATATAAGTCCTTCAAAGTGTAGCTAAACAGGTTTCTCACAGCCTATGTAGTTAATACCTAAATTGCTTCCAAACTGCTAAATATATATAATTTTAGCGACAAGGATACAGTGAGAGAAAAGTCTAGTAAGAAAAGGTTGTAGCATCAATATCTTATATTCTTCTAAGTTCTAATATTGCAAAACTAGTGATGTTCTACTGATCACGTTGCTTTGCCTTAATATGCTTCAGAGTGAAATTGTTGTGAAGGCAAGAGAAGATGTCAATCATTTGAGGCATGTTAACGAAGACCTATTGAAGCAAGTGGAAGGACTTCAAATGTATAGGTTCAGTGAAGTTGAAGAATTAGTGTACCTACGTTGGGTCAATGCGTGCTTGAGGTATGAGCTTAGGGACTACCAAGCACCTCCTGGAAAAATTTCGGCACGTGATCTAAACAAAAGTCTTAGCCCCAGATCTCAGGAAAAGGCTAAACAGTTAATGTTAGAATATGCAGGATCAGAACTTGGACAAGGATACACGGATCTTGAAAGCAATTTTTCGCGTCCATCTTCTCCAGGAAGTGAGGACTTGGATAATGCTTCCATTGATAGTTCCACTGGCAGGTACGGTAGTCTCAGTAAGAAACCTAGCTTAATCCAAAAGTTGAAGAAATGGGGAAAAAGCAAAGATGATGCAAGTGTTCTTTCATCACCTTCAAGATCCTTCTCTGGAGGATCACCGAACAGGAAAAGCATGAGTCACCAACCAAAGGGTCCATTGGAAGCCTTGATGCTGATGAATGCAGGAGATGGTGTGGCCATCACCTCGTTTGGCACAATGGAACAGGATTCTCCCGACTCTCCTGAAAATCCAAATCTAACACAAGTTTTCCCTGGTGACTCTCTGAATTCTATAGCTTCATCTTTCCAGTTAATGTCTAAATCAGTGGAAGGAGTTCTCGATGAAAAATATCCTGCCTATAAAGATCGACATAAGTTGGCCTTGGAGAGGGAGAAGCGCATTAAAGAAGAAGCTGAGCAAGCAAGAACGGCAAGATTTGCAGACAAGCCAAACAATGAATCAAGAGCAAAAACAACTGTAGCTTTACCTCCTAAACTTGCTCAAATTAAAGAGAAAACAATTGCAGCCAGAGATTCTATTTACCAATCTAATGATGATAAGAATGTTGATTCTTCAACGATAAACAAGACCAAACTTGCCCACATCGAGAAGAGGCCAACTAGGGTTCCTCGTCCACCTCCTAAACCATCTAGTACTGCTCCTAATGATAAAACTTTCAATCCTGTAGGTGGAATTCCACCTGTTCCTTCCAAAGGTGCCCCACCACCACCAGGTGGGCCACCTCGACCACCTCCTCCACCTGGAAGCTTACCCAGAGGTACAGTAGGTGGTGATAAAGTCCACCGAGCTCCTGAGCTAGTTGAGTTCTATCAGACATTAATGAAACGCCAGACAAAGAAGGATACATCTCCGATTTTGTCGGCATCAAATGCAACAGATGCTAGGAGCAACATGATTGGAGAAATTGAAAACAGATCATCATTCCTCTTAGCGGTGCTTATTCATGTCATGTAGTCTTCATTTACTTCTTATTTTTAACGAGACCAGTAGAATTTAAGAGTCTTGTGTGCTGAAGCCAGGTGAAAGCTGATGTCGAAACTCAAGGTGATTTTGTCCAGTCACTGGCAACTGAGGTTCGAGCAGCTTCCTTTGTCAACATAGATGACCTGGTGGCCTTTGTACATTGGCTGGATGAGGAGCTCTCTTTCTTGGTATGCCTGCACATTCTTACTGCTGAAAATATACTCTTATCATGTGGTTTAACAGCGTGAATATATAAAAGCTGGTTGTATTATAATTGAACTGGCATGTACTTTATTACAAGGCAAAGATATTTTTTGTGAATGGTTGTTGATCCGTATGTAACATTTAACAGATGATCTGAAGTTGTTTTCTACAGAGCTATCTACTGTCACTGTCATGATGTTATCATCTTGCTTCTGCTATAGTTTTCCTTTTTATGGCTGAAGTACATGTTAACTATTCAAATAATTGGATGAGCACGTCCTTGGGGACATCTTATCGTACTATTCTCTACTTTTCCTTGTGTTAGGTTGATGAACGGGCAGTTCTCAAGCATTTTGAGTGGCCTGAAAGCAAAGCTGACGCACTGAGAGAGGCGGCTTTCGAATATCAGGACCTAATGAAATTGGAGAAGCAGGTCTCCTGTTTTGTCGATGATCCCAACCTCCCATGTGAGGCTGCTTTGAAGAGGATGTACAAATTGCTTGACAAGTATGCATATGCATCTCCTGCTCTTATTTCAAAGAGTTCTGGACGTTCATCTTGTTTTTGTATAGCACCTCTGACTGTTCTTAGGCCAGTAAGTTCCTACTTTTATTTCTATTATCATAGTACTGATTCGGTGTCCTTGCTTTTCCTTGTTTTCTTTCACAATTTAACAGAGTGGAGAGCAGTGTTTATACACTGCTACGTACAAGGGACGTGGCTATTTCACGATACAGGGCATTTGCGATCCCATTTGACTGGTTATTAGATTCAGGAGTTGTTGGTAAGGTATGAACTTTATTGAAGAGAAGATTTGCAGCTCTTCTTGTTTTCTGTTTCTGCGCATGAAAACGAGAATCCATAAAAGAGGAGCCAATTGATGATTATCTCAGTTTAACTGCAACTGCAACAAAATTTATGCATGACACAAGAAGTGCACGGACATTAAGTAGAGTAACTTCAGTTGTTTCATATGTCGGTGATTTCAGATTCTTCTATTGCAGATAAAAATATCGTCTGTGCAACTGGCAAGGAAGTATATAAAACGTGTATCACTGGAACTTGATGCTTTGGGTGGGCCTGATAAGGAACCCAACAGAGAGTTCTTGCTTTTGCAAGGCGTACGTTTTGCTTTCCGAGTTCATCAGGTGTGGACTTTAGAATGATTAGAAAATGCTACAAGTTCATCTTACTCTTGCTATTTAGAATGTTAGTTTCAAAATATAGCTTCCTAATTCTTACTAACGTTTAAGATTTGTCTCCTACCGGGACCTATTTCTAGTTTGCTGGAGGTTTTGACGCACAGAGTATGAAGGCTTTTGAAGAACTGAGGGACCGTGTACATGCACAAATGGAGAAGAAAATAAGCTTCAAATACAATAGATATTGAGCTTAAAGCTTCTTGTTGTACCTGCCTTCTTATTACCTGTTTGTATAGAACATGGTATAGATTGGACGCCATCGAACATGACCATATGAAGGTCTATTAAAAGGGAAAAGTTTTATCGTACATGGTAAGAACAAATGAGGGTTAATGACGAAACAAGGAGACCAAACAAGAATGAAATTCCAGCAGAAGAATAGCGAGGATACTAGTTAACAAAAGTATATTGAAACAGGAGATAAAACTTAAAAATAGGAAGGCATAGAGCTTGATTTATCCCATGCATTCCCACTAAATGCAAATACACAAGCTAAAGAAATGGGTAAAAATTGCACCTTCTTTTCTGTTTGGATTTACCTGACATAGCATGATGAACTCTGCAACGCTTCAGACAACTGTAATGTATAGAAAATTCTTAAAACCTTGCTAATAGCTAGTTTATCACTTCAACACAGTATGCTATGCTGGAAACAGGAGGAAAATAGATAGTTCAGAATTGAAAGATATTCACTTCCTTTCCTAACTCAAGCGTGGGATACCAAACAATGACAATTGGGCTTCAAATCTTGAGGTATGTATGCAGTAACGAGGATCGAAGACTATCAAGTTTGCATGTTCTCCCTATCAAGTATGCATGTTCACCCATCATGGTGTAAGTTAAAGGTATCCTAGACATCATATCTATATTCCTGTGAGCAGGATGTTTATTTCTGTACATCCGCTGTGAAGCCAATTTATTTCAAGGTAAATTATCCAAAATTAATAACCACCTCTATTTGAAGGCTATCACTTACGGATAGGCTATCAAAAGTTTTAAGTTACATTAACGTACAGTGATTACAAGACTTCTATCAATGAACTTTGCACTTGCCACTTTGCCTTGAATTTTCACTGGTAGACAAATTACACGTCTTTGGTCTCCTGCTTCTACCAGTAATTCAGATCCTCCACTATACTGCACTTGTCAGATATGAAAGCAACAAAACAATATTAATTTAAGCAGAAGAAGAAACAAAATAATAACAAACAATCTTTTGTCACCAGAACTTACAACCTTAACAGAAGGGAAACATAATGTTGATGAGTGAACCAACAAGTCCTATGAACTTCACAATTCTAGTGTTTGAACAGCAATTATGGCCAAATTTGTCATGCTTTATGCTTTATTTCCACAATTCAGAAAGGGACATGATAAAAGAAGCTGATATAGCAGTTCAATTGGCTGAAAAGAGACGAGGTTAAGCAACAAATAACAACTATTAGATTCCTAACTTTTAGAAAGTTTATTTTCTCGACCAGTTGTCAAACATGTTCAGACAAAGAAGATCTATATAATTGTTGACAATCACATAATTTTAGGAAAAAAAAAGAAGAGAAAGAATACAAAGAAGAAAACAAATCAGTTCAATTACAAGTGTTGTGAAACTTATCGTGTATCAAATAATCTAGTTATGAAGAAATTACACAACACACACCTGTAGATACTTGTAAATGCATACCCATCAAACATGTCAAACATAAGTTGCAAAATAAAAAAATTTAAAACATAACAAACTATGAAAAATCACAACAAATTGAAACCAAAATTTGCAAATAACTAAAAACAAATTTATCATACTTGGTATAACTTGATCTCTGACTTTTCAAAACCTGGCATGAAAAGGGTTATCGACTTTTTCATGGTGTCAAACTTTACAGGAGACAACACACTACTGCTGTTAGTTGTTGGTAAATATAAAACTTCCCTAGCATCTTTGTTGAAGGCATTAAGCATGATCAGGTCCCAATCTACAGGATTATTGTTCAAGAGATGAGGAACTGATGCAAACGGTAGGGGTGAAAACTTGTTCTTCACTTCTTCCATTGATTCAGGATTCGAATGAGGAGAATGAACTGCCATTGCACCAGAAACATGTGCACCTGATTGGATTGTGCGGCCCCAGTAACGTAGAGCAGAATTGACAGAAGTTATATTATTCGGATCCATCACAACATAGCAGCCAAATTTATGTTGCTCCAAAAAAGCCAAGGATCCTTGCTGTCATTTAAGTCAATAAAAGTGTAATCAGATTCAGACAAAATTGGTAAATGGAAGAGTAATGGACATTTACCTCCAACTTTTTGTCTAAGATTTCCCATAGTTCTGCACTCAATTTCCCATTCAAAGGAGCCTTGGCACCAGTTAAATTCATTGCTTCATCAACAAGTCTTAGGAGTGAAGGAGTAACCAATCTCCCAAGATCAGTTTTCTCAGCCAAGTTCCTGATATATCTCAAGTACAACCTGCAGAAACTATAGTTGTTAAAGAAAAACAAAAAAACAAAATAGTGGAAAAACAGAGACAGAGAAGGGTCATGGATGGGGGTTTTGACCTCGCTTTACTGGCTGCACCTATCATCCTCAGAGTTTCATCACTGCTGATACCATCGTATACTATGATGTCAAACTTATCTTTGTTGTTGTTCTCCTGGGTCTTACTAGCTAGGAATCCCGCAAGCTTCCCAATTTCTAAAGCTGCAAAAATTGAATCCATTGCAGGAAGCACACCAAGCTCTTCTCCAACTACCTATCCAATCAGAAGAAAACGTGTAAATTCCCCAAGGAAAGGCTGCTATTTGATTAATAACTGAAGACTACAAAGCAGCAAATTACATACCTACCCCTTCAAGAACTCCTTGAGTAATCTTAAGACGCTCATCTGCCTGCTTCAGCCGATTAAGAGGCTCAAGAAGCATCTACAAGAATAATTTCATTAAAGATCACAGACTTTACAAGGAAACCTGTGAATTCTTTTTTCTTAGGATAAAAAAGAAAAGAGGAAGCTGAACTCACTTTTGTGGTTTCCAACCTAACAGCTGAAAGATTTTCCCTGCACTCAGAAGGAGAAGTTCCGATCTTGCAGTTGAGAAGATAGTTAGCAGAAGGATCTTGAGTTTGTATTACCAAACATGTTCTAAGCCCAGCCATTGCATAATGCTGATCATGTTGAAACGGAGGAAATAGGGAAAAGAAAAAGTTATATATATGACATGATGATAGTGAACTTGATGGAACACAAATTGAGAAGCTAACAAAGCAAAAAAATCTTCAACATAGATCTGCATGAAACCTTTCTCAGCATCACACATTTTTATTCGAAGTAGTTAAAATTGCAAAATATAGTGATTCTGCTCGGGTGGAATGTTGTCTTTAAGACTTTGATTCTCTCCTTCTTTTGTTTGAGTTTCCCAAACAATGAATCTAAGTTACAGTTGGTGGAATTCAAAATATGTAATGCACTCTATTGATGTATATGCCGATAATTTCTTCAACTTGGTGAATTGAGCATTTGGTCAACAAAATCAGCTATTAAACATCATACTAATCTCTCTAAAATTGCAATTTTAAGTACTAACTTTACAACCCATCAGTTCAAACCGAGATTTCTTCACGTACTCCTGACATAGAGCAGGAAATCATAGATTTATAAGAATGCTAATCGAAGGCTAGATAACCAGAGTAGACTTAGAAATGCTCTCCAAATAATTATAAAAAAAAAACAGCAAAGAAAACGCCGAGGAACGACCAACTCAATGATTAGTCAAAAAATTGAAACTGGACAGCCCAAAATCAGAGATTAACATAATAACATAGCTAAACAAAAACACAGTCTGAGAGAGACAAAGCAAGTTGAACCTCGAAAACTCAAGAGAAACAAATAGTACCTGAGCTGCGAAAACGGCGCAGGTGGTCTTACCAGAACCACCTTTGCCCAAGAAAGTTACCAATTTTGTCGATTGCGAAGAAGCATTTTCACCGGAACTAGAACCAGAGGAAGTGGCTCTAATGCAAAGTGGGACAGTACTCAATTTACCTGCATTGCTTTTCAGAGGCATCAAATCAAAATTTGAACTTGGGAGGAGCGAAGAAGAGTGAAGGAAAGATGACATATTTCTTTGTGTCCAAACTCCTAACTCGAAAGAGACGTCCAAGATTTTTGTAAAAAGGAATGAATGGCAAAAGATCATCCGGTGAATTGCGCTTTTATTAAGGAAAGGCCACCTTTTGCATTTATTTGCACTTTGGTCTCCTTTTTGCCTCTCTTTTTTGGGGGTTGGGGACAACAACTATTTGCTCTCTAGCTTCGATCATGCCCTTCTTGATTCGGTCTCGTACAATCCTTGTTCCTATTTGGTACTTAATAATTTCAACTTGTAGGTAGAGAGAAATAGGGGCCAAGTTCAATGGCTTCTTTGAAGTTTATTTAAGGTATATGAATATAAAGATTTATTAACTTTGTATCACGAAAATGATATTGCCTCATCATAATTTATAGAATTTATATATAAGACTTTATTGAAACATTTGAGTGTGCATGTGTGTGTGTGTGTCTATATATATATATATAGAAATTATATGATGAGGAAACTCATTTAATTTGATAAATATTTAATATTCAACTTATACTTTGAATTATATATATATATATTTTT
>JANZLD010000003.1:37377479-37387762 GCA_026413575.1 Erythroxylum carthagenense | reverse complement strand
GTTGACATTGTTTCCTTCTTGATTCCTCAATGATTTATGATGTCTTCTAGATTTCTTTCAATCCAAAACACCTTAAACAAATTTCTTAACCAATTATATACATTTTATTATTATCAAAACATAAGTAGTATTTAATTTGTCAACCACCATTGGTCCAACATCCGCTTCCATCCCATTCCATTCCATTCTATTATAAAACCCCTTCCCAAATGATGAAATAACATTCCATTCCATTCCATTTCATTATAAAACCCCCAACCAAATATAGCCTAAAGTTGGCTAGAGAAGGCAGTGTAGCAATGAAAAGAGCTAACAAATGGGGATTAATGCTAAAAATCAGTAACAAATTAGTAAACCATAATAGGTTATAATTAAAACTTCAATTAGGGGCTCATAACATTAATTTAAAGACAAGTTCATCATCAAGAAGAAACTCCAACAACTCCATTAAGAGCTTTGATGATGACTCTAAAACTTGAAAAGTTGTTAAATTTATTAGGTTAATTTCCTCATCTTACACTAGAAAATTACAACTTTTCAACTCTCTTAAACTTTTATTCTTATTATTTTCCAGAGATATTAGTCGGATTAAATTTTAAAGGCTAAATTTGGGAAACATGATTTGGCCTTTCATTTCATAGATGTTTAATCTTTGATCGTAAAATATGTTGCAAAATATGCTTTTTAAGTGTTCAAACCAATCTAAACAAAGAAATTTTTGAAAGAATAAGCCTTCTACTATAACTTATTTTAGGACTTTGTTATAAATGTTTAAAAGAATTAATTCATACTTTATGATCCAAATTTATAAAAGCAAAAGTACTCTAAATATAATGAAATTACTAACCGTATCAGCCTGAAAAGGCCTCATGTTTTCTTATTCTATAGCTAAAGTATGACTACAAAGCATGTCACAATATAATTTTAGTATATGATTAGATCAATAAGATATAATAGATACCAAATTATTGTACTAAAAGTGATACCTAATTATTGTACTAAAAGTCTTTAGCTTTTTTCTTTTAATGTTGCCAACAAGGTTTACACTTATCTTTGTCACATTTTGAGAGATTTAATGCTTTAAGGGAAAACTTTTATATATGGATTATTTCATAGAGAAATAAATATTTGCCAAATTAGCTTTTATTTACGTTTTAATGTATAAAAGTTTCTTTTAGATATCATGACATGATGTAAATGGAAGTTAGCAAGTTCAATGAAGGGTTTAAGGATAAGATGCTTCACCTTAATAGACTGCCAAAGAAACTTTGTAATAACGTACCTAAGAATGTTTTGCTTCAGAGCAACGGTCATGTGTCCTTGTCTGATTTTGATCTCTCGTGCTTGACATCATACAAATCATAGGTATCTTAGCCAACTTTCCTATTTATGGTATAAAGTCTTCTTTTCTCATTCTTAAATTAAGTAGATGAAAGTAACGATAACATCTTAATATAAATATATCTGCTTTGTAACCTTTAATCCCTAGTACAAACAAAAAGACAAGGCACCGTAACATTAGGAATGACTAATCTTTATAGTTGAACCCATGAAAGCCAAATTCATTTATTAGAATAGAAGGGTACATAGCTCCAGTTAATTCTGTATACACCTCTGATATTGAGCACAATATTAGTGGTCACTTTATTTTTTATGTCCACCATTTTACAAATCCTTAAATATATTTTACAGAGATGTTAAATTTCCATATCAACAAAATGCGTGATTTTTATAAGAATGTTATTTTAAATGGTTTTCCAACTTGCCTTAGTGTTATTAGATTCTCTATAAGATGATTATGTTTTACTTATGAATCTTATATGACATTGCTTGGTTCTTATTATTCTTGCCATGTATTGTGCAGGTTAGTCTTAATACAAAGCAACTTATTATTTGTAAGAATACTCAAGATAGAACATAATCACATAGATCATGTCAAACAGGATCTTTGCATACGCATATAATAAACAAAAACACATACCTGGTTTATTGTTATAGTTCCACCGATTAAAGAACTTTTCCTGCTTTTCTCCTTTTACAAAAGTTTTTGTTCATAAGATAAAAAATTATCTTTTTGTTTTTTTGTTTTTAAATGCTAAACCTTAACTTGGTAGTTATCTAAAGTATAATGACCATAATACCCCTTATGGGTGTATTTGATTCATTATCTCCCACTCACACATGATGGGTATATGAAATAAGAGCCATAAGGGTATAAGAATGATATAAAATCCATAAGGGTATATGATGAGGTTTTTCTCAACCTCAAGGGTCTCACACAATGTAAGATGAGATCTGGCAACTTATATTAATCACTTTTTGTGGTCAGTTATGCACACATGGTACGATTCATGTGCTACACTATTTACCTACTTCTTTTAACTTTAACATCGTTCATTTAAGAAATGCTGTATAGATGATAGTTCAAACATACTCAATGTTTAACTTGAGTTCACTTATCTACTCAAAACCTATTCAAAACTCACATTTGACAACATAAGACAGATAGAGTAATTAACAAATCATGTTGAACCAATTTCCTTGCGACATTTATGGTTTAAGTTTCTCGCTCTCAATTATCACTTAGATATTCAACTTCAAACATGTCTCACCATAGGTGATTCCCTGTGTGAGAGGGCCAATCTATAATCTATCTCACATACGTGTGATTCATCCCAAAATATACTTATGAAAAAATGCATATATTCATGAATCAAATGATACACAATCTAGAATCTTCATCATACATTATATATAAAATATTACATTATAATGAGTGAACATACACAGAGAAATGTTTATCAGTACATTTCAACATCTACATAGTCTTAGTAACTTTACATGCCCAATGTATACATCTTTAGAAATTGACTTTGTCATTGGGTCTACTGTCATATCTCACATAGATATATATCTGATGTTCACTTCTCCTGGTGCAACTATATCTTTCACATAATTATACTTGGTATCTATGTGCTTTGTTTTACAATGAAATTTGGGGTCTTTAGTATAAACAATTGCAGCTTGACTATCATAGTTAATGGTCATTGGATTAATTTCGTTTTTAATGACTCCCAAATGCACTAAGAATCGATGAAGCCATACAACCTCTTGTACTGCAATTGAGAATGTTATAAATTTAGCTTCCATTGTGGATACTGCAATGCAAGATTATTTCTTACTTTTCCATGATATTGCGCAATGGTTTACTAAGAATACATATCCTGAGGTAGATTTTCTTTCATCTAAATCTCCTCCGTAGTCTACATAATGTATAGTGCACAGTTCCTTTCAGATACCTCAATATTCTCTTTACTGCTTTCCAATGTACTTGGCCTGGATTTGATTGATATCTGCTCACCATCGCAATATCATAACAAATATTTGGTCATGTACACATCATTGCATACATAAGACTTCTAAATGCACTAGAGTAAGGAACATTCTTCATTTGTTCCCTTTCTTGTGGCGTTGACAGGCAATTTCTCTTGCTAAGGCCTTCATTTTTAGCAATAGGATTATTAATTGGTTTGGAATCTTGCATATGGAATCATGTAAGAATTCTTTGAATGTACATTGCTTGTGAAAGCGATAACAATCTCTTGAAATCTTGACTCCAAGAATGTATGCCGCTTCACCCATGTCTTTCATTTTAAATTTAGATGATAACCAATCTTTAATTTGCATAAGAAATGCACAGTCATTATAAGCAATCAATATCAACCACATATAAAGATAAAATCGTGAATTTATCTTTAGATCTCTTAACTTACACACAATGGGCTTCATTGAACATTTAAAAATCAGACGATATGATTACGTTATGAAAACAAATATACCATTGTCTTGAAGATTGCTTTAGGCCATAAATTGATTTTAATAACCAACATACCTTTTTTCTTGAACTGACTTAATGAAACCTTCAAGTTGTTCCATATAGATTTCTTCATCTAATTCTCCATTAAGAAAAGTAGTTTTTACATCCATTTGATGTAATTCAAGATCCATATTGGCTACTATAGCCAGAATAAGAGAAATTGAAGAAAACTTCATAACAGGTGAAAAAGTTTCCTCGTAATCAATTCCCTCCTATTGTGTATATCCTTTTGCTATAAGGCATGCCTTATATCTTTCAATGCTGCCATCAACTTTTTGCTTTATTTTGAGAACCTACTTGTTCCCAATCACTTTATGCCCTTCAGGGAGGTCAATTAAGTCCTATACTTGATTTGAGCTTAAAGAAGCCATTTCTTCTTTCATTGCTTTCATCCATTCTTCTTTAGTAGGGCCAGTAAAAACTTCATTTGCATTCCTTGGCTCTTCTTCCTTTTGTGGAACAATCATATTAATTTCTCCTTTAATCTCAAAATGACGTGGGGGAATTATTCCTTGATTACTTCGTCTTCATCATAAACAAATTCGTGATCGATCTGATTGCTTCCATTCGGATCAGTCATCATAAAGAACCTTTATGTGGAATTGCTCCCACTTTGTTGAAATTCCTCATCTTGATTCTTTATAACAGAATCATTCTGATCAAGTAACTCATATAACAATAGGTCTTTACCTATTTCGCCTTGCTTAGGAAAATCATTCTTTGAGAATGTTACATTTCCCTTTTGGGCCTAATTTTCCATGTTTGTGAAAGAAATCATGAACATAGGCTACATACCCCCAAGGTCTAAGCCTTGACATATCAGGTCTCCTAGTAGTCCACATCTTATATGATGTGCTAGTAACTGATTTCTTGGGCACACAATTAAGTACGCAGGTGGCTGCTAACAACGCATTACCCCAAAAAGTGATTGGTAAATTTGTTTGGGCCATTATAGACTTAATCATTTCTCATAGTGTCCTATTTCGCCTTTCAGCAATGCCATTTTTTTTGGGGTTCTAGGAATTGTTAATTGCCTTTCTATTCCTTTCTCATCACATAAAACCTTGAACTTTTCTGATAAGTATTCTTGTCCACGATCAGTTTATAATGCTTTTATTTTCTTATCTAATTGATTCTCAACCAAGTTCATGTATTTTATGAAACAATCGAATGCTTCTTATTTATAAGAAATGAAATAAACATGACTATACTCAACCATACTGAGTATAGTCATCTATGAAGGTGATGAAATAAACCACCCCATGTCTAGTTCTTACATTCATTAGACCACAGATGTCAAAATGAATTAATTGTAATGGATATAAAGCTCGTGTTCTCTTTGCAAATGGCTTTCTTGCTATTTTACCAACTAAACAATACTCACATGTAGGTAGATCTACTTTAGATTACCTAAAAGTCCCTCTTTAGCTAATCGACTGATTTGATTTTGAACAATATGACATAATCTAGCATGCTACAAAGTTGCAACATTATTAGAATTACTAGATGTAAATAATGAATAACTAATATTATTATTTTCCTTTAACACATCTAGTACAATAAAACCACAATATAAAAAACCTTGACCATAATTAATAAATCTAAGATACAAATCCATTCCAACGTTGTGGAAATTTATATTAAAACTAAGTCTAACCAACATTAACATAGATAAAAGATTCTTACAAATGTATAGAGCAAATAATACTTTATGTAGGATGAGGGGTCATCCTCCACGTATGTCCAATTTACATGTGCCAATTTCTTGTACAGTAACTCTGGAATTTTCACCTACATAAAGCCATTGAGTACCATGTGGAAGTTTACGAAACTCAACGAAGGCATTCCATCCTTCACTACATGGTTGGTTACTCCTGAGTCTGCAATCCAAAAAGGATGTCATTCAGTTAGAAAAATAGATTAAGAAACATTCACAGAACAAATGTTTGTACTATAAAGCTATACCTTCTTGGGCTCGGTACAATCTTGAGCAAAGCGGCCCTTATTACCACAATTATAGCACTTCATATGTTTCATGTTCTTCTTCTTGAAGGAACATTTTCCCTTTCCACATTGGTTCCATTTTTCCTTCTTGGATTCCTGAGGAGAGTGGTTGAATCTCTTATTATTCTTCCACTTTGGTCCACCATGATGCTTGCATTTGTTATTCACAGCTCCATGTGATCTAGAACTAACTGCATATGCCTGAGAAGACATCTTTGAGGCTTTAAGATGCTCCTTCTCCAAGATGAGATGCCTCGTAGCATCTTCCATTGTCTTGATGTTCTCATTATGAGTTACGTGCATCTTTATATGCTCCCAACTCTGAAGTAGTGAACGAATCGCAGTTTGCACTTGTTGTTCATTAGAAAGCTCATGACCAGCGTCACGTAACTCACTTACCATGTTGGACATTTGCCTCAGATGCATTGTATCATCTGGGCACTTCTTATAAGTATCAAATTTAATTGTAAGTGACTCACTTTGGTCATTAAAGCACCTCCAAAATGAGCAGCAAATGTGAACCACATGTTCTTTGTAGTTTCGAATTTATGGAACTCTTATATGATATCATTATCCATACTATTCAACAATGTGATGCGAGCTAAAGAGTTCTTCTTTTTCCATAATTCATTTGCATCACAGTCCCTCTTATGCTGGGCCGCATTGCCTTCCTTAGGAACTTCCATGGTTAGGTTTAATGGTTCAAGAGCCTCTTGCTCCTCTAGCACACATTGGATTTTCATATTCTAGATTTTATAATTGTCACCATTGAGTTTCTCACCCCTATTAAATTTAGCCACAATATTCTTTAAAGTAGTAGCCAATTTTCTTCTTGTTTCAAACACTAAGTTTCTACATTAAGAAAGAAATATATATTCATATTAATGCCATATTAATCGTTCATAGAGTAAATAATTCGATCACAATTACTTATGAAATCAAAAGTCCACTAATGTGTTCACTCATCATTCATACAACAATCAAATCGTAATTACTTTAATGTAGACGAATTCCTATATGATATACATCTAAACATATTACATAAAAAAATAAGACTTTGTTCTTATATAAGAAAATATTGTATTAAATGCGCTACAATCGATGAACAATTTATAGGTAATGAACCTTATGCAGAAATGACTTCACAATTTTATGTGACACAATTCTCGAAGCTCGATGTACAATAGCTCTTATTGTTTCCATTGGAGGACCTATAGGATACAAAGTCCTAATCAACTTCCTTCTATGCATCTCTTTAATAAATGTCATCACTAACAAATTATAAGTCTTCTTATTAGGCATATTATTCTAAAGCATTCATAACAGTTCGCCTTGAGGTTGAGGTAATGTTGCTAGCAAAGTCATGTACTTTACTTCAACATCTATATAAGCTCGACAACCTCCGAAGCATAATTCTTGCATCATGTTATTAACTGAAATAAGATGTTATGTTAGACCGTCTCTAGGCATTAAACGTACGTTAACTAATTTCACATACATACTGTCAATATGTCTCTTATGTGCCTCATTTCGAATAAGCTTAGGCGTCCGCTTAATAATAGGCATCTTCTTGAAAAATAAATTTTCAATAATAAGAAGAGTGCATAAAATAATAAATTATTTTGTCTCACACATAGCGAACTTATGCTCATATTATGGAAATAATTTAATTCTATTAGTAATTTATTTAAATAATCAAATTATGCTATTAATATCTAATCAATTAGAAACTTATTTCTAATCTAATCATATTTAAATATGAATAATTCAAATTGAATTAGAAACTAGTTTCTAATTTAAATTATAATTGAACTAATCAATTTATCTTGGTTTAATTAGAAACTAATTTCTAATGAAACCCCTTTTTAATTTTAACTAAACAAATTAGTTTTCTTGTATTAAAAAAACTAACTTCTAATATCTTAAATTAATTAGAAACTAATTTAACTAACTTAATTAGTTTGTGTAAATTAGAAAATGTATTTCTAATTCTTTATGTTAAATTTAATTTAAAACATATATCCAAAGACTTAACCCGGTTATTATTACATATACATGCAAAAGAAAACATTTGTTAAGTCTTTTGGCTTATTATACTTATATGTTTAACAATGTACTGTTGAGAGCTATACTCCATCTACCACGAATTGTTTATTTATATATATGCATATCTTATATATATATATATATATATACACATTCACGCATTGTTTGGAAAAAACCGCATATACTTATTTGTGAAAGGCCACATGCCTATGGTCTTCTTCCTCCTCTTCTCTGCATTTATTTTTCATTTTTTTAACTTTTCTTTTCTTGCTTTTGAAAATAAAAGCATCCTCTAGAGAGAGAATTATCGAAATCAACAACGTTTACTTATTGAAGACCATTCATAAAAAACGAAAAAAAACTCTCTTTTGTTCGTAACGTGTTCATAAGAACAATTTTCACTATTGAAGACTTTCAACAATCATCTTCTCAACAATTAAGAAAGATGATAAAAATGAAAAATGACAGTTCTATGTTGGATTATTGGGAACAAAATGAGTAAAAATAAAAACAAAAGCATGAAACATATGATATAGTAAGAAATAGCATATCAACAATCATGATATTCGTATATATTCATATCCTTATTCACAAATCCAAAATGCAGATTTACGTATGCATATAACATAAAAAAAAATTTACCTGCTCTAATATCAATGTAAGAATACTCAAGGTAGAACATAATTATATAGATCATGTCAAATAGGATCTTTGCATATGCATATAATAAACAAAAACACATACTTGGTTTATTATTATAGTTGCATCGATTAAAGAACTTTTACTACTTTTCTCCTTCTACAGAAGTTTTTGTTCATAAGATAAAAACTTATCTTTGTGTTCTTTTGTTTTTAAATGCTAAACCTTAACTACCTTTGTTAGTTATGTAAAGTATAATGACCATAATCCTCCTCATGGGTACCCTTTATGGGTGTATTTGATTCATTATTATTGATCACCACACAAAGATCCCAAAAGTAGGTTAGGTTCACAGGAAAAAGCAGATGAAGTTAAGATCCATTCTTCAAAGGATAATTTGCTCATGTTTTACATAATCTTATTGTCTTTTCCATTGAGATTAACTGCAAACTTTTTTTTGCACCCAGTTTGAATTGAAACATTCATGCCTCTCTGACTTTATTCATAAAAAGAATTGTATCATTTTGTTGACTTTATTCGCAACATTTAGGTTTTGTATAATCTAAATTTCTTTTGTAATTCAATTAATGAATTTTCTATTAATTTATGTTTGTTGATCTTATATAACTAAGAAATAACTTCTTTTAACTAGTAAATTAATATTTTAATACTTTTATATAAGGTTAAATGTTTTTCAAGATTCTTTTCTCAGAAGTCATCTTGCTTATAACTAGTTTATTTAGTTTTATTTTTTTTAAATTTTTATTTATATTATGGTTATATTCTATAAATATAATAGGCACTTTTCTATAGATAACCAAAACTAATAGGAAAATTATCCAAGTTATAAAAATTAAGGGGAGATAATAAGAATTTGATGGCTTGAAATTCATAAAAATCACACCAGTTTAGGAATGGCTAAAATTGTTGGCTTAGTAGATAAATTATAAATTGAAATACAAGTAAAACGCTGACTAACAATGTTATGACCACTCTAACGGTATTGGTATTAGATTTGATTATAGTACGGTTCTATACCGGTACTGTCAATATCGAGTACTATTATGATATTTTTTAAATTAATAAAATATTCTTCAAATTTTTTAAAATTTGCAAAAAAGTCCATTAATATATTGTATTATATAGTTTATAATTTTACTCCCTATCTCTAAAAATCGGAATAATAAAATTTAAAATAGCAACAATTTATTTATTTTATTAATATTAATTTTAACATATTTCACATATAAATAATAACCATAGTTAATATGAAAAAGATCATATAATGATCATACAAATATAAAATTAAGAACAATATACAGTATTTAAAATATTACAATTTTATTATATAATAAATAATAATTATGTCAAAATATCAAATAAAAAGAATAATAAAGATCTTTAATTTTTTAACTATTACAATTTACAATAAGAACTAGTAATGAGGAAACAACCAGCTAGAAGTGAAATTTGAAATAGAAACATATATTATTTAATTTACTATCAATTAAATATATATTATTTAATTATCTAATATATTAATTATTAATAAGAATTTAAATTTTTAATATAATATTATATTTAACTAATTAAAATTAATTATCACCAAAAATTATAAATAACTTAATTTATTTAAAATTTTGTTTAATTAATAAAATTAATTTAATAATTATTAATAAATATAATTAATTTAGAATATTTTTAAATATATAAATTT
>JANZLD010000003.1:37265202-37276571 GCA_026413575.1 Erythroxylum carthagenense | reverse complement strand
TAACTTATATATTGCAACCAAGTAATTTTTGGTTGCAAAATGTATATAATTAGCAACCATTTTACTATGGTTGCTGAAACTAAATTTTCTTGTAGTGCTATGAGTCGATTGGACCTACACTACTCGTTAATTAAGATTGGTTTCCTTGTCCTTTATTTTTGTTGCATTTTTTATGATGATTTAGAAGTTAAATGAGAATATATTTGTGTTATTTTGGTGAGGTTTTCTTTTTTTCTTGATTAGTTGTCTTGATCCGCGATGTAGCTCTATTGATGTGTAATTGATTTATCTGTTAGTGGTTGGAAAGTTGTTGCATATTTGGGTTTAGGATGGGTATTCGGATTGCGATTTTGTGAGTGTGGGAGTATTGTTTTGACCTCCGATTTACAATTTTTTGGTGAGAGAGCTATGCCCTTTTTTTCTGTGGTTTTAGGAATCCCTTCAAGTTTAGGTAAATTATAGTAGGGAAAGAGTGCAAAGTTGAAAGCTTTTGTAAGGCTTGGGCTTCCATTTTCTGCTACTCACCTGCTTACTGTTGTGGTATAATACGAAGAAAGAAAGAAAGTTCATTTTCTTGATTTTACAGTATGGTTTTGCTAAATGTGCTTTAATATATGACATACATTTTAGGCTTTGTTTTTCCTTTTATGACTTGTAGTTTAGTTTTTCCTTTTCTTTTTGTTCCGAGTTCTTCTCTTTCATCACGATTCTTGAGTTTTTCGTTTGAATCTTGACTTGGTACTGATGAAAACGGAGGAGAAATGGAGTGAATGAGATCTTTCATTTTATCTTGTAAATGCAAGTGAGAGTTTTTAGCGTTACCCTTTACTTGCGACCTCTTATTTGTACTCTATTGCTCCTCTTCGTTCTCTTTCATTTAAGTCTTTGAAGGTTTTGGATTCTTGTTCTCGAGTTTTCCTTTTCATTTCCAGGTATGCTTCTCTGGTTCATCTTGCTATTGTTTTTTGATTTGTTTAAAATTGCATTATATGGTATAATGATAATTAGTTGTGTATAATGTGATCTATTATACTTAGCCTTTTAATTTATCATCAATATTTTTATTATTATTAGTTCTAGATTGTAATTAGAATGATACAGAGTTGTAAGGTTGATAGGTACAACTCTAGAAATAGTAAGCAGACATTTGCAGCACACAGGTATAAGCAAAATTTTATAGCTTATCAGGTATATTTGTCGAATTATATTTTTAATAACATTTTTTCATAAACTAGTATCAACTAATCAGTTCTTTATTATTATTATTATTACTTTTGGTACTTTTTTTTATCTTCATGTTATATTTTTTTAGGTATATCGTTTGGTTATTTTTTATTTATTTACGTATTTATTGTAATTTTATTTACTTAATAATTTAGCGTGCCAGTTTTGCTTATTTACTTTTTAATCTACATCACTCTTTTATTATCATATCTGAATGCGGGTTTACGGGAAACAACCACTCTACTATGTAGCGGTAAGGTTGCGTACTATCAGACATTTCTAGATCTTGGTTTATTATGGGATTTTGGATTGGGTGTGATGATGATGACGATGACGATGATATATATACATTACATTATTTTTTCTACACTGAATTACAATTGCATTGTATTTTGGTCCCATCACATGCATATTATGAATAGTTTATAAAATATACATTGAGATTGTAACTTGGAATTGGTTTTCTAAATTCACTAAATTATATATGGTTCAAGAGCATTTAGGCATTGTAAACTCACTAAGAAATGAAACTTCATTTATTTGATTTTTCAAAAATTATATTTATTTTAATAATCATAAAAATGAGATAAAAATTATTTCATTAAATTGTTACTTTGTTAATTTATTTATATGAAATATGCAATTTACTAATTATTTTTTGGAAAATACGATTTACTTATTATTATTTGTATATAAAAAATATTTAAAATATGATTAATTATTTAAATACAAAATTTACTATATAATTAAATCTTTTAGTATATGTAATTAAGTTAAGAAAATTAAATGTTTGCATTTTTGCTTTATAAATTGTTGTTATTAGGAAATAATATTACAAATATCAATCCTATCTTATGGGTAACAAATACACATTCATCATCTTATCTTATGGATAGTTGAATATATAGTAGAAAATATTTTGTGAATTTAATTATTGATGAGAGAATACTCATTACTCAACATAATGTGAACTTATAAATGTTTAGTCATTTTTGCAATGAGTGTTATCATAAAGAAAAGTTATTTTTACAATTTGTGTTATCATACAGAAAGATGTAAAATAGAGTCAATTTAGAATTTGGTTATGCTTAAAATTAGATATTGAATTTTATAGTTATGTAATGATATTATATACATAATTTAAATTTTGACATATGTTTACTTATTTTTATAGATAAAATGGAGGATAGATCAAGTACTCCTATAATAATTCATTTGTTTCAGGAAGATTTGATGATCCAATTTGGACTCATGCTAGATTAGTTTCTGAAATGAAGAACTATACGATTCGTGTGTATTACAACAAACTTTTGTAAGGTGGGGAATCAACAGATTAAAAAAAACATTTAGTCTGGATCAAAGGTGATATAGAGCCTTGTAAAAAAAGTGATTTAAGAGGTGAAATGGCAAATGAAGGCTTTACTTAGATAGTATGAATATGAAAATGATAGAAAATAAAGGCTAAACTATATAATTGGTTGTGGAAGTTTTTTTCAGTGGTCAAGACGATAGTGGAGATGTTAAAGGTGGTGGCATTCCTACCTATTAAGAAGGGAATGTTGCACCTTATGTTAGGAAAAGAAGAATACATATGTCTAAATTTTTTGCACCACGAACAACTTTTATTGCACAACCTTTAATCCATAATGCCTTACAATCTAAAGAAACGACTCATAATGTGGAGATGACGGCAGCTAGATTGTGGTATGATTCATGTGTATAAGTCAATGCTACCTAGTCTTATTATTACTAGCCTATGGTGGGTTTTATTGCCTTTTATAATCTAAGATATAAGGCTCCTTCAATTGATGACTTAGGCAACTTATGGATATTCAATCATGTGTGATGGTTGGATAAATAGAAGATACGAATCTATTATCAAATTTTGAGTTTATTCTGCTAAGGGGTCAAAGTTTTTGAAGTTTATTAATGCATCTAGCCTTGATAGAAATTTAGATAATTTTCAAATATTTGATACAGTTGTGAAAGATGTTGAGCCAGAAAACGTTATTTAGTTCATTACTGAGAATGATTCTACTTACAAACCAGCAAGGAAAAGATTACCAGACAGGTATAATTCTTTTTATTGGGCTCTTCCTATTGCACATTACATTGATGAGAAGTGCAAATTTGAATATAATTATACACCTATATTTGATGTATTTTACTTATAATTTCATATTTTTGTTGTATATTTATTACTTAATTCTCTCCATGTCCATTTATAGGTTATGTTTGTCTTTATAAAAAGAAAGAAGAATTCGGATCAAAATAGGCTATAAGATGAAGATTTGAAGCAATTAAGGACTATACAATCTTGTAGATTTACGGTGTAAGTCTCTGTAAATATGCAAAGATTAGAGAATTGGAGTTCTAGTCATGTGGAGTTAAATGCCCTTGTATCCTGATATACATAGCTTTATATGTTACTTGTGTAAGTGTTTGTGTCTGTGTGAAATCATAAAGTAAGATGTATTGTATTATACACAGTCTCTCACATTCCCCTGTAAGTGGCCGTGTATATCCCATGAATCCTAAAATTTTCTATAAAAGGATGTGAGTGGAGGCAAATTGAGGAGACCCAAGTTTTGTAGCAGTTTTAAGATGTGAGACATGTGGAGAGGTGACGATCTTGATCAAAGGACAAAGATAATATGAAGCTAACATCAGAAGATATTCGATAGAAAGCAACATCAAACCTAAAACTTGGAAGAAGATTTAGTATAAGAAAAAAGAAGATTTAGAATTATTATTAATTTGTTTTCTATTATTTTTCATTCATGTTTATCTTTGATTTCATTTTCTATGATTAGTAAATAAACTTGTTTAGTGTCTAGGTGTGATGAACCCTAATTTAGGATAACAATATGTATTGATCTTTTGTTAATGTAGTTATATTGATTTATTTATTACAATTCAATTTTGAGTTTTATATTTGTTCTAATATATCCAAAATATTATTACATGATGTGATTTCATATGATTGAGATTGAGAAATCTTCTTATATGAGTGGATATACTATAATTGAAAAGAGTTGCATGCAAATCTAGAGATAGGCTAATATAAATTCTTCAGATTAAGGTCAAATCTAATAGTAGAATTCATAAATTAATAATGCAATCACAGGTATTTTAATGAGAAATATTTTTGTTAATCAACTGATGGGTTAGTTATTAGTAGTCTCAAGAAAGTTATTAACATAAGATAGGAATTTCCAAAGTCCAATAATCAATGATATAATTACATAATAAAGATTAATTATTTAATGATTTTTAGGAGGATTTATCACCTATGCACTATTATTTGATATTTATTTTTCTAAGTAATTTCCTTTGTCTTGCATTCAATATTGTTTCCAATCTTAGTTTAATTAGATTTATTTTTAATTAAAAGACCAAATCCAATTCTTAGGGTAGATAATAGAAAAAAAGTAACTACTAGTACTTATCGTCAGCATGGGATCAACTCATACCTTGCCTTTACTAGCTACAACTATGTCATGCACTTGCAATAATTAAATTATTTTTATAGAAATAACCAATCAAGTTTTTCATACAATTGTCGGAGACAGTAATATTAGGAACACCTAGATCTTATTACCCTAGCCATTGTTATTTTATTTAGTTTATTTCCAAGTTATTTCATTAATTTCTTTTTGTAGATCTTGACTCTTAGTCAGTCAGAGTAATTATGAGAGCTTAACCAATGCAAATCTAGAAATCAAAAGAATAGCACATAAAAATCTTCATAGGATACAACTGTGGGAGTTATGAGCTAGATCGTCAAATAGAGGACTTGGGAGGTTAAGTAGACACTAAAGATCTTACTTGACTACGTTTGACCATATTTGACTGGAGTAGAGTCTAGAATCATGAGACCGATTGTTAGTGCCACAAATTTCGAGATAAAGCCAAGCATTATCCAAATGGTGCAACAATCAATCAACTTTGATGGACTCAAAGACAAAGACTTAAATGCTTATATTTCTAATTTTGTAGAAATTTGCGATACTTTTAAAATCAATAGAGCTAATGATGATGCCATCATAATGTGATTGTTCTCATTTTCTTCAAGGGGGAAGGCCAAACAAATTTGAATTCGATGCCACAATCTTTATTGACAATATGGGAACAAGTAGTAGAAAAGTTCTTGGTTAAGTATTTCCCACTAGTAAAGACTACGTAATTGAGGAATGACATCTCTTTATACTCTCAAGTTAAAAACTGAATCATTATACGATACATAGGAAAGATTTAAGGAGATGTTGAAAAGATGCCCATACTACGGTTTACCAGTTTGGATACAAACCCAAATTCTTTACAATTGGCTTAATTAAAGCACCAAGCAGTCATAGCTAAGGATAGGCTTAACAACAATACACTAGAGGCAACCCAAGACTTGATAGAAGATATGGCTATGAACAACTACCAGTGGTGCTCATCTAAAGCATGAATAAATAAGCCACTGGGGGTTTATAAAGCCTTGAATAGAAAGATCGATAGACTTATGATGGCTCTATAAGGTCCAATTATGAAATGAGGTGTGCAGGCTAGATCACCAAGAACAAGATTGTCAATTAGCTCAGCCTGAGCATGTGGACTATTTGGGGAATGCTCCTAGGCCCCAAATAATCCATATAGCAACATGTACAATCCAAGATAGAGGAACCACCCTAACTTCTCTTAGGGAATCAGAGCTAAGTAAGGAATAACGCTCCACCTAGATTCTAATAGCAAGCACCTTAACCCAAGAAGTTTGGTTTGGAAGAGATGATGTTAGGATTTTTTTAGGTTTCTAATGTAAAAAATCAAAGAATAGATGCTTCCATATGTAACTTGGACATTCATATTGACCAACTGGAAAAGATATTAGCTGAAAGGAAAAAGGGAAATTTCTTTAGTATCGTTAAATCAAATCCTAATGAATATGTGAAGGCTTCACCCTTAGAAGCAAAAAGAATTACAAGTAGACAATAAAACCCAAACTAAAGTAGAGGACCATGAGAAGAGTCAAGAGAAGACTAAAGATATAAGGCATGCTCCAAAAGTTACAAATTTTCAACCCACAATACCATATCTAACAAAGTTGAAGAAGGAACATATGGATGGGCAATTTGGTAAATTCCTTGAACTATTCAAACAACTTCATATTAACTTACCTTTTGTTGAAGCTCTTGCACAGGTGCCTAAGTACATAAATTTTTTAAATGAGCTATTATCCAACAAGAAGAAGTTAAAGGAGTTGGCTATAGTAAGACTAAGTAAAGAATGCTCAGCGATCTTACAATACAAGTTACTAGAGAAGCTTAAATATTGAGGGAGTTTTACTATCCCTTATTTTATTAGTGATTTTTCAGTAGAGAAAGTTTTAGCTAATTTAGGGGCTAGTTCTAATTTATGCCTTATAAATTATCTAAGAAGCTAGAATTAGGGGAACCTAAAACAACTAAGATGAGCATTTAATTGGCTGATAGATCTATTAAATATCTTAGGGGTATCATTAGGGATGTGTTAGGAAATTTTGACAAGTTCATCTTCACAATTGACTTTGTTATACTTGCTATGGATGAAGATATAGAAGTACCTTTGATTCTATGATGTCCCTTCCTAGCTACAAATAGAGCTATTATTGATGTTAGTAATAATATTCAATAAGAGGAAAAAACTTATTCCTATGAGAACTATCACTAAATGGAGAGTCTACATCAACTATAGAAAGCTAAATGATGCAACAAGGAAAAACCACTTCCCTTTGCCTTTTATAGATCAAATGTAGGAAGTAGGACATATGTACTATTGCTTCTTGGATAGACTTTCGTACTACCTATAAATCCTAATTTCTCAGGAGGGTCAAGAGAAAAAAGACCTTCACATGTCCCTATAGTACGTTTGCTTATAGAAGGATGCATTTTGGATTCTGCTATGCACCTAATACATCTTAGAGGTGCATGACAGTCATCTTTGATTATCTAGTCGAAGACATAATGGAGGTATTTATGGACAAATTTTCTATTTTCGTCGATTCATTTGATTTATGTCTCCATAATTTAGAAAAAGTGTTAAAAAGATATGAGAAGATGAATCTGGTGTTGAATTGGGAAAAGTGTGCTCCATAATTTAGAAAAAGTTTTAAAAAGATATGAGAAGATGAATCTGGTGTTGAACTAGGAAGAGTGTCACGTTATGACACAAGAAGGCATAGTTCTAGGCCATAAAATTTCTTATAGGGATATCAAGGTAGATAAAACTAAAATTGTAGTTATTAAGAAACTACCACCCCTACCTTGGTTAAGACTATAAGAAGTTTCTTAGGACATACGGGCTTTTATAGAAGATTCATTAAAGATTTTTCTAAAATTGCTAAGCCTTTGACTTAGTTATTAAAGAGAGATATGCATTTTATATTTAATTAAAAATGTTTAGAAGCTTTTAACATTCATAAAAAAAAATTGGCTAAGGCCCTAATTATGGTTACACCAGACTGGAATTTACCATTTCAACTAATATGTGATGCAAGTGATTTTGTAGTAGGTGCAATACTTAAATAATGAAAGGAAAGACACTTTCAACCAATTTCCTACGCTAGCAAGACTCGACGGATGCTTAGGAAAATTACGCGATGACAAAGAAGAAGTTGATACTAGTGGTTTTTTTGTTCGACAAATTTAGATCTTATTTAGTTTTTTATAAAGTTGTTGTTTACACTTATCATTCTATATTGAAAATTTGCTAATAAATTAAATGTTAAATGTTGATTAATTATATGGATTTTGTTGTTATAGGAATTTGATTTAGAGATTAAGGATAAGAAGAGGACTAAAAACTTGGCAGTGGACCATCTATCTCACTTGGAAAACTTGAATTCAAAAGATTTGAATGAAGAAGGCATTGAAGACTCATTCCCAAAAAGAGCACCTTTATAATTTGGAGGAGGCAAGTGAGGTAGAAAACCCTTAGTTTGGAGATATTACAAATTATTTAGTAGTTAAGATCTTATCGAAAAGTCTGTCTTATCAGCAAAAGAAGACATTTTTTACTGATTTGAGAGACTATTTTGGGAAGATCAATATTTTTTCATATCTGTCCAGACTAAATAGTGAGAAGATGTGTACCTCACTCTGAGGGATGGAAGATCTCACAACACTATCATACCATAGTGCAAATAGGATGACATAGAAGATCCTTAAGTTGGGTTTTTATTGGTCATCAACTTTTAAAGATGTCTAAAGGTATGTAGCTTTATGTGACAGACGCCAAAAATCAAGTAATGCCTGTCATCGGAATAAACTGCCTCAAAATTTTATTTTTGTTTGTGAAGTGTTTGATATTTGCCGTATTGATTTTATGGGTATGTTCCCCACTTCTTTTGGTAATAGATACATCCTAGTAACTGTTTGGTAATAGATGTCTTATAAGTTGTCCTAGTAACTGTTTATCATAAAATTCCTTAAAAGTTTATTCTCTTGCTTTGGCACACCTAGGGCAATTATTATTGAAAGGGGTATGGATTTTTGCAATGCACAATTTGAAAAGGTGCTTAAGAAGTATGGAATCACTTATAGGATTGCCATCCCATACCACCCTCAAACTAGTGGTCAAGTTGAGGTATTTAATAGCCAGTTAAAATGAATTTTGGAGAAGACTGTAGAGGTTCAAAGAAAAGATTGGTCAATTAAGTTAGATGATGCTCTGTAGCTCATAGGACAGTTTATAAGACACCGATTAACACCCTATGGGTTGGTCTATGGAAAAGCATGCCATCTGCTTGTTAAACTCATCAATTTCGATCTTCAATGTGCAGGTGAAAAGCAAAACTTCCAAATTAATGAACTAGATGAATGACGATTGATGGCTTATAAAAATTCCAAAATCAACAAGGAGAGAGTCAAAAATTATCATGATTGGATGATTAACCAATTATGACAATTTAAAGAGGGAGATCAAGTTCTTTTATACAATTCCTGTCTAAGATTGTTTCCTAGTAAGCTTAAATCAAGATGGTATAGAGCTTTCATTATGGAAAATGTATTTCCATATGGCATAATTTAGGTAAGTCATCCGCATAACGAAAAATTTAAAGTTATGGACATCGAGTGAAGTTATATCTTAAAGGTGAGCTTGATAACAATACCAAAAATATTAATTTAACTAAATGACCTTGAGCATAAAAGGTATGTCAAGCTATAGACGTTAACCAAGCGCTACTTAGGAGGCAACCTAAGAATTAGGATTTGCTTTCGTTAAGTTATTTTTTACCTAGATATTTCTTATTTATTTTCATTTTCATTTATTATTTTACCCTTTTTCTTTATATTTTGCAAGGATATTAGTTTATCATATCGACTGGATAGTCCCAAACTCATAAAATCAAAATTAGAAAAGCTTATGACTCAGGGAACTACCACATTCCACTTTCTCACTTTTCATATATGCTTATATTATGTACATCAAAGACAATGTACAATCTTAAGTGTAGGGAAGGGGTTAATGATTTTTTTGAGCTTATTATAATCTTTGTTATTGACGTTTATTAACTGATAACTTAATTAGTTGAAATCAGTCCATAAATACTTTATTTCATTACTGATTAGTGATTTAAATTAGTATGTAAAAGGATGATAGTTAGAATCGAATTGTCTTTTATAAGTCATATTATTAATAGTTATCGAGATAGTCAAGTTGACTAAAAATTGCATATTATTTACATACATATAACCATTTTTATGTGAGCTTTTGAGATTAAAACAAAATTTCAAAAAATTTTAAGCTCTTTTATTTCTTTTAAGTGTGTTATTATGCATAGTTGAACTATTCTAAAACTTGCTTTTATTATAAATATTAAGATCATATTTTGTTAAATTAGAAGCATTGAAATGATAAAGACACTTAGATTCAACAAGTTTTTAGCCTATTTCTTTGATAATTACCTTACCATATCTTATAGGAATAACCAAGTTGAGCCTTAACCTTTTTCATTAATTATAACCCAAATGTTAACCTTTATGCTATCTTTCCTTGAAGCCTTTTTATTGTTTTGAACCCTGAAGGTTATTTATATTACTTGAATGTTTGAAACTTGAAAATTTGAACGATATAATATTTTTTAATTAGGATGCATGAGGAATGATTGAAAAAAACTTCGTGAGCATAAAAAAAGAAGAAAAAAAGGATACTACTACTGGATAGATAATGAAAGGACTTGCATATTGTGAACAATTTTCTTGTAAGGTTTTTCTTTATAAATTTCGTTTAGAATTTTTCACCTTTTTATTACATCAATCATACCTTACCTAAGCCCTGTTACAACCTAAAAAAGTTTTTTTCATTTTTGTTTCTAGTTTACATATAAATGAGGGAGATATGATAATAATACAAGCCTATGGTAAGAATTCTATAATACATTGATTTGAGAGTTGATACTTTTCACCATAAACACTTAAGTGAATTCAACCAATCAAGGTGTTGTTAGATCTCCTGTTCAAGCACCTTCATTCGAAATTAAACTAGCCCTACTCAACATGTTGTAGATAAATGTGCAATTCTATGGACTAACCAATGAGGATCCTTATGCACATATAGTGAACTTTCTAGAAATACGTGATACCTTTTGATATCATGGGATGTCGGAAGACGCTTTTAGGATGAGGCTTTTTCTCTTTATGTTAAGGGATAGAGCCAAAGCTTGGTATCACTCTCTCAGTCCCTCAAATGTCACAACGTGGGAGCAATTGGTACGTGTATTCCTAAGAAAAAAATCACCAACTTCCAACAAAGTGATGGGGAATCACATTACAAAAAAAGAAGACAATCTGCTACGTTTGATTGAGGAAACGTCGCAGATTGTATAACCTTATGGTGATGTTTTTGAAACGTCAGTAAAAGGCTAAGGTTTCTGCGACGTTGTATTAAAACGATGCAGAAAGGACGTACTAATTGAGACGTTGTACAATTAAAACGTGGCCAAATACATATTACGACTTTATTGTGAACCAAATGTTGGGGAAGAGTTGGTAAAGAAATCAGAACCAACATTTAGAATTTCGTACATTATATGTGTTCAATGTTATATATTTATACTTACATTTATTAATGTCAATTAAAAATTGTTAAAGCAACATATATATTTAAGAATGAAATATGAAATG
>JANZLD010000003.1:37227603-37240034 GCA_026413575.1 Erythroxylum carthagenense | reverse complement strand
GTGTCGACTACTCTTAACTCTATCTCTCTTTTAGATTCAAGTTTTATTATTACTTAGTTCTTAAACAAAGTTTTCAAAGTTTTGATTAATTTGAATCTACTGAAAGTTCTGCAGAAGAACTTTATTTCTAACAAACGGTTTGAAAGAGTTTTTCAAAAGGGGAATACACAATTCAACCCTTTCCTTCTCATGCATTCATATATCGTATTTTAAGCTTTGTAATAACGTGTGATTCACTTCAGAAAGAGTTGAAGAAAATGTTTACAAGTAATAAATAGGTTGCATTATAATATGCTAAGTCTAATGCTAGAGTTGAGGTTTCTAGAATTTTACTTAAGGATCATGAATTTTGGTCCTAGTATTAATTTATAATTTAATTTTTTGAGTCTTTAGTTAGAGTACTTCGTTCAATTGATAGTGATGATGAGGTAATAAGGAGTTATTTTTATAATTTCATGGAGAGGGTGAATGAAGCAATCAAGGGTAATTTAAAAAATAAGACTTCTTTGTACACATTTTATCTTATAATGATCAATGAGAGATGAGAAAGCAACTTTATTCCTTGTTGTTTGTAAATGGAAAGTTTTTTAATCCTGGTGTCTATTTTAGACCAAATTTTACAAAAAAAAGTTAAAGTTAATAGGTGAATACTATTAACTATTGCAACAATTGTTACTCGTGTAAGATCTCCGAAGCTCACAAATGGAGGTTTATAAAGACGCTTCTAGTGAATTTAGGATGCCTATTGCTATTCGTTAAAGAGACAACTTAAAGTTTCGGAAAAGGTATGTTATTATTATTGTTAAGTTGAATATTTTTTTGTAATTTCTTAATAATTTAATTTTATTTGTCTATTATGACTCTTAATGGAACAAGTAGTTTTGTAAATCCAATTTGCTCGACCATATCGATCTTTTAACAAATTGGTTTAAGTGAAATTGAGCTTGATAAATGAGAGTAACTTGGAAGATAATTTTAGATAAGAAAGTACTAACATGTTATTTAGTGTAATGAATTTGAATGATGCTGATGATATTGCTACTCTTAAAGATAATGATTTTGTACTAATTGAGAATTAAGGTTGATATGATTTAAGTAGATATTCGATTAAATGAAATTTCAAGTTTTCATTTCTTCTCTTCTTTTAATTTAACTTATGTTTGATGTGTATGTTAAATTCTACATATGAAGTATAAATATTACTGTAAATGTTTTTATTTTAAGTTTAACTTTAAGTTGGTTATTCCTTGACACGAACTCTTGTTATAAATTGTAATACTTAGAGCATTATGGATCTTTATTATTCTTTTTATTTAATGTTTTGATATAATAATTATTTATTATATGATTAAATTGTAACACTTTAAGTACTTTGTGTTATCTTTGATTTTATATTTACATGATAACTAAATGATATTTTTATATTAATTATAGTTATTTTTATATGTGAAAGTAATGTTAATAAAAATAAATAGATTGTTGTTATTTCAAATTTCCATTATTATAATTTTTAAAGACGTGATTGATGTAAAATTATAAAGGGTTAATTATAAAAAAATCTTATACTTTTTTTTTCAAATTTTCAATTATAGCCAAAACTTAAAAAAGTGACAATTAAATTTCAAACTTTCAATTTTTCTCAAATATAGGCTAACGTTAATGTTTCCATTAATGAAGCTCACATGCAAGCCAAGTCAAATATGTTTAATTAAATGTAAGAAACCTTCAAATATTGTTAAAGGATGCTTCTTCACACCACCTATGGAACCTCCTCCTTTTGAAATGGCTTCTTTGTTGTTCTTCCCTTTATATACCCTCTTACTCTCCAATTTATAGTCAATTGCAACAAAAAGCCTCATCTTTCTCTTTTTCTTCTTCTTCTCCTGTTAAACTCACTATCACTAGCTAGCGAAAGCCCACCTTGACAAACATAACCATACCTCCTAATAGAATGAGATAAATCACACATTAAACACCCTAATGGTTTTCCTTGTTAAGTACCCACATGGTAGCATTCCCTCTTCAATTTCCTAAAAAATTGAACTCTGATTTGAAATCCTACTTCACTTCTCGGATCCACTACCTCTACCCTTACCCTCACCCTCACTATCACCATAGGTTAAGAACTTTTTAGAAAAAGAAAGTAAGAGAAAAAAAAATGAAGAATTTTCAAGCTAAAGAAAATTTGAATTGTGTTTGAACTAAGTGAGTGGAAAAGAAGGACTTTAACAATACCATCAAATCACCGTTAGTAAGATAAAGATCAATTAACTTAGAGTTTTAGGTGAGTAATAGAAAAGGACAGAGGGTAGGTAAAGTTTTTGTTGCTTAATTTTATAGGTTAAGTTTTTTGTTGTTTAATTAAATTAAATTATATTTTATTAAAATCTAATGTGAATTTAGCATTATACATAGCATCATACATTTACCACCGTTAATATAGACAATAACATCAAGCTATATTAAAAAAAAAATACAAATTCAAATATGTGATTATTGCTTTTTAAATTTCGAACTATAATTACAAATTTGTGTAAAGTTTAAGATTTTTTATTAATTAATCTACTTATAAATTAGATAGTATATAATATATTGAAGGTTTATTTTATATACTAAAAAAATTCAATGACTATATTATAATTTTAAAAAATTTATCCAAATCAGTATCTAATATTGATCAATGCCAATATACAATATCATAATAAAACTAAATCCACTAATGATTCAATTCATAATATTGCTACTAAGAGAATAACTGATCAAAACATATGCAAATCATTTAATTAGTGAATTGACCGGTGAAAGTTATCTATATATATATATATATACCCCCCAGCCACCACTTTTATGTTGTAGTTATTAGTCTTTAGTTCACTTGTCCACTACTTTCTTCGTTTGTCTACCCATAGACATAACATAAACACAACATATCTCCAAAACCTCCTCTGTGTTTCCCCGTCCCAAGTTCTCTCTCTAAGACAACAATCATGCCATTCTCTCTTCTCCTCATTTTACTCTCTTTAACATTCACAGATATCTGCAACTCTACTCAGGACTCTCTAAAACTCCCATTGCTCCACAGAACCTCAATTCCTACCCCATTCCAAGTCCTCTCCTCCGACCATTACCGCCTGCATCATCACCACCGCCACTACCGCGCCTCCGTCAAATCCCCCATAATCTCCGGCGCATCCTCCGGCTCCGGTCAGTACTTCGTCTCTCTCCGCCTGGGTTCACCACCCCAGCCATTACTCTTAGTGGCTGACACTGGCAGCGACCTTATCTGGGTCAAGTGCTCCGCCTGCAAAAACTGCTCTGACCACCCTCCGTCATCTTCCTTCCTAGCTCGCCATTCCTCCTCATTCTCACCAACCCACTGCTTCAACAACATCTGCCGACTCGTCCGGCACCCCGACCCTAACCCCTGTAACAAGACTCGCTTGCACAGTCCCTGTCGTTACGAGCACTCCTACTCCGATGGGTCGGTCACGAGCGGCTTCTTTTCCAGAGAGACCACGACGTTGAACACCAGCTCTGGGAAAGAGACCAAGCTGAAGAATCTCGCATTTGGGTGCGGGTTTCACGAGTCGGGTCCGAGCGTTACGGGTCCGAGCTTCAATGGGGCTCAAGGTGTAATGGGTCTGGGTCGTGGACCCATATCTATTTCTTCTCAACTCAGTCGTCGCTTTGGCAACAAGTTCTCTTACTGTCTCATGGATTACACCCTGTCTCCACCTCCGACGAGTTTTCTCATAATCGGTGGTTCCCAGAACGACTTGGTACCCCAAGCAAAGGAAATGAGCTTCACGCCGATACTTGCCAACCCGCTCTCGCCTACATTCTACTACATTGGGATCACGTCCGTGTTCGTTAACGGCGTGAAATTACGTATCGACCCTTCCGTCTGGACAATCGATGAGATGGGTAACGGTGGCACGGTGATCGACTCAGGAACGACGTTAACCTTCATAAAGGAGCCAGCGTACCGTGAGATTCTCACAGCGTTTAAACGGCGGCTGAAGTTACCGAGTCCAGTTGAGCCAACTCCGGGTTTCGATCTTTGTGTGAACGTGTCAGGGATTCCGAATCCTAGTTTGCCTAGGATGCGTTTGGAGCTCGTCGGCGGTGCGGTGTTGTCGCCGCCGCAGAGGAATTTGTTTATACAGACAAGCGAGCGGGTCAAGTGCTTGGCGGTTCAACCTGTCGAGCCAGGAACTGGGTTTTCAGTTATAGGGAACCTGATGCAACAAGGATATTTGTTGGAGTTCGATAGAGACAGATCGCGTCTCGGTTTTTCACGTCGTGGTTGTGCTCTGCCTGCGCATTAAGCGCGTCGTTTCGTTTTGTTTTTTTAATTAATAATTTTTTATTGGACATTGACATTTGTGGGATTTTACTGCACATTTGATATATATATATATATATATATATATATATGTGATCATTTTCATCTTGGTTTTAGGCGGAATATGATAAAGAAAAAGAAAAGGAAGAGAGTTTAAGGTCGTAATTTGGAGTTGAAGTTAATTAATTAGCATGTTTCTAATTCAATAAAAAGGTTTGCATACATTGTTGTTTTTTATTTGTCACGGGGCAATTGCATAATAATTGAATAGAGCATATGAAAACAAAAGAAAAAAGATGGGTCATAGGATCTTAGGTTAAAGACAAAAAGATGTTAAATAAAAGATTTAATGGTTGGGTTGGGTACCGTCGTCCTATCCTATCCTATCCAGTCAAACCAACTTTACTGGAAGAAAGATGCCCTACGATACGAGTATGCCAGTGTCGCGTGGACCATGCTGCCCATTACATGTGAAAATTTCTCTCGTACTCACCCGCTTATTTGTTTTAATATTGTGTTTGCTAAATGCTAATAGACTAGTGCACCAATGACATTTGTCAATCAACCACTAAATGCTAACTTCAGATTAATCCATACTAGTGTTCATAATAAATTAATTGTAATTTAAAACACTGAACTTGATGATCTTAAATTCATTTAGATGTTGAATGGTTGTGTAATTGAGTGTTCCAGTGTCTCTACTCTGTCAAAGAGAGAGAGAGGAGAAGAAATGGGAGAATCATGTGATGTGATGAAGAGTTATAGACAGCTGGCTCTGCACTCATATGAATGAATATGACCCTTCCTTTACACCTACATACAGTGGAGAACGGGCCCACTTAGATACCAATCTAAATCACTTACATTTAAGTTTACAATTACACCCTCTTTTATCATCACAACCATTGTTTTTTTTTTTAATTTTTTTAATTTGACTGGAGAAATCTCTTCTCCACAATATGTTTGAGTCAGTCATCTTCACTCTGGGTCTAGGATACTAATCAATTTTCGTCTTCATCACGCTCTCAAACAACCCTACTTTTGATTATTGCATTTCACGTTCTTTCAACCGTATGTATAGATATTCTTGTGATTTGATTTTGCAGTTGACATTATAGAACTCCAGTTTACAAACTTACTTTGATAGACATTATTCAAATCGAAAACGCAGGCCCAAAGACTATTCTGGATTATGAGCCTATAGCGGATGGGCTGCTTCGTAATTCAGACTTGCCTACTTCCTGGGCTTAGTTGTTCTCCAAATTCTACAACTTGTTTAATCATTTACGTCCAGGAAAGTTTTGAGATTAAGGTTTATCCAAATTGGCCCTACCTACTTAATCCATCGTCAAAACAAAGAGCTTAGATTCTCCTGTCCGTATATGTTCTTTCAAATTATCTCCGAAAATGGTGACAGCCAATGGACCATCCATCCTGTCAACGCTCCAACTTTTTTGTTTTTCTTCCTAAACATCATTTTATTATTCAACTCAATAATAAGGAAAACCTCAATTCATATAAGTCAAATTTGTCCGGCTCATCTCATGCTAGCATAAAGAATCTTTTTTTCCCCACGTTCAGAATTAGATGCTTCATTACTTTGACTCCAGGGTAGCCGAACGCAATCCTAGTTGCATTCCCCATGCACTTTCCTCTGTTCTAATTAAAATTTTCCCAGCAGCAAATTAGGAGTGATCACAAAGTACTTGAAGTCAAAGCATTTCATCTACCCCTTCTTGAGGTTTCTTTTTTTTTTTCCGAATTTCGTCAAATGATTTTCTTAATGACTAAGCATCATATCAATAACTTAAGCTATTGTGTGAGACTAACTTGATTGGTTTTATATATTTATTAATACACCTTCTTAAGTGAAAGTTTTTTGAATTTGAAATTTGCACAGATTCACTCTACCTTGTGTTGAGTAATAGATGAGTGGTAATATTTGAACTCACGACTATTTGATCACAAAGACTCTGATACTATATTAAGTGACCGTTTTATCACAATAGTTTAAGCTGTTGTGTGAGACTAACTTAATTGATTTTATATATTCACTAACAATAACAACTATTTGCTATTATCTAAAATGGTTAATTAACAAGGTCCATTATTTGTAACATAGCTTTTCTATTGCTTTAAGCTTCTTCGGCTTCGGGTCATGTGATTCATCGACGTTCAGGTCTTGTGGGAAATCACCTTTCGGCGTAGCGACAAATGATAATCAAGAGGATTTTCTTTTCTTGTAGTGGAGAGAACGTGTAGAGGTGGAGGGTATAATTGGAGTCAGAATTCCACCGTCCCACACATATTGGAAATATGGCTGCAATTCTTTGACTCTACCAAGAGACGTATCTCAGAAAAGACATCCCAAAACACTTGTTTATGCATATTCCAAGCAAATTCACCTAAAATTTTAAACAGGATTAGTAATCGAAAGTAATTATACATTGAAACTTATTAAAATTAGTTACTCTTAATTTTAAATAATTTACCTAGATTATATAATTTGTAAACTATAACATATATTCAGTAGTTTTATCGAATAAGAAATCAAAAATAAAGACTATGAATTCCATGTTATAAAAAAAAACAACTTGTTTATGTATATTTATGATTTAGACTAGCATACTTAGAAGTTGGGTCGAAGTCTGAGCAAAGGCTTGATATTCTTCTTTGGTCCTTTATGCATATGTTCTAGGTTAAAAAGCCACGACTAGAGGGTCCTTTTATGCCGTCCAAAACTTGTTGACTATGCGGATTATGGATCTTGTTCTGCTTTCTGAAAGCTGAACGCATTTATGAAATAACTTGTTCCTTACTTACACTAGTGATTTCTACTGTAGTTCCAATCCTTGGTTCACTTTTTAGGCTTGTTTTGACTTGAGATTTTGTGTGTAAGTTGGTGGATTGATCGGGAGCAAGCTAAATGTTTTTGGTTCATGTCCCCATAAAGCTCTACTATAGCATGGCTTAGTTTAAAGACTGTTAGGCTCTATTTAAAATTTAAACAATGGTATATTCGAAAGCTGAAACTGGAGCAGCCAATCAGGCTTTAAGTCATTTCATTGTGTTTCCTGCACCCATGGCTCTAAATTATGCTTTTCAGTTGTGTACATACAATTGTACCGACAAATACTTACATGCATGTGTACTTACTTCTTTCAATAGGTTTCTCAAAGGTTTTCTGGTCATAAAAAGGGTTATGTTATGGTATGATCAGAAGCGCAACAGACTTTCGGCTGAAAAGGAAATTGCAGGCAATCATTTTTGTAATGGGCTTTAAGATTCAGAACACTCATGGTTGAACCAAGTAATGTAAAACTTGATACAAATTGATTAACTTTACAAGTTATATCAGAATGTTTTAGCTTTGAGTGGAAAATCTTTCAGGTCTAACAGTACAGTACTGTTATATTAAGTCTCTCAAGAGTTAGCAATTGGATGTAATTGATGCTTGTGTTTGAAACCTTGTCGGTCCACTGTTCTACCCATGTGATTTAGTTCCTTAACTATTTCTGGTTAACTTAGAAAAAGAAAAATGACCTTCAAGGCCTCCAAACTTTTCTTGGAAACTCTTCCTTGGACAAGTTCTGCACAGGGAAGTATGTCTTGACCATGAACTGAAAAGGAAAGTGACACCAAGTTGAGATTGAAGTAAAACAAGGAAGTATTTATATCCTAGACATAATGAAGAGCCTTTATACGTATTTAAACTAGGACAAGGCCCGAGGAGATAACTATGTTCTCTGTTTCAAGTTTGTTCTCTATTTTGACTCCTTTAACTTGTAATTTTGTTTAGCAAACAAATTCTCCCCCAGTTCCTACAGACCGAGAGCCCATTTCTTGGATATGCCCTGGGGATCTACTTCATAAATTAGGTATATTTTCTTTAGTATACATTGAATTTTTTAATATATATAAAAATCTTATCAATTCATAATTTTTTAACGATAAAATGTGAATTTTAATAGACGAGAGATAATTTTATCATCAAACCTGACTTCTGATACTAGATTGTGGCTTGATGTTATGGTTCTACACGTAATCTTCCTCTGTCTAAGAATGAAAATCTGATAAAAAATTACAGGAAATTTTCTATAAATTGATATTCAATAAATTAATAAATTATCATATAATGATTATTTATGGTCTCAATTTGATCTAATAAAGAAAATTAATTTCGGATTAATCATATTTACTTTAATTAATAAATTCTGGATAATTAATTTATGACGGTTTTACAGTTCACAGTTTGGTTGTTTTAAAAGGACCCAAAGCAGACCTTCCACGTTTGGATATTGGAGCTAAGGGGCTGAAACCTTTGCTACTGTAAACTGAAGCGAGTCCTTTTAATCCTATACATTCATCTGAAGGGAAATGATATGTTCTTTGGGTTATTTAAACAGGTGACATACTAAACTATTCAGCAGGAACTTGGAACAAGTACAAGTCGCAAGAGCTTTAAAATTGTTCATCATATAGATGGATATATATATATATATATATATATATAGATAGATAGATAGATAGACTAGGAGCTATGTACATTGATTCGATGCCCCCATATTGAAATTACTTATTATAGCCACATTCCATTTGGTGGACCACAGGAACTTTGATCATTAATTACGGGCATGTGTAAGTACATAATGGCTTCCTAATGAGCCTGATGATCGCCATCAGGTTCCTCATGTGATGTTTGATATACGACTGTTATTTGTAGCCGCCAACAGAAGTTGCTTTGATGTGCAGATGATTAGTGTCATGTATATAACTGGATTTGGTTGCACAAAGAATCTAACAAGAAAGTCCTGCCATATTTTAATGTGGAGGTAGGTGAACAAGATTCGGTTCATAAAAAGATAGAAAGCAGTAATTTTGGAGAGCAAGGAAGAGAATTACATCAAGATTCAATTGAAGAACTTCAACATTTAAAGATCCAAAAATTGGAGAGAAAGTAATATTTGTTGCTTTTAATCTTAACATAATTAAATTTGGGGTAAATCTAAATGAGATAACCCTAAACTTATTTGTTTAGATTGATTCTTTGATTAAATGAAAGATCTAAGCATTTTTGTGAATTAAGCAAGATTTCTTCTTTTATTTGAATTGAAATTTGCTAGTATTTTGTTTCAATTTTAGGTTTTATATATAGAGATTGAGAAATTATATGTATGAATAGATTGTGATATGAATAGTAAAAGCAGCAAAAAGTCTTAGAGATAGATTACATAAATCTTTTGAGTTAGACTCAAATCTAATAAAGAAATTCATAAAACAAGTTAATGCAATTTTAAGGGTTATATTTAAACAAAATTCATTCAATCAACTTAAGGGTATGACTTTTATTTCTTGAGAAAGAATTTTAAAATTTATCCCAATCCGAGAAATTAAGGTTAGTAATTGAATTAAAATAAATTTAAGCATAGAAGGGTTATAGGGGAATTCTACATCTAGATCTTGATTATTTGTTGATTATTTCATTCTTGTTTATTGCTTTGGTTAGTTATTTTATATTAGTAATTTTAATTTAGTTAATCACTTTTTTAAGTCAATCATTTGTTTTATTATACTAAATAATAGAATGATATTTATTATTAGTTCTTATAGTAATCGTAGGAATGATACTCATAATCACCATACTATACTATAAGAACAATAATTGCATTACCCTAATTAATATTTGATAATGTTCAAATTGTGAAAATTTAATCAAGTTTTTTGCATCATTACTAAGGATTAGAGTATTAGGAACACTTTATTTTTATTAATTTAATAAATTTTATTTATTTATTTATTTTATAATTTTTTCTTAATCTTATGTTTTTTTACTAAATTTTAGGATTTAGGTACTTAAGTTTATGATTATGACTAGAAGTAGCCTTAGACAGAGTATTACTTAATCTAAGACAGCTAGAAGTTCAGAAGTTTCAGTTACCAAATATAACAGAAGTACATGGAGGATAATGTACTATAAAAGATTTTATAGAGCAAAGTCTAGCATTATGAAGCTGAAAATCTAGGGAAATTTTTTTAGATCAAGCTTAATATGAGTCAGATGGTTTAAAAATTTATGTAACTTCATGGCTTACTAGATTAGGATCCAAATGCACCCATAAACAACTTTTTAGAGATTCGTAATACCTTTAAAATAAATGGAGTTTTGAAGGATGCCATTCAATTAAGTTTGTTCCCTTTTGCCTTTAGGTACAGAGCTAAATCATGGTTAAAATTATTCCCTTCTAGATTAGTTACTACTTAGAATAATCTTGCTAAAAAGTGTTTAGTTACATATTTTCCTCTAACACCTATGACAAAATTCAAGGATGGTTTGAAACTTAGGAGAGATGGAAGGACTTATTGAGAAAGTGCTCACACTATGAACATAATTACAAATACAAATATTTTAAAATGGATTGTGTTATCCATCTAAGCAGTTGATTGAGTTATCCATCCATATAGTTGATTGATGCATCTTTGGATGGGACTACCAACTTTAAAACTCCTGAGAAATTACAAAAGCTAATTGAAAATATAGCTATGAATAATTACTAGTGAAGGAACTCAAGCACAAATGTGAAATCATGTGATATTTATAATGTTAATATTGTGAAACATTAGAGGAAAAGTTGAAAGTTTTGGATAAGAAGATTGATAATATGAGTTTGGTAGCTGAATGGAAACAAGTGATGATTTACGATATTTATGGATTTAGACACTCCAATCATGAATTTTAGGCACTTAATAATATGGGATAGCTAATATAGCAAGTTGATTTTATAAGGAACCACCTTCAAAATAATCCTTACATTAGTACTTATACTTTAGGGTAAAAAAATTATCCTAACTTTTCATAGAATAATCAAAGATAGCAAAGGCAAGGACCTTAACTGGATTTAGCAATAGTAGGAGCAACAAAAAAATTCAAGTCCTGAGGAACTCGTGATAAAATTTGTTAATGTATCTGAGGCTTACTTCTAAAATTTTGAAGCATTACTTTAAAATTAAAAAGTTTACATCTATAACTTTAAAAATCATATTGGATAGCTTATTCAACTTATAAGGTATAAAGGTATTTTACCTATAAACACCGAGCCAAACTCGAGAAAGCAAGTAAAAGTATTAACTTTGAGGAGTAGAAGGGGCTAAAAGTTGAAAAAATTAGAAACAAAAAGCACAAGAAGAAGGATAAAGAGAAAGAGGAGAAGCTAAAGAAGAAATTGAACAAAAAGTACAAACAGGTAACTATATACCTAAACAGACTTAAGATGTAATATCCCGTTACCTGCGGGGAGGTTAGAATAGTAAATATGAGTGATCAATGAGAGCTTAGAAATGCATTTTTCATGCTCATGCGTAATATGCCATACATATATACATGAATAGTGAATCTTTCTATACATGAAAATAATTGTATATGCATTCATGAATGATTCCGGGTATAATTGGATCGATTTGTGTATTTTTTGAGAATTATGATTGTTTTTTCATTGAAAATTTTACGGGTTAGTGAAATTGTAATATTCTTGAATGTTGGTGATTTTTAGGATTTATTTTCAGAAATTATAGATAATTATTAAAAAAAAGGAATTAATGATGATTGGAGATAGTTAGATTGTAAAGATGAGACTAAAGGAATTAGTCAAGAAGAAATTTAGTTTAGGCTTAGGCTTAAGGAAAGTGACAAGTGTCACTCATTTAGAAAGTTGTTTTTAACCTTGTTAGAGTAAGTTATATAAATCTGAGAGTTAATAAGGCAAGTATTAAGTTTAAGTGACTTTTTCCAGCCTCTTTCTTCGAATTTCCTTTCCACACACAAAGTTTTTCATCAAAATCCTTCAGAGGGATTTCTTTGTTTTTCCTCATCCCACAACTCTACTACCACTGCTATTTATTCTTCCACCCTAAGAAAAACCAGAAGTTGGTCATTTTGCAAAGTAAATACGTGAGTTTTGCATGGAGTTAGGGCTTGAAGATAGTTGAAGCTTTTGGAGTTTTCAACAAGTAAGTAGTAAATAAATTCTTTAGAGTTGTGGATTCATAAAATAATTTGATGAATTATTGTTAGTTGCATAGATCATGGCAT
>JANZLD010000003.1:37216872-37227503 GCA_026413575.1 Erythroxylum carthagenense | reverse complement strand
TTATGACATTTATGTGTGTGTGTATATATATATTCATGAATATTATGGATGAGATGAAAAATTTGGTTATAGTGTTATTTAGTTTTGATGGATTTTTAGTGATTTGATCTTGTGGAAATGATTTTTTGGAGTTAAAATAGTAATAAAATGGTATATGGGATTAGTGTAGAAAATTAGATATGGAAAGGTGATATGTGCTCTGTTCTTCACTATGCATGTTTATATATATATGTGTGTGTGTGTTGTGCGTGAGTTGATGAAAACTTATAGATGATCAAGGAAATGATTTTTGAGCTGAAGAGCAATTGTAAAATGATGGTTTGAGGTGAGAATGAGTGTTTAAATGGAAGTTGAGAGGAAGAATAGTGATTGAGAATGAAAGTTGAAAATGTATAAAAGTAACAGAGTACGAATAGGATGAATATGAATTTTTGGCTTTTGATGAATTTTTTATTAAACTTGTATATTTTGGAGTGGTATGAATTTATGGTAAATAATTTTAATGAAATGGAGTGGAAAGACTTGAAATAAAAAAATTTGAAGTGTTAGATTTTGGAAAATGGAAGTCATCTGGAAATTTTATGAGAATAGATGATTAGAGAGTTGAATTTTTGATCTAAAATTTCCATGAGTTTTTTGCAATGATATAGAGAGATTTTAACAAAGTTGTTTTCATAAAAGTTGTAGATATTTCTTTAAGCTTTCATTGATATAAATTTTAACTTTTTAGATCAAAAGTTATGGAGGTTTGAAGTTGAGATGTCGGTGGAGAAGATGAAGTAGAGTTGCACCGTCGTGCATAAGCACGACGGTGACTTTTGAAGTTAGGAATTTGCACTATCGTGCTTAAGCATGATGGTGACATTGCTTGGAAGGTTGGGAAGTCACCCTCGTGCTTTGCTGAAATTGGTTGGAAAGCACCGCTGTGCTACTTTGCTGGTTTGACCAAAGGGTTAACTCACCCTGAACACCATTCCTTCTTTTGACCATAACTTCTTCTATAGACCTCCAAAGGCCTTAATTCTTGAGCCAATAGATTCCTATCACAATTTTATATCCCTTAATAAAATTATGTAGCATTATGAATTGAATTGAGAAAGATTGATCGAATCAAAGTGTGGAATCTGTTAGAATAGTGAAATAGGATTTTCTTACTGACCACCCTTTAGTATTTTAATTATAACTGGATCTATAGGATTCAGAATGTGATAATTGGTAATTTTTAGTAAACTAGAGATATAGGGATACAAATCATATGAAGAAGTCAAATTGTGATTCAGTCTCTAAGATGTTTAATTTCTGGATGGAAGTAGTGTATAGTATACTATTTTTGAATATGAATAACCCAAAAATGTTTGTGGCTTATCTTCCAAATTACTGGACCAAATTGAGTGATTTTGGTCTCAATAGAAACATAATACATAGAGGAACACATTTATAGAAGAGAGGATGACCAAATTACATTAGTTTTGCTTTCTAATTGAATGTGAACAGTAGACCCAAAAGTGTGACTTGTAAAAATCTGAAAGTAAATCAATGAGAATGAAATGTGATTTTTAATGGTTTTAGTGAGGCATAAATCTGAGTATAAATTATACTTAGATTAGTTTTCATATAGGAATGATTTTGTAATGAAATTAAGGGAAAGATACCCGAGATTGTCATGAACCTACATTGTACATAATTCGTTTCATACAAGTGCATTATTGAACAATTATAATTGTACATATTGTGATATATCTGTAACCTCCAAGCATTAGCTTCGAGAGCAACTAGTGAGTAACCTAGATGGTCTCACTTAATTACTTGTTTGCTTAAATTCTGTTATAAATCATTGAATGAATGTGTCCTGATTGTTAATTCCAGACAATGAAGGTCTGATGACTGTGATATTGGAATGAGATATTGAAGTGTTGCTTGAATGTGAATGTGACGAACTATGTGCTTCATAACATGATTGATTTTGATAGATGCATTCCATACATGAATGCATAATTAGATAATTGCAGTTGTGACCATAGTAGCCACCGATTAGAGCTTAAAGCTCAATTTGTGAAAAGAGCCTCGAGCTCAGATAGTGATTAAGAGCCTAAGGCTTACTATGTATAATGAGCCTTATATCCTCCTCAGATAAGGGACAGTTAGTAATGAGTTCGGTATTCAAAATAGATATGGGACAGTTCAGGCACTCGATCACAACAAAGTAATAATTGGAAAAATGTCTCATAAGCATTTTATATGCTTTTTGATAACTATGTTTAATTGAATGAAATGAGTAATTGCCTATGCTTGAGTGAGAATGTGTTACATGACCAATTATGCAAAAATGTGATTATATGCTATGTGAAATGATGTGTTGCATGAATTGAGTGAATCATCAATGATGGTTACCTCATTGAGTTCGCAAAACTCACCAAAATTGCAACGTTGTCTTTTCAGGACTGAGAGATGACTCTAGCTAATGAGATGGTCTACCAGCCGTGTAGATTGTGGTTTGGCACGAGAAGTCATGGCTCAAAGATTGGTCAGCTAGATTTTAGGGACAGATTAGATAGACTTTGTATATTTTCTTCTTTCATGTAGTACTTTTGTACTAGGTTTTGATGATGTACTTGTTGTAAGTGTTGAAAGATATAATGTGGACTTTTGGTTTTGTGAAGTGAAATGAGGAAAAAAAGTTAGTTTTAAAATATGGTGATTTTCTTATGATGCTTTATAAGTGAATAATGATATGATGCCATGTGAAGTGAATGTAGTGATAGAACGTAGCTCGCCCTTATCGTAGGATATATACCAGAATAACCTCCGAGCATCCCGGTCTGTACTTTGTGGTAAGGGATTGCTACATAAGAAATATAGAAAGGAAGATCAATTTAGTAGAATTTTAAGAGCTTTCTAAAAAAATTATATATTAAAATTCTTTTTATTGAAACTATTATACATATGCCAAAATATGTCAAGTTATTGAAGGATCTCCTTTTTAACAAGAAGAAACTCGAGGAGTTATTGATGGTCACTACAAGTTTGGAGAACTATGATATTTTATTAAAAAATTATCCTAGAAGATCAAAGATCCAAATAATTTAACTATTCCTTATAATATTGTTAATTGATCATTTAGAAGGCTATTAATAGACTTAGATGATAGTGCTATCTTTATACGATATAACATGTTTAAGAAATTAGGTTTGGGTGAACCTAAGTCAATTAGGATGAACATTCAATTAACAGACAAGTTAATTAAATATCTTACGAGGATTAAAGAGGATGTCTTGTTTAAGATTAAACAAATTTTCTTTCCTATTAACTTTTGTGATTTTACATATAGAGGGTGATATAGAGGTTTCCTTGATCTTAGGATGACCCTTCCTAACTACTACCAAAGTTATTATAGATGTACGTGATGAGGTACTCCCTAAGGGAATAGGATGAAAAAGTAAAATTTTAAGGTATATGAAGTCATGAGTCATTCCTTTGATAAAGATAAACCCTATTTCTATATATATATGATTGATACTTAAATTTCTTATGTGATATAGGAAAATAATTACTTGTAATTATAGACTTGTATCACACAAGGAGGAGAATAAGAGCTAGATAGCCGTATTATATTGGAGTATGTAACATATTTAGAAGCTAATGAGCCTATTATTAGGTAGCCGTATTATATTGGAGTATGTAACATATTTAGAAGCTAATGAGCCTATTATTAGGAAGATTTGAAGGATATTAAAAGATGAAAGGAGACTAAAGATATCTATAATCTTTATGATCATGATGATGAGTTAAGTGCTTAAGTAGGAAATCTAACTAAAAATTTCATTAAAAAGAACTTATTTAGAGGTAACCAATGATTTGGTTGTGTGTTTACTTTATTTTGGTTGCTTTAAGAATCATTAATAATAGATTTTAATATGTTTTTACATGGTGTGGGTATTTTAAAAAAAGGAGGCAATTAACTGTGGAGTCATATGAGGTAGGAAACCCTCAAGTATAGTTTTAAGGAAAGGAAATTACTCGTCTATTCCTATTCCGATCGAGGGGAACAGGCCATTCGGCAGGGTGACTCTAAACTTGCAAAGGCTTGCTTTGATCAAGCCGCTGAATATTGGAAACAAGCTATAGCGCTTACTCTTGAAATTATATTGAAGCGCAGAATTGGTTGAAGATCACAAGGTGTTTTGAATAAGATAAAGTAGACTCTCTTTTATTTTTTATTTTTTATTTTTATTTAGTATTTGTTTTTCCCATTTGTTCTATTTTCTATTTTTATTATTTTTCTATTTTGTTATAATAGGATTAATTGTTTAAGATTAATTGGTTGTTGTCCCCATTAGTAAAATAAAACGAACTATTTCTCTGGGAAAAACCAATCAAAGAATTTAATGAATTTCATTATACTCCTTCTAAAATTGCTCTTTTCGTCTGGTATGTCATAGGATAAACAATAGGGATACAGACAGTAGAGAATATATATTTTCTATAGTTTCTATATTTATTCATTTACTCACAGAATCGTTGGACTTATCTTGAAAGTTTATATTTTTAAAGTAAAAATTAGTTTTGAAATTCATTTATATAATTGGTTTTAAGGTTCTTTTACTATTGCATCATCACAATTATACCTGAGATAAGATTTAATTGTTACAATCTATATACGTAATACGATTTCAAATACATATCTATGTTTACCCTATATTATAGAATACCTCTATATTATAATATCTATGTTCTTCACATGTAAACCCCTAAATGCTACCATAAAGCTAAGCGAGTCAATAATTAAGGAGCCATCGTCAAATAATTAGAGATTAATGATATCTTTTATTGTTAGGAAAGTATTAATTATCGTAATCTCCTTCTTTTCCTTTATCTTTAATTCGCATTGTTTTTGTATATTGTGTGAATTGAATATAATAATCAACTCAAGTATAGGATAGAGGATTAATTACCTATAGCCCATATTTGTTATGCTTAGCAATTTTATTATTATTATCTTAATAGTGAATAATTATCGAAATAATTTTTACTTTGAAAGAACATTGATCTATATAATTCATTATAAGTTTGATTGTTTTATAATTTGATTTGTTTAGCCAAATAATCATCGGTGTTAATGATTAAGTTAATTTTAATTTACTTCACTAATTTTTAAAATACATAATTCATTTGCTCTATAATACTTTTTGCATAATTTGGATATTTAATTGAGTTATAATTAAATTATTTCTAAACATTCTTAGTATCCCAGTGAAAAGAAGAAGAAAAGGTTGAAGTTAAATAGTAGTGTTAATATCTATTTGAAATGATGATCTAATTAAGTAATCAGGAGTATCCATGACAAGATATATACATTTGTATCAAAAAGTTCAATGACTTTTCAAACAAGCCTCTAAATGCTCATGTTTAATTTAAAGTTAATGTTTTTTTATTTCCATTGATAAAGATTATAAAAATGATTTTTTATACATATGTTTACTTTAATATATTAGGTTGGATTTTGTAGAATGAGTTAAGGCTTGAAGCATTGTGGAGTTAAAATGAATAGATGTATATTTGATGCAAATAACTATATACCTAGTAAACTGTTGAACTTTACAATTGAATGAATAATGAAGAGTCTTAACTGATTTGATTGATTTGTTAAATTCTTTCTTGAAGTTGTAACTTATTTAAGTTAATAATGAAAAAATTAATTTGCTTGAGAGCTAGAAATTACTTAAGTTTAGGAAAATTTGATAAGTGCTAATTATACTATATTTTTTATAATGATTTTAATAATGTTTCACTTATCTTTTTGAAGGTTATTAAATTATTTGATACTCAATTTGGCTTATATATTGTTTTTAGGTATTGTTTTACCTTCTCAATAAAGAAGGAATGAATTTGAAAAAATTAAGGTTAAGTTGGAGTAATTTTGGCTTGACTTTAAAAGAAGGATTTGAAACATGATTTAGATAATGAAACATTGTCTAATTTGTATTTAGTTTTCACCCTTAGTTTTAAAATTTTGCGTAAGTCAACTAGTACTGGAATCTATATTAGTAGTAATGTTTTCAACATTTAACGGTTTTCTACATAATAAAGATAGTGTGGCAATTATTTTATAAAATTTCTAGGGTTTTTTAAGAATAAAAAGTGGAATTTTGTTATGTGATAACATGTAATTAAAGAGTAAATTAGAGCATTTTAAGACAAAAAGGAGCAACTTTAAAGAGAAAGGAAGAGATTTCCAAAAAGATTTAATTGAAGAACTTGAAGATTTTAAGACCATAAGAATGAATTCTTACATTTGTATTATTTCGTGATTTTTATTGGTTTTGTCTATCTTAACATGTAAAATATTGGTGTATATCTAAATAAGATGAACCCTAAAGCTTTTTGTTTGAATTAATTCTTTGATTCAATGAAAGACTAAAGTTTTCTTATGATTTATCATAATTAATTCTTGTATTTGAATTGAAATTTGTTAGCATTTTTATTTAGTTTCAAATTTCAAATATAAAGAATGAGAAATCATACGTGTGAATAAATCATGACATGAATAATAAGAATTACATGAAATTCTAAATATATAATTACAAAAATCTTCTAGGTTAGAGTCAAATCTAATAAAGAAATTTATATAATAAGTAATGCATTCTTAAGGATTTTTATTAGAAAGGGATCTCGATTAATCAACTTAAAGTTCGAAACTATATTTTATGAGAAAGAGTATAGTCTGTTCCAAAAAATGAGGGATAATAATTTAATCATGATAATTTTAAGTATACAAAGATTATAAAAGGATTTTACACCTAGATCATAATTATTTGTTGTTTGCTTGATTTTTGTTTATTATTTAAGTTTGTTATCTGAGATATTCACTTTAATTTAGTTAATTGCTTCTTTTAAGTCAACCATTTTTATTTAATATTTTCAGTCTTCATGAGAATGATACTTATATTTTTAGATTATATCATCAAAACGATATGTGCACTTGTATAATTTTAGCATTATTTTGATCATATTGTGTCTAGTTTAATATCAATCATGTTACTATATTTAACTTATATTGAACAGATACATACTTTCTTAATTAATGAAGAACATCTTATTTTAAATAAAAATTGTTGAACTGCTGATAAACGAAAATTTGATAAAATTTGTGCGAGATATTACGTATTGTTCACAACGATATGTGGCTGGGCTATGCAAATTTAACTTATGAAATTATCGTTAACAAGTACGTGTCAAATTCTATAGAAACTACTCAACTTGGACCATGAACTTGGATTAAGAAGTTTCTAATATGTAAAGATTGAAATTGACTTTGTCAATTGCATTTAAGACTGTAAAGAATTTAAAGATCATGAAAGAAATATGGTCAACTTCCTACCTCATCATTTATACATGTTAGGTCTTGTAATATATGATATACAAATTCTAGGACTTGGGGGGCTTCAGATCTCCTGTACCAGTTGCCCTGTGCCCTCTGTGCAACAAACCATGTCAACCATCCATTTGAATGGTTTGAATGGTTGACATGGTTTGTGGCACAGAGGGCACATGGCAACGGGTACAGGAGATCTGCTCCTGACTTAGGGACACTAATCATGGCTGTTGCATGCTTGCTAAATACTTTCACGCTTTTTATGTTTTGATGGAGTAATTAGATTTAGCATATTTATCTGAAATTTTGAAGTCAACCGACCAGTATGGACTTCTTCAGATTGTTTAAATGCTGCAAATAATCCCAAGAGATTGATGATGACAAATATTTGTTAAGACAATAAAAGGAATAGGAACAAAAGAAGGTAAACAACAAACAATTTTTAGGGTTTTTTTAAAATTGGTCAAATACATACACAGAATTTCATTTAATTGGTCAAATAATGTGTTTGGTAACTTTACATATTTTGATTAAACCTATTACTTGAAAAATTTTGTTTTGTTGTAGTATTCAATATAATCATCATGGATTTAATCAAATGGGGGAAAGGGTACCTCACATTTTGATGTAAAAGAACTATCCATTCTCACTTCTTTGGTTTGGTGGACCTCATATACCGTGGAGCTTTGTTTACCTGGAGTAACCATTAGAATGGAGACATATTCCTACAGGGAAAACTTGACAGGTGCTTAATAAACAATATGTGGCTAGCAAAGCTAGTAGAGAGCTATGCCACCTTTGAAGCATAATAATATCAAATCACACTCTTATTATTGTTAATATTCATAGCAAGCCAGCAAAAATTAAACCCCCTTTCAAACTTTTTGATTCACTTCTGAAGCGTTCCCAACTTAATTCAATCACTTCTGAGGTTGTGGAGAAGGCAAGCTATAGTCCCAAGCTTTCCAATGTATGAAAATGAGATTGACCTAAACTTAGTCAATTATGAATTAACTACAAGTACGCAACATAGTTGTAGCTAGTATCGATAATTACAGGATGATCTCACAAGATGATTATTATTAGTAATTACCATTATCCTATTATTTGGTATAGGAATTTGAATTGGATTTTTAATTAAAGAAGACAAAACTTAAGCAATTAAAATAAAATAGGGAATAATACTGAATAAAGAAATAAGGAATCACTTAGAAAACTATCGATATTAAGAATTAGTGTACAGGTTACGAACCCCTCTAAAAACTCTTAAATAGTTAACCTTTTATTATGCAATTATTTTGTTGATGTAATGAAGAAATTCCTATAGTATGCTAATAACTCACTTGAAACGATTAATAACTAATCTTATAATTATTATCCAATATTATTTAGGATAAAAGTACTAAGATTGCTTTATCGTTTTATGAATTCCACTATTAAGTTTGACTATAATCTAGAGGATTTATATCATCCTATCTCTAGGGTTGCAATTAACTCTTTTAAATTATGATACATCTATTCATACACAAGATTTCTCAATCTCTATGTTATGATCAAATCATATAATAATATTATGGATATATTAGAAGATATATTAAACACGTAATCAAATCATAGTAGATAAATCCAACAAATTTTATTAAATACAAGAATCAAGATATGTATAGCAAAAACTAGGGTTCATCTTACCTAGACACTAAAGAAATTTAACTACACATGATAAAAAATGAAATCAAACATAAAAAAAGAAAAACGGATAGAAAACAACAAGTTCTTAATTCTAAATTTCCCTTTTTGTCTTCCATCTAATGTTCTTGCAAGTTTAAGGTTGATGTTATTATATATTGGATCTTTTGATGATTTCTTTGTGTTTTCTAGTTCTCTAGATTAATATCGTCCCTTCTAAACATTCTCTATGTCTGGAATCATCTCCAAATGTCTACTGAACATCTCTGCACATCTGGTCCTTCATTTTGCCTCCGAACACATCTTTTTATCATAATTTTTAGGGTTCTAAAAGATACATAGTCTAATATATGGACGTAAGACCATGTATAATCCAAAATCTCCAGAATTCACGATTCTACAATGTATCCCTTCTTATCTTCAAATCTTCATTTTATGCCGCATTTTCATAAAAATTCTTCTCTGTTTAGTCCATAAAGACATTATAACTTATAGAAATACTTAAAGAAAATTAGGTTAAAAAAATACAATAAAAGTATAAGATATTAAGCAAAAAATATATCAAATATGAGGTATAAATATGGTCAATTATGCATCTAGTAAACATCTTCATACTTAAGCTTTTGCTTATCCTCAAGCAAATCATGTTCAAAATTATAAATCTTACAACATCTAACCTTCATTAATTTTTATTTGTCCATTTATACTATAAATCATCATATCATATTAAATCAAATTAACATACAATTAGATTCAAGTTATCCTAAAATTAACTTCCTAAGTCAATATTAATATTGATCACTTCGTTACTCACTTTGAAATCAAAACCATAAACCTTTATACCCTCACTAAGATTTCACTCAATGCATTGAAGTGTTTAGGGTGAAAAGTATCAAACTCTCAATCCATGCATAGTAGAACTCTTACCATAAGCTTGCAATATTATCAAATCTCCAACAGTTATGTAAACTAGAAACAAAAATGAAAAGGTCTCTACACATGTTATAATAGGTCTGAGGTACTTGATATGTGCTTAATTGCTGATACATTTAATCCATGAAACTTAGGGATTAATGACTTAAAATTCTTAAAACACTCACTTTAGTTCATATTTGATTTTAGGTATAATTTGGAAGTATAATAACTAACTAATGTGAGCTTAAAGCATATTTATTGAGCCATTTTCTTAGTATTCATACTCTATTGTCTTCATGGGGTAAGAATAAGAAGACGATTTTAAAAAAGAAGAGACAAGATAGAGCGTAAAAATGGAGAATGAAGCATTGTGGCTCATGGTCAAACTAGTAAATTTTCACAGTTGTGAGTAGTCTCACAGCTGTGGCATGAATTGCAAGCGCGTAAGACACTCTCACACCCATACAAGGTGTCTCATGGTTGTGAGATGCCACTTGTTGGACCCCGATCCTTAAGTGGCAATTTAGAGATATGAAATGAATTCAATGAGTGTTTTCGGATATGAATTATATTATAGAAGTTTTTTATGCCTTGAGGAAATTGATGAGAAAAGGAATTTATTGGTTTTGATGACTTTGAAGATTAGTTTTAGTTATGA
>JANZLD010000003.1:37131171-37144577 GCA_026413575.1 Erythroxylum carthagenense | reverse complement strand
TCCCTAAACACTGTAATCATACAGATTGAACCAATCACAATGCAACAAGTTAATGTAATTTTGTTTAATTACAGACAGAAGGGTTGGATAGTTTGTGTATAAAATAAACGAAAAGATATCCACATACCCCCCCTCTCCTGATAGCTACAGGGACGGATGGAGAATGGCGTAAGAAGAAAGGAAAGGGGACTAGCAGTACTTGGAGACTATATATTCATATCACTCCAGTGAGGTGGACAGAGAAAGAGAGGTTCAGATCATCTCATACAGAAGTCGAGCAAAAGAACAAAAACAAAGGAGCCCGACAGATCCCAACAAATTAAGAACCAAAGGAAAGGGAAATTCTTTGTTGAAGCAAAAGGATAAAATAGGGTCATCACCAATCAGTCTCTCTCTCTCTATCTCTCTCTCCCCAGCAAAGGCTGTGGATGTGGTCGACAAGAAACCTACCCCAAGTGAAAAGAGATAGTGAGATTCATTAAAACAAAGACTCCTTTCTTTCTTTGGCTTTTCTGCTACCCCCATCACCTTAACAACAACACCTGTGGAAATGGAGGTCTGAGAAGTCCGTTCAATCCCATGTAAGTGAAGGTTCTGACCGTCTTGAGTCTTCGTATGCTCTCTTTTAGCTTCTAATTGTAATCCCTTTTTATTAACCTTTTTTCTTGTTCCAAAACTTATGAACCCAAATTATATTTTATTATCCTCAATTACATCCACTTCCTGGAGTGATTGATGCGAGTATACGATGAAAACCACCTCACACCAACAGGTTCTTTGTTCATAGAGAAAGGCAGAGATGTGCGGACTGAAAGAAGAAGATCGACATCAAGGAGAAAGTTCTCAAACCGTCCATAACCTACAAGGATACCAGGATCAGCTTCTTCTTCAACACCACCAACGCATGCAGCAGCAACAGCATCATAACAGTGATCCCTATGGAGGAACAAGAGGTGCAGGAATGATCTTGCCAGAAGTCTCACCAATCTTGCCATGGCCAATCCCTCAAGTTCACGCCTTTAACGTCCCTCAAGCCCCGTTCAACTCAAACACGGTTCGAGACGTTCACGATCCATTTTTAATATCCCCTTCAGTGCCGACATCATATGGTAGTTTGTTCAACAGAAGAGCTCCTGCTTTGCAGTTCGCATACGATGGCCCATCAAGTGACCATCTCAGGATCCTATCGGACACTCTTGGACCAGTAGTTCATCAACCGGGTTCGACTCCTTTTGGACTGCAAGCTGAGTTGGGAAAAATGACAGCTCAAGAGATTATGGATGCCAAGGCTTTAGCGGCTTCGAAGAGTCACAGCGAAGCTGAGAGAAGACGACGAGAGAGAATCAACAATCACCTTGCTAAGCTCCGCAGCTTGCTACCTAGCACCACCAAAGTAAGTAAAAATCATCATACACATTCATTACACATCCAAGTACGAGTTTGATAACAAGACGCACTGATGTGAAACTCTTAAAATGTCCTCACGGGTACAGCATGATGTCTAGAATATCAAAGAATGTCACACAATCACTATTTCTTGTTTGTTCGTGCCCTTTTTGTTTTGTGTTATTCATTAAAGCGCTTTTTCTTTTCAAAAGATCTCTGGCAATCCATCTAAAGATTCTATTTGGATGGCTGGTCTTATAATTTGTCATAAAAACGTATTCTTTAGATATGAAAGGTTGTTACATTTTTCTTTTCTTAGCTCTTCTTTTTTGTTTTGATCTTTTCAATACTATTGCTTTCTCTTTTGGTTTATTCCCTCTCTGGTACTTTGTGGTAGTTCCGAGGAAGGCAAAACTAAAGGGAATAAGCGATTGTGTCGCTCACTTGACATGATAAAGAGAAACCAAGTGCAGTTGAAAAGCTTCCATGGAAATTTTCTGCCGGATGTCCACAGCCAAAGTAATTAGAGAGGATGAAAAGATATAACACAGACAAAATTTGCATTCTTGTCAGTCACCTATATAACATATTCATGCCCTAATCCTTCTCAACATGAACCCCACCATTAGAATCCTGCTTTTATGATTGAATTGTCGTTGATGGCTGCAAAACATTCACATCCCATCTTTTCTTTTCTTTTCAGTCAGACAAAAGCACCCTTTAAAACATAACGTTCTCCTGCTGGCTTCATGCTTAATCCGCAAAGGCATTATTTTGCTGTCTAAATTCACGTTGCCATGTTAACTTCATTATTCCTTCGTAACACATACGTTTAGTCATAAAATATTATGGATACTAAGTTACTTGATTTTGTTGCTTCTTTTTTCTGGCATTTGATTTAGACGGATAAAGCTTCATTGCTAGCAGAAGTGATTCAACACGTTAAAGAGCTAAAAAGACAGACTTCATTGATAGCCGAAACAAGTCCAGTGCCAACAGAAATCGATGAATTAACAGTCGATACGTCAGATGAAGATGGCAAGTTTGTGATCAAAGCATCACTTTGCTGTGAAGACAGATCCGATCTCCTACCTGATCTAATAAAGACATTGAAAGCTCTACGCTTAAGAACACTAAAAGCCGAGATTACAACACTTGGTGGGCGAGTAAAGAATGTTTTATTCGTTACCGGAGAGGAAGATTCATCGAGTTACGTTACTGATCCTCAACAACAACAACAATGCCATCCTCAGTATTCCATCAGCTCAATCCAAGAAGCATTGAAAGCAGTAATGGAGAAGACCAATGGTGACGAGTCTTCTTCAGGTAGTGTTAAAAGACAAAAAACAAATATCAATATCCTTGAGCAACAACACAGGGCTCTATAATTTCTAAGAGTTCCTGACTCTCGTATTTTTGTTCTCTCTCACACAATCTTTCTGGTCATTATCTCTTCTTTTCGTTGCTTGTGGGGGTTGTCATGTCCTGGTGTGTTTACTGTATTGTTTGGATTTAGTACGTGAAGGTAATGATAGTGTGTTTTGTGTACTTGAATAACTCCTAAATATAAGAGACGTGAAAAGATACAGAAATGGAGCATAGTGGATTACGGTTGGTACTGGGGGTGGGAACAATTCTGTTGCGTCTGTTGCGTACAAAAGGTTTTGGGTGTTCGGAGAGAAAACTAGAGAGAGGCAATGGCATCCAAGAAGAGAGGAAAGAGCAGAGAAAAGAGAGTTTAAATGCGTACAAACTGGAGCAGAGTCCCACCTACATTATTTTCTATGTTAGGTCTTGAGATAAGGTTTCTCTCGCCACGAAAAAGATCTTGTGTTGTTTTTATCCTTTCTAGCAGACCAAACAAATGTTCTCTCTCTCTCTCTCTCTCTACTGTCGTCAGTTTGGTGGAACTATGGATCATCATAAGCACAGTGACGAATTTTATTCCTCTCTTTCCCTACATGTCCATTGATGTTCTTTTATCATTTCACATATTTTAGCTAAAATCAATATTCAAGGACAAAAGAAAAGGAGCAAACCAAAACCCTAATGAGGCATGCATGTTCTGTGGGTCACAATTCGCAAAGAGTTGGTGATATGATGAACTGAGGTAGAGGATGTACATATAAATATAATATGGTCTTTGACTGACCATATTATATTTATATGTACATCCTCAACTGAGCTCAGTTCATATATATATCGACTTTATTGAGTATTCTGTAAGTATTGTTCCATGCTTGTCTACGAATTACGAATTGCAACTGTTTACAATTGCATATGATATAACATAATTACCTGTCTGCATTTGTATTTATTTGTATTTATCAAGATTTCTGTACAATTAGTTAAATTGCTGCTCATGCGCATTTATACGAGACTATTAATGTTTTGGATGAAGGACAGGCTACCATTCTTTCTTCTAGTTTAATTTAATAACATCAAATTTCCCCATATGATATATAGTATTTTATAATAGAAGTAGATATATTGGAATTAATTAGTGTTACTTCATGTAAAAGGAATGATGTTACTGTGATTGGAGTTTTTATTAACTAGACGCAAGTTAAGAATCAGAGCCCCATATTTTAAAAACAACCTGTTGTGTTTTTCGGGAAAAAAAAAAGTGAATGAATTAATGAAAAAGGATAGAAGCATGACTAGAGGGGATGTCTTGGATCAATCTTAAGGACCCGATTCAAACCACCCTACAACAAAATACATTTACCTATTTACTAACCATCAACAAAATACTCGAACCAGTTATTACCTAGACACTTTGAGTTCAAAGCTTTACATTGAAACATAGCTTCTTCAGGCAAGTTCCAAGCTAGTTTTGCTCTTGTGCTGGCTTTGATAAAAACCCTCAACTCTATAATTGTTTCCTTAATTTGATTGAATTTATTTCTAATTGATTATAATTTGATTGAATTTATTTCTAATTGATTATAATAATTAATAGAAACTGAAATATTCCATAATATTGATCCTACATGGACTATTGTCAAACTTATTAATGCTAGTCAAACAACACAACACAACTAAACAAGAATTTGAAAGGAAAAATATAAATTATGAGACTCATGAAAACAATGTAATTCAATACTAAAAAAGAAATTAAGATGGATACACGTTTTGAAGTTCACTCATGTAAAATTTTAATTATCATGCAAGTTTGAATATCAAAGTTTAAATAACAATTGAATTAATGTACCTATGCCCTCTCTTAAGGCACACAAGAATATTCGATTAAGAAATCACCACCCTTTGATGTGTAACACCTAATCAAATTCATAAAGTATAGTTAATCCATTAGTTGTAACCTTTTTTTAATCTATGATACCTCTATCCCTAAATTTAGATGTTTATTATCCTAGGTTATACTTCTTAGTTCTTAGTCTTTTATATAAATTCATAGACTAAACCTATGGTGATCAAACATAAATTCAACAATTAAGATCAAAGAGAATAAATTCAAGTAAATGATAGTAACTTATGCATTAATAATTGAAATATCCAACATAAATTACATCCTAATTGTTGGCCCTTAAATTTTTTTTTGGAGTTAGTTTTTCTTTAGATCTATGTTAATAGATTTATTGTATAGGTTAGTTAAATTAAAAGTAGTAAGAATACATAAAAAGGTATTTTTTGTAGCTTACTTAAGTTTAAAAATCATAAGACATTAAAGGAAGGGCAAGGTGGACTTTTATCAATCATTAAGGGTAAAATGGGAAGAAAGAAGTGTTGTCTTCTCCCTAAAGAGGGGGGAAAATGAAAATGGGAGAGAAGGAAGTGAAATAACAAATCAAAAAGAGAAAAAAGAGAGATTTCGGTGGTTGAGAAGAAAAAAGAGAGTTGAGCTAGGGTTTCATTTTTTCTAAGTCTTCTAGAGAGATTTTGAGGTTGTGCAAGAAAGAAAAAAGGTAGAGGAAGATAAGAGCTTTCTTTTGAACCAAACATCTCTTCATTTGGTGAAGATTTAAGGTAAGAGCATTTTTAATGCTTTGGATTTTTGAAAGTATTTGGGTTCATAAAGCTCAGGAATACATGGGTTTAAGTACTCTAGGATCAACTTTAGTAAATGTACTTTATGGGTCTTCAATTTTGCAACCCATTTGAACTTGATATTTTTGCCTATAAAAAGAGAATTAAGAAAGATAAGAGGAGCAAGAGGAGAGACACATTTGAACAAGTTATAAGCAAGGAATTCAAGTTGGGTTAATTTTTATAATTGAATAATAAGCCAACAATGTTTCTCTTAAGAAATGGAAATAAATGTTTTCAACTACTTTTAAAAATGCATTTATTGTTCTTTAAATGCTTTGAAAAAATGCTACATGTTGTGTGTATGAATTTTGTGGATGAATTATGAAATAAAAAATGGCAATGATTTTGAAAGGATATCAAGTTTATGAAATCCTATTTTGAAAATGTGCCATTTTAGGCAACAAGTTTCTAAGATGTGAGATGCATGATTATGTGGGTTTGTGGTGGTCCCCTAAGTATGTCAAGTGCGCTTTGATCAAAAGCTTCTGTTGCCTGCCTGCTAGTGACACAGAGCTTCTTCATGGACTCCCCTAAGTTCATGGCTACACAAGACCTTTATAAGAATCGTCTTGTGTAGTACGTTCTGTTTTAAATCCACCCAAACCATTCTGATGTACTTATGCGTTCAAATGTGTTGGTAACTTTGATGATGCATGGATTAAGTTGTTTATGAATTGTTGATAAATTAAGATTTGGGAAATATATCTATCTTGATTCAATGTGAGTTTTAAAATAGTTTTTGTTGACTACCGATTACAAAATTGTTACACACGAACTTTAAGCTTACCCCCTCCACCTTCATCCCATCTTCAGGTGAAGAGCATGAGAAAGAGTAACCAAGGATCAAGGCATCACTCCGATTATGCATACTTTTGTATTTTAAGATGGTTTTGTAAAACAAGGCTTTAGTTGCATTTTGAGCTAATAATTACTCATGTATTCTTCTGTATTTTGGGATTTTGAGATAACGAATTATTGTGGCTTGAAATACCCATTAAAGCTTTGTAAAACTCTTATCTTTTGATGTTGATGAAGTATGATTGTGTTTTATCGATGATATTTCCAAATTGTTGATTTTACTTTCAAGTCTTCCATAGGGGTAAATTTTGTGTTCTAACTTCAGGAGGAAAAATGTATTGATCTACATTGAATTAGGCAAAGTTGTCTTCTAGAAAGTTGTAGCTTATCTTCCTAGATTTCCAACGGTATATAGTATGAAATATTTGGACATCGGAGTTGAAAGTTATAATCCTTATAAATGGAGATGCTCAGGAGTCTAGACTGTATCGTCTGGTGATAACGTATCTTCTGGTGATGGCATGTCGTCTAGTGATAATGTATCATCTAGTGATGACGTGTCGTTTGGTGATGACGTATCGTCTGGTGATGACGTATCGTTTGGTGATGATGTGTCATCTACTGATGACATGTACCTTTTGTGTACTGTTCATCTTATACATTTTAGTCTAATGTTGACCATATAGATGATAGAATCTATCTTCATGGTCTTCATAAAAGTTGTAGATCTTGAAATTCTCTTCCGAACCATCTAAAGAACACCTTAATCTGATATTTTTAGAGAAAGTTATGCTAATTATTCCAAATAGATCTTAGACTGAAACTTCTTCTAGGTACTGTTCATCTTGTATTGTCTAGTCCAATTTTGACCTACTAGATGACAGAATTTATCTTAAAGGTCTTCATAAAATTTTTAGATCTTGAAGTCCTCTTTCAAAACATTTAAGAATGACCTTGATCTGATATCTCTAGAGAAAGTTATTGCAATTGTAAAACACCTTCTGTGACTATTCATAAACTTCTTCTGGTCACTGTTCATCTTGTATCGTCTGGTCCAAATGTTGACCCTGTACATGACAGAATATTTCTTCAAGGTCTTCATAAAAGTTTTAGATCTTGAAGTTTTCTTTCAAACCATCTAAGAATGAACTTGATCTAATATCTCTAGAGAAAGTTATTTCAATTTTTCCAAATCGTCTGACATTTCATCTGGTATCGTCTAACCTTTCATCTGAATTCATCTGACCCTATTGTCTAGTCCAATTTCGACCCTTTAGATGATAGAATCTATCTTCAAGGTCTGCATAAAAGTTGTACATATTGAAGTATTATTTCAAACCATATAATAACGACCTTGATTCGATATCTTTAAAGAAAGTTATGCTAATTTTCTCAAATCGTCTGACCTTTCATCTGGTATCATCTGACCTTTCATTTGATTTCATCTGACCCTATTGTTTGGTCCAATTTGGACCCTATATATGATAGAATATTTATTCAAAGTCTTCATGAAAGTTGTAGATATTGAAGTCTTCTTTCAAACCATCTAATAATGACCTTGATCTGATATCTCCAGGGAAAGTTATGCAATTTTCCCAAATCATCTAACTTTTCATCTAGTATTGTCTGACCTTTCGTCTGGTTTCGTCTGGCTCTATTGTTTGGTCCAATTTTGACCCTATAGATGACAGAATCTTTCTCTAAGGCCTTCATAAAAGTTGTAGATCTTGAAGTGCTCTTTCAAATCATCTAATAACTACCTTGATCTAATATCTCTCTAGAAAGTTATGTCAATTTTCCAAATCATCTAACCTTTTATCTGATACCGTCTGACCTTTCGTCTATTTTTGTCTGACCCTATAATCGAGTCCAATCTTGACACTGTAGATGATAGAATCTTTATTAAAAGTCCTCATGAAAGTTTTATATATTGAAGTTCTCTTTAAAATAATCTAAGAATAACCTTGATCTGATGTCTATGGAGAAAGATATACTAAATTTCCCGAAACAGGTTCAATATGATTAAGGATAAAAACCTTGTTTGATCCTTTCAGCCATAACTGCATCATCCAAAATCCAAATGAGATGAATCTTATTTCTAAATAAACTAGGGACATAGAGATACCAATGATTTGAAGGAATGGAATTTTAATTCAGTCCCTAAAACTTACAATTTCTGGATGGAAGTTGGGCATAATGTACTGTTCCAGTTTAATAACAATCTAAAAAGTTTTGTGCCCTAACTCTTAGAATTCTAAACCAAACTGAATGATTTTAGTGTCATTAGAAACTTAAGACAATGGGGAACAAATGTTCTATAAAAGTCAAATTGTAATTCCAGTTTGAAATTTCCCAAAATCTATTCTGAAATAGGAGAATTGAGTTTGTTTGGATGTTTGACCGGTGTGGGCGCTACTCATGTGGGATAGTGACTAATGAGGGTTCTCTGAAATAACCCTATAGGATAATATACTTATGCTTTATGACTCTGAATGTTGGGCTTCGAAATCAGGGTTCAACACGAACCCTAAGTAGGGATCAATATATTGAAAACAAAAAGAATCAATCTTAACATAAAAGAAAGAAAATAAGAAAAGATTAAATACGAAATCCCTAATAACATCTAACTTAAGGTTGATCTCTTTCTAATCTTACTCCAATTCATCCTAGATGTTAACAAACCCTAAGACAATACCTAAAGACACAAGTTGTTTGTCATGTACCTCACCAAAATTCCCTATGTTTACCCTAATAAGAGTATTTATAGTTAAGGTTACATAATAGAATCCTAAGTTGATTGAAACTACGTTTTCAAACATCCTCAAATTTTAGATCGTGAATTTGGTGCCTAACACACTTCCCATACTAGTATTGGTTTACTTACAAATTAAAAATTAATATAAACAACTTGTAATTAAAGTTAGACGCAACTTTGTAACTGGTGTTAGTCTTATGCTTCTCTATTCTCCTCTAGTTTCTCACATTTTCAAGTTTAAGTTAATCCCCGATGCCTTTTCTAAAGTTAGTATTTTTTATGCTAACTTTTAGCTAACTCTAGTTTCTCCTTAATAAAAAAACTATAAAGAAGGTTACTCTTAAATCCAGAGTCATACCTCAAATTATCACCTAAAAGTCAATGAACTAAACATCATATAATTTGATATAAAGCATATTGTAGAAGTTTTAAACTACAAACTAATTTAGACCTTAAACATACACTATATAGTCTTATCAAATTCCTCACACTTAACCCATTGCTTATTCTCTAGCAATTGACAACAAGTCATCCTAACCACTTAGACTAAAGTAACTAAACAAGGAATAATTCCACTTTCATAGGTATATGGTGATAGTTAGCATATCCCATAAGCCTTTAAACCCTTTAATATCCATAATGGAGAAGTTATAGTTTCCTGAGGGTTTACTAGATTAATAACAATAAACATTGACATGCATACATTAGTTAACTTAATAGTTAATAGCACAAGATGTAAAAATCTCATCCTTTAATTAAATTATAAAACTTAAACACATAATCTTTCTTATATGAATCATTATAAAAATAAAACAATGCCAACACTATTATACCTCCTTTATCAAGTTCTAATACTTCAACTTGACTTTTCCTAACAAAGTATCACTTATTTACAAATGTATTAAAAATTTTATGTAAAGTACACTCATGATCTTCTTAAGAAATTAAAATTACCATATGCTTACAAAATCATCTAATCTCCACTTTATATATATAAACAAAAATCAAAACAGGTTTGAATTGGTTATAGAGGCAAAAGGGCATAAGTAAGTTAACAAAGGAACAAAATATAGAAAGATAAATATTCGTAAGTAGTTAAACAAAAGCAAGTAAATCAAGAAAAATGTCAATATATTACTTTACTAACTCCTCGTATCTTTGCAACCAACCATATTCCTTCATTCTTTTTAAGTGCACAAAACTTATATCAATCAATTTGAGCAAAAAAAAAATCTTCTTTTTTTAATTTGATTTGATTTAGCATGAGTCTTTTTCCTTTCTACACTACTATCTTCATATACATCACCATCTCCCCCAGCACTTATTTCTTTGCATACCATCTCCAATAACCATAAGTCAAAAATAAAAGCTCTACTCATCACAAGTTGAGGAGTAATTATTTAATTTTCTTTTAAGCTCAAGGATTTTTTGGGAAAGGATTAAAAGAAAAGGGGATCAGTAATGGTTCAATGTACAAAAGCTTGGTAATTTGGCTCAAACATAAATGTTAAGTAACTCATTTTAATGCCTGTAAATATCTTGTATGGAATCTCAAAAATATGAAATGTAAGTCCTAAAAATTTACAATGAAAGAAGATATTTGTATTTAAAAGAAAAGATTTTACATTTTAGCTCAATTTCTCATATAGTAACTCAAGTCAAATCGAAGTATTATTACTTAATAAATACGGTTTCCTAGTATTCACAAAGTCATGTTTGTATAGCAACCACTTAATCATACTATACATTTAACATTTAATAACCAATATAAACCAAGAATTATATAAAAATTTATGTTATAAACCTAAAGTAACTAATGAGATCCTAAACACAAAACAAAAAGAAAGCTAAAAATACAAAATTTTAAACTAAGTTTAAAACATACAAAGCATAAAACTAAAAAAATTAAATTCCTAAAAATTCATACCCCACACTTAAATATGACATTATCCTTAATGTTAGACAAGTCAGATAATGAAAGTACACACGAAAGAAAATTCAAGTAGAGAAATTTTCCCCAATTATATGTAAGGTTGGTAAGGTAAATTTTAATAAATTTGAAAAAATTACCTACAAAGGAAAGATTAAATAACATTAGTAGAAGATTTTAACTAAGAAATTAAAATAAAAGAAAATTAAGGTTGAATATTAGATTAACTTCTAACTGGTGCTTCTAAGGTTTCATGTTTTAAAAGAGAGGTGACAAATAATAGGAAGGGAGCTTTATTGGAGTTCTTAGAGATCAAGAGCTAAAACCTCATTCAAGAGCTATTAAAGAAAGTAGGAATAAAAAAAACATTCTTGGAGAGGAAAATAAGAAGATTCATTAAGATTTATCAAGGACATTCAAGATTCAAGCCTCGAGAATTCAAATTCTTTCTGCTATTCTTTCTTATTCTTTGTGGATTTTATTTATATTATTATGAACTAATTAGGATATAGATCTAGATAAGATATACCCTAGGACTTGATATTTTGAATATATTCTTAAGTCAACAACAGGGTTTAGTTTTGTTGAGGATTGTCTATGATTATATTATGTTGAATTGAAATTTTCTAGTGTTTTAATTCAATTTTGAATTTTATACAATTAGATGGGGAGATTATTTATACGGATAGATCACAATATGAACAATAAGAATTCCATGAAATCCTAGACATAGAGCCTTATAAATCTTTTAGGTTTAAGGCTAAACCTATAATAGCAAATCATAAAACAAAGTAATGTGTCCTTAGGAGTTTTGATTAGAAAGAGATTTTAGTCAATCAATATAAAGATATGAGCTATATTGCTAGAGAAAGAATATTGTTATAAAATTGAAATTTCTACTTGAATAAGGAACTAAGATTAATCATTTAGTTAAGATAAATTAAAGGTATATGAAAAGTTTTAGGGGAATTCTACCTAGATCTTACTTATCAACATTATTTATTACTTTAATTTGGTGATTTAAAATATTACTAGTAATGACAACCCTCTTTTGACTAACAATCAAATTATTGAGGTATACTACAAGAAATAATAAGTGCACTTATCTAATCATTTTTGGTATTTTTATGTTTTATTTTTTTACATATATCTATATCATATAATAATTTTTTGTCATTTTCATAGACAAAAATATTAGGAAACATTTATTTTTATTAATCTAATCTCCTTTTTTATATTTATTTATTTTTTAGAACATTATTTTCTTAATTTTGTGGTTTTGCTTATATTACAACTATAAGTTCTTTGGTGTACAACCAAGATTAGTCCTAGAGCACCACTTAAACCAGCTATAGAGATCAAAAGAGCACGACTTCAAAAACTTAAAGAAAGAGACCTAAGAATGAGAATGTAATTACTAGGCACAATGGCAGGCCAAGAAGAAAATCACACAATGGGGGATTATTGCTAGACCATCACTGATTGAGATGAAGTATAGCATTACTGGACCTAGGGTTGAGGCAAACAACTTCAAGATTAAACCTAACATGATCTATATGGTTCAATAGTTAGTATAATTCAATTGTCTATCAGATGAAGATCCCTATGCATAAATTGCTAATGTTCTAAAAATTCATGACACTTTTAAGCTTAACAAAATTTTAAAAGATGTGATCTAATTGAGATTATTCCTTTTCATATTAAAGGACAAAGCTTAATTATGGCTAAATCCATTGCCTCTAAGACCCCTTAGTATATGGAATAGGCAGGCTAAGAAATATTTGGCTAAGTACTATTATCCAACACCCACTACAAAAGAACAAAAATAATGTTTTTGTCCTTCCAATAGTTAGAAAGCAAGACCTTATACAACACTTGGAAGAGATGGAAGGAGTTGCTGAGGAAGTGTCTATACTATGACCTTGACTTGGATAACTAGTTGCAAATGTTCTATATCGAATTAAGCTACCCAGCTATGTAACTAATTAATTCATATTTAAAGGACCATATCTTTAAGACTCCTAAGGAATTGTAAAAGCTTATTGAGTACATTGCCATGAATAACTATCAATGAGGAATTCCAAGGCTATAACCTAAGATAGGTGATATTCATAATGTTGATATAGTAGTAATGTTATAGACAAAGCTGAAAACTCTTAGCAAGAAGACTAATTATATGAATGTGAGGGCCCAACTAGTGTAGGTCATGATTTGTTACTTTCCTCATGGAGAAATCCCAATCAACAGTTCCAATCATGTTAGGCACCGCCTTCTAGAACCCAACTTTTGCCTTAATACCATACATGTTGGGTCCTGGGATCTGGAGCCCAAATCTTGAACCATAAAGTGTGAGCCTATCCCATAATATGTTGGAGCCCAATTCTAGAGTCCAACGATCATTCCGGAGTCATAATGTAACATCCCACCCCCTACTGGAAGGGTAAAATGATAAAATTGGCATAGGATGGGATAGATTGGGATTGCATA